>CM022299.1:492108911-492590143 GCA_011799875.1 Thinopyrum elongatum | reverse complement strand
GCCTTCCGTTGTTATCTTATTTGATGGCCTTAAGCCATATTTATTGTAACCAGTTCTCTTTTGAGACATTCGATGTAATAAGTGTGTGATTGCTACTCTGTTATAAACCCTCAAGTACTGTGTGTGTGCAGCATATACCGATCCAGGGATGACACTTGAACACAGATTCATCCATTCGGGTCGGGTCGCTACAGAGATTCGAGTCATTGCTCTGATACCATCTCTGTAGCGACCGACCCGAATGGATCGAATCTTTGTGTTCAAAGTGTCATCCCTGGATCGGTAATGCTCTTGACCGATCGAGGGCAGCCCGTAGCCGTCGCACTGCCCGATGGGGTCCCTCCCGGGAGTGTGGGGTTTCGGGTCCTCAAAGCTCTCGCCGGTCGACTTGTGAATCACGCTTCCTGGTTGGACCTCCTTCGACGTGAGCTGTGGTGCATCACCCCCGGCGTCGAGGGTAACACGTGACGTTTTCGTGTGCAACACACTTTTTGACGACTTCGCTGGGGATCAAAGAGCAATCATCATCATCCATCATGGTCGATCTCCCAAGCCCATCTGAAGTGGATGCCGCGTAACATCATCACAGCCCAATTTTGAGGAATTATCGACAACCATCGCCAATCTTATGATGAGTACAAGAAGGCACGTAAGAGAGGAGATGCAGGAGTTCCTTGCTAAGTTCAAAAAAGGATCGTCCAAGGCAACATCACTTCAATTGAAGAAATCAAGTTTCCTTCCTCCTCTTCACAATGAGCAGGTAGAGCCGCTGTAAGCAAAATCTTCTCTCCTGAACTCGGCTTGAAATTACTACTCTTATTGCTCAGAATAATGATCTTATTTACCAAGCTATCATAGACAAATACGCTCGAAAAAATACTCCTCACATCTATCTAATGGTAGTGGTAGTATGTCTACTGGCGTAGAAAACTTTAGTCCAACTTTAACCTATTTCATTTCATCGGCGCCGGCCCGTGCCATTGAATTCTTATCCCAGTCAGACAACCACTTGTTGCTCCACCCTTTAATCCTGCATAAACATACCAGTTCAGTGAATCCAACTCATTTGCTAGGTTACGGTTCGGCAAGTCCAAGTGGATTACTACCGACTATGGTACAACTTACACACCATCATCTCTTCCGCCTAGCACTATGCCACCTTATTAATCATATTCACCATGCGCCACAAACCACAACGCAACGCCGCTCAATACGAGTGATATTTTTTTGGCTATGTCAGAGGAGATGTCTACGGTTTTTCCGAGGAGCATTGTGGGATTAAACTACCTAACCACGAATTTCCAGGAAACCATATCTAGAAATTTTTGATGCCATGCCATGTCCTCCCGGATATAAAGTTCCAGATTTTTGTTAAATTTAGCGGAGAGGGACAAAGACAACATGGGAGCATGTTAGTCATTACTTGGCATAGATTAGGTGAGGCAAGTTCACGAGATGAGTGGAAAGTACGTTATTTTCCTTTAATCTTAACCGGTACTGCTCTTCTTTCTTTCTGTGTTTCGTGGTTTTCTTCTGCGTTACCAGCTGGTTCTATTAGTACATAGTTTCCCCTGGGCAAAAGTTTCATGACCACTTCTACAGTGGTGACAATGAGCTTAAAACTATCCCATCTTACAATCGGTTAAGCAAAAACATGATGAATCGGTCCTCCGATTACATCAAAAGGTTTAGAGATACAAAAAACCGGTGCTATAGTTTTGTGTGATAACTGAGAGACACTTGGCTGATCTCGTGCTTAGTGGTTTGAGAACTCACATTAGAGAAAAGCTGGGAGGCTTGAGTTTTCGAGTATCAACCAAGTCTTACAAAGGGCTTTGGCTCAAGAAAGCCAAAGCAAAATCTTAAAGAGGTGCATAGGTATAAAAACTGATCGTCCTAAGATAATAATGTTGAGTATGATAGTGGAGCACTCGACAATGAGAGTGATATTTATGCTGCTGATTTTTTTGGCCATCTAAGCCAAACCATTTACTTGCAATGATTTAAAGCCGATTCATAAAATCATGATGAAGAGAATGAAATTTACTTTCAACATTTGCTAGGTGTGATAAAATATTTGGTGCTTTGTTGAAGCCAAAGAATTATTAGAATATCTCATACTTTACCACCATTTGAAGAGCTAAAAGTGGCGTGCCTATTGCAAGTATCTAATTCTTTTTCTCATGCTACTAATGATTGTAATATTTTTCGACGACAGATACAATCGACCATTAATGACGGACGATTGAATTTTTCTGAGATGCCAAGTTGATACACCCTTCCCAATTAACACCATGGATTTGGAGGGGAAGAAGATGTTAATTCGCCCAACATAGTCGGTCAGCTAATAAAATAATGTTGTCGTTGGTGAGCCTAGGAAAGCAAGGAAGTGTACAAGGTCATGGGGAGACAAGTTGTGCTTGACAAGCAACCCGGTGGCAGGAGGTAGATTAGATCACCATCAAGAATCCTACAACACCCCGGGGGCAACCACAGTGCAAGAGAAACACTCATGTCAAATTTGTTAAGAAGCCCAAGAGTCCAGAGGTTGGCAAGTGGAAGACAAATAAGCTAAGTGCAGCGCAAGAGAATCAAGCCAACTTTTTGATGTTGTTTGTTTGTCCAAATATGCCAATCAACGCGCGGTTCTAGCTCTAACCGGTCATCAAATTTGAAGTGCTCAATTCCCTCCGAGGCAAGATTTCAGCATCACACAGCCCTATATGGGTCATGGGCACCAGGACCATGGATGCGCCACCCCCCTATGCATCGTACTACATGGGAGACTTTCATGGAGGAGGGGACAACCCCCATGGCCCCTTATCATTTCATCCGGGTGGGCAGAACCAAGAACGGCCCTTTGTGAGACGCTTTCTTACCCCACATTGAGGCCGTTTGAACAATGGTGTCAATCGGCCATGCAAGATAGTCAAAAAGGGTCAACAATCAAGTGTGGCGTCCTAAGTCACCAAGTGCTGCAGCAGCTGAGTCAGGAAAGGCAGGAGAAAAGTCGTTGCTGACTCACTCATCTTGGGCACAAAAACATTCATCATACAGCAGCCGACTGTGCATAACAACCCGACTGAGCCGATACTTGCTATCGCGCCAAAACACTCGACTAATGATCGTGAAGCAGCACCAGCCAAACAACGCCAAGAGATCCTAAATACATTCAGCCATAGTGGTGCCCCCAGGGCTAACAAGACACAGAAGAGGAAGCTGCAAAGGTTAACGAATTTAGAGATGGCGGAACAAGAGGCCGAGGAACAAGGGACAAAAGTTTTAATAACCTCGGCCCATGGTACCTACAAAACAAGTGTGGAGGCCTAACAATACAAATGTGCAATCGGCTTCTACATCTATCACAACTGCACCTACAACCACCAAAGGAGACGAAGCGAAAAATATTACATCGTCCGCAACACCTATCACCTCTCTTTCACTTGGACAGATTTCAGAATCGGTAGATACCACTTGAAGAAGGAGATGAGATGGTGGATTATGAGCCTACACCGGTCCACGAAGTATGGATATAATATGTGGTATTACTTACCACTGATTTTCGTGCTGTAGATGAAGAAGGTGAAGTTCGCTCATGCTGGATTTTTCCTAAAAATGCTATATTCGAGAGGCCAAAGAACCGGTGACACACTTGAAGCCCATTGTTCCTTAAAGGTCATATTAGGATCACCATTTGCTAGAATGCTTGTTGATGGTGGTGCTGTGGTGAATCTTATGCCATATTCGGTTTTCAAAAAATTGGGGCTGCGTGATGAAGAGTTATAAAGACCAACATGTGCTCAATGGATTGGAAGGCCAAAAGAAAACTGAGCCAAAGGTGTGATTGTATGTGAGCTTACGGTGGAACAAAACTTTGGCTACCGCATTCTTTGTCGCCGAGGTGCAAGTAACTACAATGTGATATTAGGTCGCTATGGGTTCATTGCAAACCAATGCGTGCCATCTACTATGCACCAATTTTTAATTCAATGGTTGATGATGAAGTGGAAGTTGTTCATTCGGATAATTCGGCTTGTTTGCTTTGGCCTGCATCGGTGGATTGGCAACATCCCAATGCTACTTGCTTGACAGGGCGCGACTTATCAAATTTGGATTTTCTTAGCACTAACAAAAATGGTTTCGTGCCGTTTCTTTAAAAGCCGTTGGTGGTAATCGGCGTCCAAGGTTGATTTTTTTTAATTAAATGGATTCTAACTCAGAGTGGTTGCAAAAGCGTCTTGTTGAATATCGGTCCAATGAGACGATATGTATGAATCTATAGAGGAGTTAATGATATGGATAAATTAGGCAAGGTTTTACGTCAGCCAATCCATAGAGAGATTGATATAGGAGATGGTTCATTCCTAGGCCGCATTTGTAAAACAAATTTGAGAGCCGTCATAAAGCTAAGTTGATCGCTTATTGAAATAGTATGTTTGTTGCTTTGCATGGGAATATCTGAGATGCCAGGTTTAAGCCGAGAGCTAAGTGGAGCATCGGTTACCTATAAAGGTCGGTTTTAGACATACAAGCAATCGGCCAGAAAGTTTAATCCAAAAACGTATGACCGGATCAAGGAAGAGATCGGTCGTTTGCTTAAAGCTATTTTATTAGACCTTGCAGATATGCCGAGTGGATTTCTAACATTGTACCAGTAGAGAAAAAGGCTCCGGCAAATTGAGGGTGTGCATTGATTTCAGAGATTTGAATAGAGCTACACCTAAGATGAGTATCCTATGCCAATAGCCATATGCCTTATTAATGATGCTTCTGGACATAAGTCTATAGCTTTCTTGATGTATGCGGATATAACCAATTTTTATGGCCGAAGAGGACATGTCCAAAACGGCTTTTTGATGTCCCGGTTTCCTTTTTTTTTTGAGTGGACAGTGATATCTTTGGATTAGAAAATGCCGGTGCCACGTATCACAGGGCTATGAATTTAATTTTTCATGATTTACTTGGTGTTATACTTGGGTTTTTATTGATGATATTGTTTGTCAATCGGATGCTTTTGAATCTCATCTAGCCGATTTGCACTAGTTTTGAGATAATGAAAAAATATGGACTAAAGATGAATCCTTTGAAGTGTGCTTTTGGTGTATCACTGAAAGTTTTTGGGTTTCATTATTCATCAAGTGCATAGAAATTGATCCCAAAAAGATAGAAGCCATACAAAAGGTGGAGGCTCCAACATGCAAGAGATATGCAAAAATTCCTTGGCAAAGTCAATTATTGAGGAGATTCATAGCCAACTTGTCAAGAAAGGTTGATGCATTCCACTCCATCCTTCGTTAAAGATGAAACTAATTTTACTTGGGGGGAAAACAACAAGAAGCATTTGATATGATCAAAAATTCTTTGTGTCACTCCTCCGGTGTTGAAAGCTACCAAACATAAAGAGCCCTTTAGGCTTTATATTGCCAGCGGAAGAAGGTGTTATTGGTGCTGTTTTGACTCAGAGACCGAAGGAAAGGAACAATGCTATTACTTATTTGAGCTGACGTTTATTGGACGCTGAGACGAGGTACACATTTATTGAAAATTATGCCTATGCTTATTATGCTTGACAAAATTGAGACATTATCTAGTGCCTAGTTCTGCATTATGCTTTGTCAACCCGATGTCATCAATACATGTTGCATAGGCACAGTTCTTAGTGGTAGAATTGGCAAGTGGGCTTATGCTTTAAATTGAATATGATTGGCTTATGAATCTCCGAAATCCATGAAGGCCAAATTATTGCTAATTTTATTGTTGGCATCGGATTGATGGCAAGCATGATATTGATATAAACCTTGTCTCGTTAGTACCATGGAGATTATATTTTGATGATTCAGTTTGGTAGCAATGGCCAAGGTGTTTGGTATTGTTTATATATCTCCTCATGGTGGCTGTTTTTGAAGCCTCATGCCGCTTAGAATATTTTTGGGGCACAATAATCAAGCCGAATCACGACATTGTTTATTCGGCTAGAGATGTTTGCTTGCCATGGTGCTAGACCCATATTGAGGCTTTTTGGTGATTCGTTTAGTAGTGCAACAATATCCAAAGTCTTTCAATGTTTTGACGAATCACTTAATGTTATGTTATAAATGTCTGGATATAATTTCTACTTTGGGATTATTTTAGCATTGCTCATGATATCAAGACTAAAATTGGAGAGCAATGAGTTGCACAACAAGCATCATCCGGCTATCATGTTGATCATGGCAAGTTTCATATTTCTCAAAGGCCAATGTCTAGTCTTGCTAATATAGGGAGGGCCGAACCGGAGCCCACCGTTTCAGCCACTAATGAAATATTTAATGAGGAGAAATCAAGACTAGAGGAAACCCATTATTGATTATTTGGATCCTAGTAAAAGGGCGGACATGACTGTTTGCGTATGGCTTTCAAATACACAGAGAGATGATGTACTCTATCGCTAACGGTGTGATGATGTTCTTTTAAAGTGCTTGGACGAGGACCAAGCGAGAGTTTGCTATGGAGAGGTCCATGAAGGTATTTGGTGGCACTCATCAGTCGGCTCCCAAGATGAAATGGTTATTACGAACGTGTGGGTTTTATTGCCGATGATGGTTAATGATTGCTTCCAGTATTATAAAGGATGTGAAGCTTGTCAAAAGTTTGGTGATATTCAGTTGGCTCCCGCTGCTATTTACATCCCATTATCAAGCCCGTGGCCTTTTTAGAGGTTGGGGATTAGACTTTATTGGAGAGATTCATCCTTCTTCTTCCAAAGGGGCATCGGTTCGTGTTTGGGCAACTGATTATTTCACTAAATGGTCTGAAGCAATACCACTCAAAATATTGACGCATACAGAGGTAATTCATTTCATCACTAGCGATATTCATAATAGATTCGGCATTCCTCAAACATTAACTATGGACCAAGGTTCATCCTTTATGTCACATCAAGTTTGAGAATTTGCTGAATCATTATCTAAAGTTGCTCAATTCCTCTCCATATTATGCCCAAGCCAATGGACAAGCTGGGTCTAGTATAAAATATTGATCAGCTCATCAAGAGAAGAGTTGAGGATAATCCAAGGAGATGGCATGAGCTATTGTCCGAAGCTTTGTGGGCACACAGAACTCAAGGCATGGTGCTACAAAGTGTAACTCCATATGAGGTCGTATATGGTCAAGAGGCTGTTTTAACCAGTGGAAGTGAATTTGAATGCTTTTGAGAATAGCCAAACAAAATGATTTATATCGCGTGGACTTTTTATCCCTTGATAGGACATATTGATGAGAGTCGCCGATAAAGGTTTGGCTGCTTTGAAGGCCATAGAGAGAGATAATTGAGGGTGGCTAGAGCTTTACAATAAGAAGGTCAAGTTGAGAATTTCCAGTTGGCGATCTCGTGTGGAAGGTGATTCTACCAATTGGTTCAAAAGATAGAAATTCGGGAAGTGGTCTCCTAGTTGGGAAGGTCCTTTTAAGATTACAAGAGTAGTTCCCCAGAAACTCATATTTGGTAGAATCTGTACAAGGCCACATTGTTCCTTACCTCGAGCTCTCAATGGAAAATATTTAAGAAGTACCACCCAAGTGTGTGGCAAGAAGCCTAGATAGGCAACAGCCGATATTAACTATCGCCTTAGCATAAACATGGCCGATACATCACTCATCGCCCTAAGCACATGCAGAATGGCCGATGGAGTGTTGACATCGTCCTTAGAACCAACAGGTACAAGTTATTTTTCGGCATGCTAGCTATGCCGAAAAACGGGGGGGCATGTGTTGACACTCAAAAGTGGCACAGTCATAAAATTAGCTTAGGTTATATCAAGACTAATTCAAACTTATGATTGAAAGTCACCATGGAATGGCTCTCTTTGAGAAGATCAAGATAGATAAGATGGTCCTAAAACCAAGCTCGACGCAAAAGTTATGACAGTTCAGAGATGCTCATGTTGACACCAGGGTAAAGAATGGCAAGAAACTCAATCAATATGCCTCTGATGGAAAATGTTTCAACATGAAAGTTGGTGTTGTCTCATCGAAATGATTGAATTTAAAAATCATCTTAATCCGAGGTCGTATGCAACCTGTGGAGGCAAAACATGTCAGAAACAGAAGCTGCAGAGTCTTTCGGACCACCGAGTTGATCCAGAAAATTACAGAAAGTTACAGAGAGTTGGCCACGTTCATCGTAGGACCGAAGCAAACCAATCAGAGAGACCGAGTTGATCCGGGAAATTACAGAAAGTTACGAGAGTTGGCCACGTTCACTCGTTGGGACCGAAGCAAACCAATCGTAGACCCGAGTTGATCTGGAAAATTGCCAAAGATTCCTGTCCGAGTTAGGTTAGGTTTTTGATGTTTTGGATGGAATTTTTATTCCTTTTCTTGTACGGGAAGTCCAGCCGCCTCATAATAGATAAAGGTGACGGCCGATTAAACAACACCATAATCACAAAAAACACATCTACTAGTTTTTTCATCTACATTTTGTCCCTCCCTCCTTCTTGCTTCCTCGTTCTTCGTTGTTCTTCGTGTTGGAGAGCTGTGAATCCTGAGGCTCTGGGGCAGCTTGACCACCTAGGGCAGCCCATAGCCGCCGCACTCCCCGATGGGTCCTCCCGGATGTGGGGTTTCGGGTCCTCAAAAGCTCTCGCCGGTCGACTTGCGAATCGCGCTTCCGGTGGGACTCCTTCAACGTAAGCTTGAGGTGCATCACCCCCGGCGTCGAGGGTACCATACGTGTTCATGTGCGAACACCCAGTCTCGGAGCCCCTCCCTGTTCGCCATTGCTCGCCATGGCCGCCTTGCTTCCGCTCGAATTCAAGCACCAAGACCACTCCTCCCACCTAGCCTCCACCAAGACCTAGTCCATCACCCGCAGGCCGAAATCTTTCCCATCCCCACTGATAGAGCCCCGCCGGCGCGGCTCCCATGGAGCTTCTAGCTGCTGTGGCCCGACCAATGGTGGCGGCGTTGCAGGCTACCTCCGACGACCCTGCGGCCACCCTCTGGGCGGCAGAGCCCTGCGAGCGCGCCCCGCTCCTCGGCAGGGCGTCCAGGACCCACGCGCACGACATAGAGCTCGGCCAGGCTCCTCTGTTCTCGTCGTCGCGAGGAGGAAGGAGAGAACCAGGAGGATAGAGTTTAAACCCACTGGCCAAAACTCTATATTGCGGACGCTCGTCGGTTAGCAGCAGAAATGAACACTTTTTATGTTTATTTCCTGCCTAACGAACGAACGGTCGTATCTCTTCAACCGTGACTCCTATTCAGGTGATTCCAAAGCCCATGTTCTCTATTCATTGAGACCGTTTCATTGGTATCATTTTCACTATGATGTAACATTCTGAAAAAGTCCATTTTGCCCTTGCCCCTTATTCAGCTCCACTGAGAGGGAACTTTTCCGGCGATTCTTTCCGCGAACCTCTCTCACTTCTTCCCGATGGATCCTTCATCCCCATACAAGCCACAATAGCCACTTGCATGATGGCCTTGCAGTAGCCATGGTTTTCCACTTGAATATTTAAATACTTTATGCATGTTATATTTTTGTGAATGCTATATATGCGTGGGTATACATCTCATCTTCATGGCATTCTAGTGAGTTAAATGATCATTTGCTAGTATTATTATGTCATGTTTTGTCCTTGTAATTATTTCATGCTAGTGATGATGATATGCTCATATGCTATATTATCATCTGTTATGAAAGTACTTGTAAATATGCATTATCACTTGCCATGCTCATCTGCATCGAGTAGACTAAATGATTTTTATTGATGATGATATGATTCATATGTTAAATGTTGATGTTTCCCATCCATGCTCATGTTGATATCATGCTTATACTCATTGTCCTTTCATCATTGTTATTCTGTTATGACTCAGCTCATCACCATTCAAGTTAACCGACATAATAGAACTTGAACAATCTGTTGGCTGAGTCTAGGGACAATCGAATCAAGCTGACCAGTGAAGCCACCTTGCCTTATGGGGGCCCTGATTCGGTCTATTGTCATGTGCCTATCGCCGTGCCATCCAACTAGGGAGGTTGTGCCGCGCGCTACCTGATCAGGTGGGTGGCCATAAGCGTGTGTGCCCGAGTTGTTTTTGGCGCCCTTTGTCCCATTTGGGACCGTTTTGTTTTAGTTTTGGGCCACGATGGTGGTCGGCCACAGAGGTGACGGATGTCACGAGGTGACATCGAGGCCACCCATGACATAGCCCAAGGGGAGTTTGTCGGAGTGGTCGGGAGAGTGTCATGCAATAGATTGGTTTTGTCGAAATGTCGTTGGTCCACCCCGAATGGGAGCATGAGGCCGTGAATTCCGTGTTGTGGGTATAGTGTACTAACCTCTGCAGATGTGTATAATCTATCGATAGCCGCACCCCTCGGTTTATGGTCCCAGTTCATAGTAGGTCACACTATGGGTCAACAGTAATAATAATCTGACTAATACAACCCCGTTCTATGAGGAAAGAAGTTGGTTGATCTTTATGTGGTTCAAATATGATCACTATGTTTCTTGATGATGATGAGGTGATCTTGTGATGATCACTCTGGTATTATTGATGATGGTTGATCATGAGGTGATCGCGTGATGATCACGGTGGTAAGTAAGATGGATATTTATGGTGGTTATGAGATAACCTCCGCAGAGTAAGTTGGTCCATAGACCTTAAACATCAACACCCCCTGCATGCTAGTGCTAGTATCATCATGTTCATAGCATGAATTTTGTACAGCCATGCTCATGTTGTTCTAGTCATATCATGTCATCATGGAATTAACCTATAAATGCCTGCTGTTGTTTGTCTTGATTGCTTTTGGTTTCTATGAGCTTGCAGTACATTCAAAGTACTCACTTGGCGTGTCATGCTAGATTGCGGTCATGCCGTGATTGCTTGCTTATGAGGATTCCGAGTTTGCATGCTAGGATTGTGTCCCAGCCAGAGTCCCTGCAGAGCGGAGTTCATCACCGTCGTCATTGTTGCACTGCTATGTTATTCCGCTTCCACAGAGTTGTTCCGCTGCTAGCATAGAGCTACTCGGCAGGCGTAGTGTCACCATGCCTATGTGATCTTTTGTAATATCAGAACCCTTGTACCTATATCATTTAATAGAGAGATAATTTGTTCTATGCCAAGTAGTGTCGTATTCCAGAAGACTTGATCTCTGGGCTGGAATACGGGGCATTCCGGTTCTCCTGAGCCGGGGTGCCACATATGGTCATGCTTGTCAAATGTGAGCGGTAAGCTGGCCATGGATTGAACTTCGGGGCGACGGGCTCTAGCGCATAATGTCCCGAAGTACTCATTTCCTTTCCTTTTTAGGTGTGGGTGATGACCACACGTATAGGGGATCAATCGTAGTCCTTTCGATAAGTAAGAGTGTCGAACCCAACGAGGAGCAGAAGGAAATGACAAGCGGTTTTCAGCAAGGTATTTTCTGCAAGCACTGAAATTATCGGTGCAGTAGTTTGATAGCATATAATTTGTAACAAGTGACAAATAGCAAAAGTAAAAATAAGTGCAGCAAGGTAGCCCAATCCTTTTTGTTGCAAAGACATGCTGGAAACGGTCTCTTATAATAAGTAAAACGTTCTCGAGGACACATGGGAATTTCATCTAGTCACTTCATCAGTTTGGTTTGATTCGCGTTCACTACATTGATAATTTGATATGTGGGTGGACCGGTGCTTGGGTGCTGTTCTTACTTGAACAAGCCTCCCGTTATGATTAACCCCTCTCGCAAGCATCCGCAACTACGAAAGAGAATTAAGGTAACATCTAACCATAGCATTAAACATATGGAGCCAAATCACCCCCTTACGGAATAGCGCATAAGCTAGGGTTTAAGCTTCTGTCACTCTAGCAACCCATCATCTAATAACTATCCACAATGCATTCCCTATGCCCAAAGATGGTGAAGTGTCATGTAGCCGACGTTCACATAACACCACTATGGCAATCACAACATACACATCATCAAAATATCGAACGAATACCAAATTCACATGATTACTTATGACAAGACTTCACCCATGTCCAAGAACAAAAGCAACTACTCACAATCATATTCATGCTCAAGATCAGAGGGATAATAAATAGCATAATGGATCTGAACATATAATCTTCCACCAAATTGTTGGGAACGTTGCATGGAAAACAAAAAATTTCTATGCCCACACAAGATCTATCCATGGAGATGCATAGCTACAGAGGGGGAGATCATCTTCATACCCTTGAAGATCGCTAGCGGAAGCGTTTATCAACATGGTTGATGTAGTCGTACACCTTCACGATCTGTCCTGATCAAGTACCGAACGTACGACACCTCCGCGTTCAGCAACATGTTCAGCTCAATGATGTCCTCGCCTTCTTGATCAGCAGAGAGAGCGAAGTAGTAGATGAGTTCCGG
Source organism: Thinopyrum elongatum (assembly GCA_011799875.1). NCBI lineage: Eukaryota > Viridiplantae > Streptophyta > Magnoliopsida > Poales > Poaceae > Thinopyrum > Thinopyrum elongatum. Next base: position 492,577,749 of record CM022299.1, on the reverse strand, counting down.
CAGCGACATGGCTGGTGACGGTTGGTGAAGACAATCTCTGCAGGGCTTCACCAAGCCACATGAAAACTATGACGGAGGATAAACTAGAGGGGGCGGGGTTGCTGGCACACGGCATGGTGAATCTTGATGTGTTCCGGTGCTAGCCCTGCCCCTCTATTTATATTTTGAGCCCTGGGGTCGTTTCTTGGAGAAGAGCCTCCTCAAAGTTGGTTTAGCCCACAAGGCAAGAGTCCTTCTCGGACTCCAGGACCAGACTCCAGGGTTTCTCGGCGTCTGACCAGATGCCATGGGCCTCGGCGTCTGGTCCCCGACCTCCGCAAAACTTCCTTTGCACCGACCTAAAGCCCCGTGGGCCTTTACCCTTGGCCCAACCATATCATCCTATACATCAATCTTTACCTCCGACCATTCCGGAGCTCCTCATCATGTCCGTGATCTCATCCGGGACTCCGAACAACATTTGGTCACCAACATACGTAACTCTATAATACTATATCGTCAACGAATGTTAAGCGGTGCGGACCCTACAGGTTCGAGAATGATGTAGACATGACTGAGACGCTTCTCTGGTCAATAACCAATAGCGGGACCTGGATGCCCATATGGGTCCTACTATTCCATGAAATCTTTATCGGTCGAACCTTTATGACAACATACGTAGTTCCCTTTGTCTGTCGGTATGTTACTTGCCCGAGATTCGATCGTCGGTATCTCCATACCTAGTTCAATCTCATTACCGGCAATGTCTCTTACTCATTCCGTAATACATCATCCCGTAACTAACTCCTTAGTCACTTTGCTTGCAAGCTTCTTGTGATGTTGTATTACCGAGAGGGCCCAGAATACCTTCTCCTCATACGGAGTGACAAATCCCAGTCTCGATCCATGCCAACTCAACAGACACCTTCGGAGATAAATGTAGAGCACCTTTATGATCACCCAGTTATGTTTTGATGTTTGATGCACACAAGGTATTCCTCCGACTCCGGGAGTTGCATGATCTCATGGTCGAAGAAACATGTATTTGGCATTTAAGAAAGCAGTAGCAATAACTGAACGATCATATGCTATGCTAACGGTTAGGTCTTGCCCATCACATCATTCTCCTAATGATGTGATCCCATTATCAAATGACAACTCATGTCTATGGTTAGGAAACCTTAACCATCTCTGATCAACGGCTAGTCTAGTAGACTCACTAGGGACACAGTATTTGTTTATGTATCCACACATGTATTTAAGTTTCTGGTCAATAAATCTAGCATGAATAATAAACCTTTATCATGAATAAGGAAATATAATAACAACACCTTTATTATTGCCTCTAGGGCATATTTCCATCACTCTCCCACTTGCACTAGAGTCAATAATCTAGATTATGTTGTAATGATCTAACACCCATGGAGTCTTGGTGCTGATCATTTTTTGCTCGTGGAAGAGGCTTAGTCACGGGTCTGCTACATTCAGATTCGTATGCACTTTACAAATTTCTATGTCTCCATCCTCGACATATTCGCAAATGGAGTTGAAGCGTCGTTTGATTTGTTTGGTTCTCTTGTGAAACCTGGATTCCTTCGCTAAGGAATTGCTCCAGTGTTGTCACAAAAGATTGTCATTGGACCCAATGCACTGGGTATTACACCCAGATCGGATATGAACTCCTTAGACTCCTTCATGCGCTACTTCCGAAGCAGCTATGTACTCCGCTTCACACGTAGATCCCACCATGATGCTCTGTTTGGAACTACAACACACTCACAGCTCCACCATTCAATATAAATACGTATCGGGTTGCGACTTAGAGTCATCCGGATCTGTGTCGAAGCTAGCATCAACGTAACCCTTTACGTGAGCTCTTCGTCACCTCCATAAATGAGAAACATATCCTTGGTCCTTTTCAGGTACTTCGGGATATTCTTGACCGCTTCCAGTGATCCACTCCTAGATTACTTTGGTACCTCCCCGCCAACTTATGGCATGGCCACATCAGGTCTGGTACACACATGTTATACATTATAGACCTATGGATGAGGCATAGAATGACTTTCATTCTCTCTCTATCTTCTACCGTGGTCGGGCTTTGAGTCTTACTCAATTTCACACCTTGCAACATAGGCAAGAACCCTTTCTTTGACTGGTCCATCTTGAACTTCTTTAGAACTTTGTCGGTATGTGCTTTGTGAAAGTCCTATTAAGCATCTCGATCTATCCCTATAGATCTTGGTGCTCAATATGTAAGCAGCTTCACCGAGGTCTTTCATTGAAAAATTCTTATTCAAATATCCTTTTGTGCTATCTAGAAATTCTATATCATTTCCTATCAGCAATATGTCATCCACATATAATATTAGAAATGCTACAGAGCTCCCACTCACTTTCTTGTAAATACAGGCTTCACCATAAATCTGTATAAAACCAAATGCTTTGATCACCTCATCAAAGCGTTTATTCCAACTCCGAGATGCTTGCCCCAATCCATAGATGATCGCTGGAGCTGCACACTTGTTAGCACCTTTAGGAATGACAAAACCTTCCGTTGAATCATATACAACTCTCCTTAAGAAACCCGTTAAGGAATGCAGTTTTGACGTCCACTTGCCAGATTCATAATCATAAATGCGGCAATTGCTAACATGATTCGGACTGACTTAAGCATCGCTACGGTGAGAAAGTCTCATCGTAGTCGACCCTTGAACTTGCTGAAAACCTTTTGCGACAAGTCGAGCTTGTAGACAGTGATATTACCATCAGCGTTCATCTTCCTCTGGAAGATCCATTTATTCTCAATGGCTTGCCGATCATCGGGCAAATCCACCAAAGTCCACACTTTATTCTCATACATGGATCCTATCTCAGATTTCATGGCCTCAAGCCATTTTTCGGAATCAGGCTCATCATGCTTCTTCATAGTTCGTAGGTTCGCCGGTGTCCAAAACATGACTTCCAAGACAGGATTGCCGTACCACTCTGGTGAGGAATGTGTTCTGGTCGATCTACGAGGTCCAGTAGTAACTGATCTGAAGTTTCATGATCATCATCATTTGCTTCCTCTCTGGTTGGTGTATGTATCCCAAATTTTTAATTTGGAATGTTATACATAGATCATCCACTGCATATCATATTTTATTGCATTTCGTTTTGCGATCCTCGAAAATTCTAAGCAACTCAAGGACCCACGGAGAGAGTTGGGGATTTCACACCGTTTTCATATTTGAATTTTCTCAATATTGAAACAGGGATCAATTTGGTTTAACTATTTTCTCTCCCGAAAATATTTCATATTAAAATATATGAGAGATATATGACTTCTCCAAAATAAATGGAATATTGGAGGAAAAATATTTAAAATCAAATAATATTTTATTTGGATTTTTATTGCAATTTTATTTGAATTTAGAAAAATATGCATTTTTCAAAATTGCATTAGAGTCCCAAATAAATGTTACCTTGTCCGGGAGATTTTTAGAGGACGGGGAAATTTATTTCGGGAATTTTGGAGTCCGTTTAGTATTTCTTTTATTTGTTTTTCTGCGGCGAATTATTTAAAAAAAAAAAACTCCGCCGGACCGAACTGGGCCGAAGCCCAGCCGGCCCAGCAGGCCGCCGCCGCCTTCGTCCCCGTCCCCGACCGGACTCCTCCAGGGAGTCCGAGCCGCCGCCGTCGCTGCCCGTCCCCCCTCCCCCACAACCCCCCGGCCCCTCTTAAATAGCCGCCGCCCCCACCCCTCAACCCCACCCGCCGCCGCACCCCCGCCGCTGCCCAGCAAGCAGCAGCAGCCGCCGCGCGTCCGCCGCCGCCCGCCGCCTCCGCTGCACGCGCCGCCGCCGCACTCCGCCCCAGCCCCCGCAGCCTCCTCCCCACACCGCCTCCCCCTCTGCCTCCGTCCTCCCTCCCGACCTCCCTCTCCGAAATTCCCCGCCCTGCCGTTGACTTCGTTCGTCCGCCACCTTTTTTTTTTCGGTTTAGGTAAAAACCCGATCGGTTTTTTTGGTAACCCTAATCTAGATGTTTTTTTTTAAATTCCGGTTTATTCTTTTTAGATCGGTTTTCCGTCGGTTTAGTTATTTAGCGGACGTTCGTCCGTACGTTCGTTTTAACGAACGGTTTTCACCCGTTTAAACCGCAGACAGCGAACTGGTTCGTTGCCTGTTCGGTAGTTTTCTTTTTCTCGGATTTTCCGCGATTATTTTCGATCGCGATTTCTGATCCATTTTCGTTTTAGTATAACTTTTCGCCCGTTTGTCGGAATCAGGCGATTCAAGCGCCTAGATCTTCGTCTCGAAGCCCTCTTTCTGTTTAATCAACTTAAACAATTTTTGCTACTGTAAAATTTGACTTTAGTCCAGATTAGAATCGAAACTTGTTTCTTTCGCAGTTTTAGTTTAGTTGCTCCGTTTGATTTGATTCTTTTTGCAAACCGGAGTTCTTCAGTTGAACTTTCTGGTTAGTGTCTTCTCATTTGGGTTTTACCCGTGCATCTTCGCTTGATTGCTTATGTATGCTATTGTTTGTTTGCGATAGAGTTTCCGGAGTGCGAAGCGTGCTACTACGAGTCCCTAGGTTTTGCGGATCGTCAGCAAGGCAAGTAACACATTGATCATACTTCTTCGTTACCCCACCAGTTTTTATGCATTAGTTTCGACCCTCAAATATTGCATGATTAGGATGTGATTAACTTGTGGGTACTGGGAAGTAGATGATGAGTTAGAACCTATTGCCCTTTTAATAACAAACCCTTGGGAGTTACTTCTACGCTATGCTTATGTTGCCATGCTATGCTCGTAGACGTGGATTGGGTTTGAGTGTTACCCATGACAGATGTGAGATTTTTAATTAATGGTTCAACTTAAGGTGGCAACTTTAATACACATCTGGGTGGATTGCTGTTTTGGGCACCTGGGGATATACCAGTGTTGTCCTAGGAGATCCCGGGATATACCGTGTGATCCTCCTACGGTCCGCCACCCAGGCTCAAGGATCATAAGATTATTCATGCTAGAAACTTCCGTGTGCAACCCACAAGCTATTATGGGCTCTAGCATAGTTGAGTATGTTGCAGACCCTCTTCAGTGGTAGGCTAGCAGATGTGGGAAAGTAGTGTGTAACTGTCTACCCAGGTAAAGAGTAAATGCTTAGAAAAGACTGTGTCTCGGTCATCCGTTTCTCAAACACCATGAAGTGCGAGAAATCCAACGGAGGAGATCGAGTCTTGTGGGGAAAAGTGCACAAACCCTGCAGAGTGTACAAACTAATCATGATTAGCCGTTGTCCCCGGTTATGGACATCTTGAGTATCTGGTTCTTGGATCATCATATTGAATCCCATCACTCTAAATTAATTTGTTGGGATTAATGATTACTTTTAATTGGGATTGATAGGGGGTTTTACCTTCTCAAGTTCAACCCCACCATGATAGTTAAATAAAATATATTCCTTTGTTGTAGGGAAAAATTGGCTTTTCGCAAAACAGTATAACCCTAGCCTTTCCACCAGCCAAATATGCATTGTAGTATTGCAATTTTTCTGTTCATTGCTCTACTGTGTTATATTGCCAGCATATCCCATGTGCTGACCCGTTTCGGGCTGCACGTATCATGTTGCAGACTTTCAGACGAAGAGTAAGGTGCGCTAGGTCGTTGTCGTGCACTCAGCTATGCTGTTGGAGTTGATGGACTCACTTTATCTTCCAAGCCTTCCGCTGTTATCTTATTTAGATGGCCTTAAGCCTATTTATTGTAACCAGTTCTCTTTTGAGACATTCGATTAATAAGTGTGTGATTGCTACTCTGTTATAATCCCTCAAGTACTGTGTGTGTCAGCATACCGATCCAGGGATGACACTTGAACACAAAGATTCGATCCATTCGGGTCGGGTCGCTACAGAGATGGTATCAAGCAATGATCGAATCTCTGTAGCGACCCGCCCCGAATGGATCGAATCTCTGTGTTCAAGTGTCATCCCTGGATCGGTAATCTGACACACACAGTACTTGAGGGATTTATAAACACAACACTGGTATATCCCCAGGTGCCCAAACAAGCAATCCACCCAGATGTGTATTAAAGTTGCCACCTTAAGTTGAACCATTAATTAAAAATCTCACATCTGTCATGGGTACACTCAAACCCAATCCACGTCTACGAGCATAGCATGGCAACATAAGCATAGCGTAGAAGTAACTCCCAAGGGTTTGTTATTAAAAAGGGCAATAGGTTCTACCTCATCATCTACTTCCCAGTACCCACAAGTTAATCACATCCTAATCATGCAATATTTGAGGGTCGAAACTAATGCATAAAAACTGGGTAACGAAGAAGTATGATCAATGTGTTACTTGCCTTGCTGACGATCCGCAAAACCTAGGGACTCGTAGTAGCACGCTTCGCACTCCGGAAACTCTATCGCAAACAAACAATAGCATACATAAGCAATCAAGCGAAGATGCACGGGTAAAACCCAAATGAGAAGACCTAACCAGAAAGTTCAACTGAAGAACTCCGGTTTGCAAAAAGAATCAAATCAAACGGAGCAACTAAACTCAAACTGCGAAAGAAACAAGTTTCGATTACTAATCTGGACTAAAGTCAAATTTTACAGTAGCAAAAATTTGTTTAAGTTGATTAAACAGAAAGAGGGCTTCGAGACGAAGATCTAGGCGCTTGAATCGCCTGATTCCGACAAACGGGCGAAAAGTTATACTAAAACGAAAATCGGATCAGAAATCGCGATCGAAAATAATCGCGGAAAATCCGAGAAAAAGAAAACTACCGAACAGGCTAACGAACGAACGTTCGCTGTCTGCGGTTAAACGGTGAAAACCGTTCGTTAAAACGAACGTACGGACGAACGTCCGCTAAATAACTAAACCGACGGAAAACCGATCTAAAAAGAATAAACCGGAATTTAAAAAAAACGAATCTAGATCTAGGGTTTACCAAAAAACCCGATCGGTTTTTACCTAAACCGAAAAAAAAAATGGCGGCGACGAAGTCAACGGCAGCGGCGGGATTTCGGCGAGGCGAGGCTCCGGCGAGGCGGCGGCGGCAGCGCGGGGCGGCGGTGTGGGGCGCGCGGTGCGGCGGCGCTGCGCGGCGGAGTGCGGCGGCGGCGCTGCAGCGGCGGCGGCGGGCGGCGGACGCGGCGGCGGCTTGCTGCTGCTTGCTGCGGCAGCGGCGGTGGGCTGCGGCGGCGGGGTGGGGTTGAGGGGTCGGGGGCGGCGGCTATTTAAGAGGGGCCGGGGGTGGCTTGGGGAGGGGGCGACGGGCAGCGACGGCGGCGGCTCGGACTCCCTGGAGGAGTCCGGCTCGGGGACGGGGACGAAGGCGGCGGCGGCCTGCTGGGCCGGCTGGGCTTCGGCCCAGTTCGGTCCGGCGGAGTTTTTTTTTTTTGCTCCATTCACGTATTGCCTCTGATGGAAAAATGTTTTCAACATGAAGTTGTGTGTGTCTCATGTAAATGTTGAATTAAAAAATCATCTTAATCCGAGGTCTATCCAACCTGTGGAGGCAAAACTGTGTCCAAAACAAGCTGCAGAGTCATTTCGGACCGACCGAGTTGCCAGAAAAATTACAGAAAGTTACAGAGAGTTGGCCACGTTTCACTCGGTAGGACCGAAGCAACCAATCAGAGAGACCAGTTGATCCGGGAAATTACAGAAAGTTACAGAGAGTTGGCCACGTTCACTCGTTGGACCGAAGCAAACCAATCGTGAGACCGAGTTGATCTGAAATTGCCAAAGATTCCTGTCCGAGTTAGGTTAGGGTTTTTGATGTTTTGGATGGAATTTTTAGTCCTTTTTTGTACGGGAAGTCCAGCCGCCTCAAAATAGATGAAGGTGACGGCCTAAACAACACATAATCACAAAAAACACTCTACTAGTTTTTCATCTACATTTTGTCCCTCCCTCGTTTCTTGCTTCCTCGTTCTTCGTTGTTCTTCGTTTTGGAGAGCTGTGAATCCTGAGGCTCTAGGGCAGCTTGACAACCTAGGGCAGCCCATATCCGCCGCACTCCCCGATGGGGTCCCTCCCGGAGTGTGGGGTTTCGGGTCCTCAAAAGCTCTCGCCGGTCGACTTGCGAATCGCGCTTCCGGTGGGACTCCTTCAACGTAAGCTGAGGTGCATCACCCCCGGCGTCGAGGGTACACATGACGTGTTCATGTGCGACACCCAGTCTCGGAGCCCCTCCCTGTTCGCCATTGCTGCCATGCCGCCTTGGCTCTCCGCTCGAATTCAAGCACCAAGAACCACTCCCTCTCCACCTAGCCTCCACCAGACCTAGTCCATCACCGCAAGGCCGAAATCGTTCCCATCCCCACTGATAGAGCCCCCGCCGGCGCGGCTCCCATGGAGCTTCTAGCTGCTGTGGCCCGACCAATGGTGGCGGCGTTGCAGGCTACCTCCGACGACCCTGCGGCCACCCTCGGGGCGGCAGAGCCCTGCGCGCGCCCCGCTCCTCGGCGGTCAGGGCCCACGCGCGACGACATAGAGCTCGGCCAGGCTCCTCTGTTCTCGTCGTCGCGAGGAGGAAGAGAGAACCAGGAGGATAGATTAAACCCACTGCCAAAACTCATATATTGCGGACGCTCGTCGGTTCTAGCAGAAATGAACACTTTTTATGTTATTTCCTGCCTAACGACACGGTCGTATCTCTTCAACCGTGACTCCTATTCAGGTGATTCAAAAGCCCATGTTCTCTATTCATTGAACGTTTCATTGGTATCATTTTCACTATGATGTAACATTCTGAAAAAGTCCATTTTGCCCTTGCCCCTTATCTCAGCTCCACTGAGAGGGAACTTTTTCCGGCGATTCTTTCCGCGAACCTCTCGCACTTCTCTTCCCGATGGATCCTTCATCCCCAGACAAGCCACATAGCCACTTGCATGATGGCCTTGCAGTAGCCATGGTTTTCCACTTGAATATTTAAATACTTTATGCATGTTAATATTTTGTGAATGCTATATATGCTTGTGGATACATGCTCATCTTCATGGCATTCTAGTGAGTTAATGATCATTTGCTAGTATTATTATTGTCATGTTTTGTCCTTGATTATTTCATGCTAGTGATGATAGATATGCTCATATGCTATATTATCATCTGTTATGAAAGTACTTGTAATATGCATTATCACTATGCCATGCTCATCTGCATCGAGTAGACTAATGATTTATTAATGATGATTATGATTCATATGTTAAATGTTGATGTTTCCCATCCATGCTCATGTTGATATCATGCTTATACTCATTGTCCTTTCATCATTGTTATTCTGTTATGACTCGCTCATCACCATTCAAGTTTAACCGACATTATAGAACTTGAACAATCTGTTGGCTGAGTCTAGGGACAATCGAATCAAGCTGACCAGTGAAGCACACTTGCCTTATGGGGGCCCTGATTCGGTCTAATTGCATGCCTATCGCCGTTGCCTCCAACTAGGGAGGTTAGGTGCGCGCGCTACCTGATCAGGTGGTGGCCATAGCCGGGGTTTGCCCGAGTTGTTTTAGGCGCCTTTGTCCCCATTTGGGACCGTTTGTGTTTTAGTTTTGGCCCCGATGGTGGTCGGCCACGAGGTGACGGATGTCACGAGGTGACATCGAGGCCACCCATGACATAGCCCAAGGGGAGTTGTTCGGAGTGGTCGGGAGAGTGTCATGCATAGATTGGTTTTGTCGAAATGTCGTTGGTCCCCACCCGAATGGGAGCATGAGGCCGTGAATTCCGTGGTGTGGGTATAGTGGTACTAACCTCTGCAGAGTGTATATCTATCGATAGCCGCACCCTCGGTTATGGGCCCAGTTCATAGTAGGTCACACTATGGGTCAACAGTATAATAATCTGACATAAACAACCCGGTTCTATGAGGAAAGAAGTTGGTTGATCTTTATGTGGTTACAATATGATCACATGGTATTCTTGATGATGATGAGTGATCTTGTGATGATCACTCTGGTATTATTGAGATGGTTGATCATGAGTGATCGCTGATGATCACGGTGGTAAGTAAGATGGATATTTATGTTTATGAGTATAACTCCGAGCAGGTAAGTTGGTCCATGAGACCTAAACATCACCACCCCCTGCAGCTAGTGCTAGTATCATCATGTTCATAGCATGAATTTGTTCACCCATGCTCATGTTGTTCTAGTCATATCATTTTCATCATGGATAATTAACCTATAATCCATGCTGTTGTTTGTCTTGATTGCTTTTGGTTTCTATGAGCTTGCGAGTACATTCAAAGTACTCACTTGGCGTGTCATGCTAGATTGCAGTCATGCCGTGATTGCTTGCTTATCTGAGGATTCCGAGTTTGCATGCTAGGATTGTGTCCCAGCCAGAGTCCCTGCAGAGCGGAGTTCATCACCGTCGTCATTGTTGCACTGCTAGATGTTATTCCGCTTCCACGAGTTGTTCCGCTGCTACATAGACTACCTCGGCAGGCGTAGTGTCACCATGCCTATGTGATCTTTGTAATATCAGAACCCTTGTACCTATATCATTTGTAATAGAGAGATAATTTGTTCTATGCCAAGTAGTGTCGTATTCCAGAAGACTTGATCTCTGGGCTGAATACGGGCATTCCGGGTTTCTCTGACCGGGGTGCCACATATGGTCATGCTTGTCAAATGTGATCGGTAAGCGGCCATGGATTGAACTTCGGGGCGACGGGCTCTAGCGCATAAATGTCCCGAAGTACTCATTTCCTTTCCTTTTTAGGGTGTGGGTATGACCCACAAGTATAGGGGATCAATCGTAGTCCTTTCGATAAGTAGAGAGTGTCGAACCCAACGAGAGCAGAAGGAAATGACAGCGGTTTTCAGCAAGTATTTCTGCAAGCACTGAATTATCGGTGCCAGATAGTTTGATAGCAATATAATTTGTAACAAGTGACAAATACGCAAAAGTAAAAATAGTGCAGCAAGGTAGCCCAATCCTTTTTGTTGCAAAGGACATGCTGGAACGGTCTCTTATAATAAGTAAAACGTTCTCGAGGACACATGGGAATTTCATCTATGTCACTTTCATCATGTTGGTTTGATTCGCGTTCACTACTTGATAATTTGATATGTGGGTGGACCGGTGCTTGGTGGCTTTCTTACTTGAACAAGCCTCCCAGTTATGATTAACCCCTCTCGCAGCATCCGCAACTACGAAAGAGAATTAAGGTAACATCTACCATAGCTTAAACATATGGAGCCAATCACCCCTTACGGAATAGCGCTAAAGCTAGGTTTAAGCTTCTGTCACTCTACCACCCATCATCTAATAACCATCCACAATGCATTCCCTTAGGCCCAAAGATGGTGAAGTGTCATGTAGCCGACGTTCACATAACACCACTATGGCAATCACAACATACCCATCATCAAAATATCGAACGAATACCAAATTCACATGATTACTTATGACAAGACTTCACCCATGTCCTCAAGAACAAAAGCAACTACTCCAAATCATATTCATGCTCAAGATCAGAGGGATAAAAATAGCATAATGGATCTGAACATATAATCTTCCACCAAATTGTTGGGGAACGTTGCATGGAAAACAAAAAATTTCTATGCCCACACAAGATCTATCCATGGAGATGCATAGCTACGAGAGGGGGAGATCATCTTCATACCCTTGAAATCGCTAAGCGGAAGCGTTTATCAACATGGTTGATGTAGTCGTACACCTTCACGATCTGTCCTGATCAAGTACCGAACGTACGACACCTCCGCGTTCAGCACATTTTCAGCTCAATGATGTCCTCGCCTTCTTGATCCAGCAGAGAGGCGAAGTAGTAATGATGTTCCGGCAGCACGAGGGCTGGTGACGTGGTGGTGAAGAACATCTCTGCAGGGCTTCACCAAGCACAATGAAAACTATGACGGAGGATAAACTAGAGGGGCGGGGTTGCGGCACACGGCATGGTAATCTTGATGTGTTCCGGGTGCTAGCCCTGCCCCTCTATTTATATGTTGACCCCGGGGTCGTTTCTTGGAGAAGAGCCTCCTCAAAGTTGGTTTAGCCCACAAGGCAAGAGTCCTTCTCGGACTCCAGGACCAGACTCCAGGGTTCTCGCGTCTGTGACCAGATGCCATGGGCCTCGGCGTCTGGTCCCCGACCTCCGCAAAACTTCCTTTGCACCGACCTAAAGCCCCGTGGGCCTTACCCTTGGCCCAACCATATCATCCTATACATCAATCTTTACCTCCGGCACCATTCCGGAGCTCCTCATCATGTCCGTGATCTCATCCGGGATCCCGAACAACATTTGGTCACCAACATACGTACCTCATATAATACTATACGTCAACGATGTTAAGCGTGCGGACCCTACAGGTTCGAGAATGATGTAGACATGACTGAGACGCTTCTCTGGTCAATAACCACGGGACCTGGATGCCCATATTGGTTCCTACATATTCCATGAAGATCTTTATCGGTCGAACCTTTATGACAACATACGTAGTTCCCTTTGTCGTCGGTATGTTCTTGCCCGATTCGATCGTCGGTATCTCCATACCTAGTTCAATCTCATTACCGGCAAGTCTCTTTACTCATTCCGTAATACATCATCCCGTAACTAACTCCTTAGTCCCTTTGCTTGCAAGCTTCTTGTGATGTTGTATTACCGAGAGGGCCCAGAGATACCTCTCCATCATACGGAGTGACAAATCCCAGTCTCGATCCATGCCAACTCAACAGACACCCTTCGGAGATAAATGTAGAGCACCTTTATGATCACCCAGTTATGTTGTGATGTTTGATGGCACACAAGGTTTCCTCCGGACTCCGGGTATTGCATGATCTCATGGTCGAAGAAACATGTATTGGCATTTAAGAAAGCAGTAGCAATAACTGAACGATCATCTATGCTAACGGTTAGGTCTTGTCCATCACATCATTCTCCAATGATGTGATCCCATTATCAAATGACAACTCATGTCTATGGTTAGGAAACCTTAACCATCTCTGATCACCGACTAGTCTAGTAGAGGCTCACTAGGGACACAGTATTTGTTTATGTATCCACACATTTATTTAGTTTCTGGTCAATACAATTCTAGCATGAATAATAAACCTTATCATGAATAAGGAAATATAATAACAACAACTTTATTATTGCCTCTAGGGCATATTTCCATCAATCTCCCACTTGCACTAGAGTCAATAATCTAGATTATGTTGTAATGAATCTAAACCCCATGGAGTCTTGGTGCTGATCATGTTTTGCTCGTGGAAGAGGCTTAGTCACGGGTCTGCTACATTCAGATTCGTATGCACTTTACAATTTCTATGTCTCCATCCTCGACATATTCGCAAATGGAGTTGAAGCGTCGTTTGATTTGTTTGGTTCTCTTGTGAAACCTGGATTCCTTCGCTAAGGCAATTGCTCCAGTGTTGTCACAAAAGATTGTCATTGGACCCAATGCACTGGGTTACACCCAGATCGGATATGAACTCCTTAGACTCCTTCATGCGCTACTTCCGAAGCAGCTATGTACTCCGCTTCACACGTAGATCCCACCATGCTGCTCTGTTTGGAACACACCAACTCACAGCTCCACCATTCAATATAAATACGTATCTGGTTTGCGACTTAAGTCTCCGATCTGTGTCGAAGCTAGCATCAACGTAACCCTTTACGATGACGCTTCGTCACCTCCATAAATGAGAAACATATCCTTGGCCTTTTCAGGTACTTCAGGATATCTTGACCGCTGTCCAGTGATCCACTCCTAGATTACTTTGGTACCTCCCCGCCAAACTTATGGCATGGCCACATCAGTCTGGTACACAGCATGTTCCATTATAGAACCTATGGATGAGGCATAGGGAATGACTTTCATTCTCTCTCTATCTCTACCGTGGTCGGGCTTTGAGTCTTACTCAATTTCACACCTTGCAACATAGGCAAGAACCCTTTCTTTGACTGGTCCATCTTGAACTTCTTAGAACTTTGTCGAGGATGTGCTTTGTGAAAGTCCTATTAAGCATCTCGTCTATCCCTATAGATCTTGGTGCTCAATATGTAAGCAGCTTCACCGAGGTCTTTCATTGAAAATATTCTATTCAAATATCCTTTTGTGCTATCTAGAAATTCTATATCATTTCCTATCAGCAATGTCATCCACTATATATTAGAAGGCTACAGAGCTCCCACTCACTTTCTTGTAAATACAGGCTTCACCATAAATCTGTATAAACCCAAATGCTTTGATCACCTCATCAAAGCGTTTATTCCAACTCCAGATGCTTGCCCCAATCCATAGATGGATCGCTGGAGCTTGCACACTTTGTTAGCACCTTTGGAATGACAAAACCTCCGTTGAATCATATACAACTCTCCTTAAGAAACCCGTTAAGGAATGCAGTTTTGACGTCCACTTGCCAGATTTCATAATCATAAAATGCGGCAATTGCTAACATGATTCGGACTGACTAAGCATCGCTACTGAGAAAAGTCTCATCGTAGTCGACCCCTTGAACTTGCTGAAACCTTTGCGACAATCGACTTTGTAGACAGTGATATTACCATCAGCGTTCATCTTCCTCTGGAAGATCCATTTATTCTCAATGGCTTGCCGATCATCGGGCAAATCCACCAAAGTCCACACTTTATTCTCATACATGGATCCTATCTCAGATTTCATGCCCTCAAGCCATTTTTCGGAATCTAGGCTCATCATACTTCTTCATAGTTCGTAGTTCGCCGTTGTCCAACAACATGACTTCCAAGACAGATTGCCGTACCACTCTGGTGAGGAATGTGTTCTGGTCGATCTACGAGTCCAGTAGTAACTTGATCTGAAGTTTCATGATCATCATCATTTGCTTCCTCTCTGGTTGGTGTAGTGTAACATCCCAAATTTTAATTTGGAATGTTAACTAGATAATCCACTGCATATCAATTTTATTGCATTTCGTTTTGCGATCCTCGAAAATTCTAAGCAACTCAAGGACCCACGGAGAGAGTTGGGGATTTCCCCGTTTTCATATTTGAATTTTCTCAATATTGAAACGGGATCAATTTGGTTTAACTATTTCCTCCAAATATTTCATATTAAAAATATATGAGAGGAGATAATATGACTTCTCCAAAATAAATGGAATATTGGAGGAAAATATTAAAATCAAATAATATTTTTATTTGGATTTTTATTGCAATTTTATTTGAATTTAGAAAAAAATATTGGCATTTTTCAAAATGCATTAGAGTCCCAAATAAAATGTTGACTTGTACGGGAGATTTTTAAGAGGACGGGGAAAATTTATTTCTGGGAATTTTGGAGTCCGTTTAGTAGTTTCTTTATTTGTTTTTCTGCGCGGAATTAGTAAAAAAAAAAAAAACCGGGACCGAACTGGGACCGAAGCCCAGCAGGGCCCAGCAGGCCGCCGCCGCCTTGTCCCCGTTCCCGAGCCGGGACTCCTCCAGGGAGTCCGAAGCCGCCGAGTCGTGCGTGCCCCCCTCCCCAAGCCAACCCCCGGGCCCTCTTAAAATAGGCGCCCGCCCAGACCCCCTTCACACTCCACCCCGACGCGCCGACAGCGCCACCGCCGCTGCCGACAGCAGGGCGCAAGGCAAGCCGCCGCCGACGTCCCGCGCCCGCCGCAGCCGCTGCAGCGCCGCCGCCGCACTCCGCCGCTGCAGCGCCGCCGCACCGCGCGCCCCACACCGCGCGCCCGCGCTTTGCCGCCGCCGCCTCGCCGAGCTCCCTCGCCGAAAATGCCCCCGCTGCCGTTGACTCGTCGCCGCCATTTTTTTTTCGGTTTGGTAAAAACCGATCGGGTTTTTTGGTAAACCCTAGATATAGATTCGGTTTTTTAATATTCCGGTTATTCTTTTAGATCGGTTTCCGTCGGTTAGTATTTAGCGGACGTTCGTCCGTAAGTTCGTTTATAACGGAACGGTTTTCACCGTTTAAACCGCAGACAGCGAACGTTCGTTCGGTAGCCTGTCGGTAGTTTTTTTTTCTCGGATTTTCCGCGATTATTTTCGATCGCGATTTCTGATCGATTTTCGTTTTAGTAAACTTTTCGCCCGCTTGGTCGGAATAGGCGATTCAAGCGCCTAGATTCTTGTCTCGAGCCCTTTTCTGTTTAATCAACTTAAACAAATTTTGCTACTGTAAAATTGACTTAGTCAGATTAGTAATCGAAACGTGTTTCTTTCGCAGTTTGAGATTTAGTTGCTCCGTTGATTGATTCTTTTTGCAAACCGAGTTCTTCAGTTGACTTTCTGGTTAGGTCTTCTCATTGGGGTTTTACCCGTGCGATCTTCGCTTGATTGCTTATGTATGCATTGTTTGTTTGCGATGAGTTTGCGGAGTGCGAAGCGTGCTACTACGAGTCCCTAGGTTTTGCGGATCGTCAGCAGGCAAGTAACACATTGATCATACTTCTTCGTTACCCAGTTTTTATTCATTAGTTTCGACCCTCAAATATTGCATGATTAGGAGTGATTAACTTGTGGGTACTGGGAAGTAGATGATGAGGTAGAACCTATTGCCCTTTTTAATAAAACAAAAACCCTTGGGAGTTACTTCTACGCTATGCTTAGTTGCCATGCTATTGTAGTAGACGTGGATTGGGTTTGAGTGTACCCATGACAATGTGAGATTTTAATTAATGGTTCAACTTAAGGTGGCAACTTAATACACATCTGGGTGGATTGCTTGTTTGGGCACCTGGGGATTACCAGTGTTGTCCTAGGAGATCCGGGGATATACCGTGTGATCTCCTACGGTCCGCCCACCCAGGCTCAAAGGGATCATAAGATTTTCATGCTAGAAATTCCGTGTGCAACCAAAGCTATTATGGGCTCTAGCATAGTTGAGTATGTTGCCAGGACCTCTTTCAGTGGTTAGGTAGAGATAGGGGAAAGTAGGTGTAACTGGTTTACCCGAGTAAAGAGTAAAAATGCTTCAGAAAGACTGTGTCTCGGTCATCCGTTCTCAAACACCATGAAGTGCGAGAAATCCAACGGGGAGATCGAGGTCTTGTGGGGAAAAGTGGCAAAACTCTGGAGTGTACAAAACTAATCATGATTAGCCGTGTCCCCGGTATGGACATCTTGAGATATCTGGTTTGGATATCATATGATCATCATCAATTGACCCATCCAACATCTCAAATCTAATATTAGATTTGTGGGATTAATGAATTACTTTTAATTGGGATGATAGGGGGGTTTACCTTCTCAATGTTCAACAACCACCATGATAGTTAAATAAAAATATATCCTTTTTGTAGGGAAAAAATGGCTTTTCGCAAAAACAGGATAACCCTAGGAGGCCTTTCCACCAGACAAATATGCATGTAGTATTAGCATTTTTTGTTATTGCTCTACTGTGTTATATTGCCAGCATATTCCATGTGCTGACCCGTTTCGGCTGCAACGTATCATGTTGCAGGGACTTTTCAGACGAAGAGTAAGGTGCGCTAGGTCGTTGTCGTGCACTCAGCTATGCTGTGGAGTTGATGGACTCACTTTATCTTCAAGCCTTCGCTGTTATTTTATTAGTGGCCTTAAGCCATATTATTTAACCAGTTCTCTTTTGAGACATTCGATGTAATAAGTGTGTGATTGCTACCCTGTTATAAATCCTCAAGTACTGTGTGGTGGTCCAGCATACCGATCCAGGGATGCACTTGAACACAAAGATTCGATCCCTTCGGGTCGGGTCGCTACAGAGATGTATCGAGCAATTGATCGAATCTCTGTAGCGACCCGACCCGAATGGATCGAATCTCGTGGTTCAAGTGTCACCCCTGGATCGGTAATGCTGACACACACAGTACTTGAGGGATTTATAACCGTTGCCAATCACACAGCTACATCGAAGGTCTCCAAAAGAGAACTGGTTACAATAAATATGGCTTAAGGCCATCTAAATAAGATAACAAGGAAGGCTGGAAGATAAAGTGAGTCATCAACTCCAACGGCATAGCTAGTGCACGACAACGACCTAGCGCACCTTACTATTCGTCTGAAAAGTCTGCAACATGATACGTTGCAGCCGAAACGTGGTAGCACATGGAAATGCTGGCAATATAACACAATAGAGCAATGAACAGAAAAAATTGCTAATACTACATGCATATTTGGCTGGTGGGAAAGGCTCTAGGGTTTAATGTTTTGCAAAAGCCAATTTTTCCTACAACAAAGGAATATTTTTATTAACTATCATGGTGTTTGAACATTGAGAAGGTAAAACCCCCTCTCAAACCAATTAAAAGTAATCATTAATCCCAACAAATTAATTTAGAGTGATGGGATTCAATATGATGATCCAAGAACCAGATACTCAAGATGTCCATAACGGGGACACGGCTAATCATGATTAGTTTTGTAACTCTGCAGAGGTTTGTGCACTTTTCCCCACAAGACTCGATCTCCTCGTTGGATTTCTCGCACTTCATGGTGTTGAGAAACGGAGACCGAGACACAGTCTTTCTGAAGCATTACTCTTTACTCTGGGTAGACAGTTACACCTACTTTCCTACATCTGCTAGCCTACCACTGAAAGAGGTCCTGCAACAATACTCAACTATGCTAGAGCCCTAATAGCTTGTGGCACACGGAATTTTCTAGCATGAAATCTTATGATCCCTTTGAGCCTGGGTGGCGGACCGTAGGAGATCACACGGTATATCCCCGGGATCTCCTAGGACAACATGGTATATCCCCAGGTGCCCAAACAAGCATCCACCCAGATGTGTATTAAAGTTGCCACCTTAAGTGAACCATTAATTAAAAATATCACATCTGTCATGGGTACACTCAACACCAATCCATGTCTACGAGCATAGCATGGCAACATAAGCATAGCGTAGAAGTAACTCCCAAGGGTTGTTTATTAAAAAGGGCAATAGGTTCTACCTCATCATCTATTCCCAGTACCCACAAGTTAATCACATCCTAATCATGCAATATTTGAGGGTCGAAACTAATGCATAAAAACTGGGTAACGAAGAAGTATGATCAAGTGTTACTTGCCCTGCTGACGATCCGCAAAAACCTAGGGACTCGTAGTAGCACGCTTCGCCTCCGGAAACTCTATCGCAAACAAACAAATGCATACATAAGCAATGAAGCGAGATGCACGGGTAAAACCCAAATGAGAAGACCTAACCAGAAAGTTCAAATGAAGAACTCCGGTTTGCAAAAAGAATCAATCAACGGAGCAACTAAACTCAAACTGCGAAAGAAACAAGCTCGATTACTAATCTGGACTAAAGTCAATTTTACAGTAGCAAAAATTTGTTTAAGTTGATTAAACAGAAAGAGGGCTTCGAGACGAAGATCTAGGCGGAATCGCTGATTCCGACAAACGGGCGAAAAGTTATACTAAAACGAAAATCGGACGTCAGAATCGCGATCGAAAATAATCGCGGAAAATCCGAGAAAAAGAAAACTACGAACAGGCTAACGAACGAACTGTCGTGTCTGGGTTAAACGGTGATGAAAACGTTCGTTAAAACGAACGTACGGAGAACGTCCGTAAATAACTAAAACGACGGAAACAGATCTAAAAAGAATAAACCGGAATTAAAAAAAAACGAATCTAGATCTAGGGTTTACCAAAAAACCCGATCGGTTTTCCTAAACCGAAAAAAAAAAATGCGCGACGAATCAATGCAGTCAAAGGCCGGGGCGGGAGGGGCACAGGAGATGGACGAGCGGCACTGGCGAGGAGTGCATCGGAGAGGGCAGACGGAGGAGAGGGGGTACGGCGCTTAGGCGGATGGCGGCAGTGGGGCGGACAGAAGGGGTGCGGGAGAGACGGTGAGGAGCGGAGGGGTGGCACGATACAGTGGGGGGGCGAGAGGAGGAGGGCTGATCGCTTGCTGCGGCGGAGGAGGGGGGGCTGGAGGCGGGGGGTGGTAGGGGTGGGGGCGGGATTTAAGAGGGGCCGGGGTGGCTTGGGGAGCTGGGGGACGGGCGCGACGGCGGCGGCTGGACTCCTGGAGGAGTCCAGCTCGGGGACGGGGACGAAGGCGGCGGCGGCCTGCTGGGCGTGGGCTCGGCCCAGTTCGGTCCGGCGGAGTTTTTTTTTTTAAATAATTCCGCGCAGAAAAACAAATAAAAGAATACTAAACGAACTCCAAAATTCCCGAAATAAATTTTCCCCGTCCTCTAAAAATCTCCCGGACAAGGTAAACATTTATTGGGACTCTAATGCAATTTTGAAAATGCATATTTTTCTAAATTCAAATAAAATTGCAATAAAATCCAAATAAAATATTATTTGATTTTAATATTTTTCCTCCAATATTCCATTTATTTGGGAAGAAGTCATATTATCTCCTCCATATATTTTTAATATGAAATATTTTCGGAGAGAAAAAGTTAAACCAAATTGATCCCGTTTCAATATTTGAGAAAATTCAAATATGAAAACGGTGAAATCCCCAACTCTCTCCGTGGGTCCTTGAGTTGCTTGAATTTTCGAGGATCGCAAAACGAAATGCATAAAATATGATATGCAGTGGGATGATCTATGTATAACATTCCAAATTAAAAATTTGGGATGTTACATGTAGGATCACGGGAACGGTTTTCTCTGATGTTCTACCTTCCAATTCGAGAGAAGGTACAACTACCTCATCAAGTTCTACTTTCCTCCCACTCACTCTTTCGAGAGAAACTCCTTCTCTAGAAAGGACTCATACTTAGCAACAAAGATTGCCTTCGGATCTGTGGTAGAAGGTATACCCAATATGTTCTTTCGGGTATCCTATGAAGACGCACTTCTCCGCTTTGGGTTTGAGCTTATCAGGCTGAAGCTTTTGACATAGGTTGCATCCCCAAACTTTAAGAAACGACAGCTTAGGTTTCTTGTCAAACCATAGTTCACACGGTGTCGTCTCAAACGGATTAGACGGTGCCCTATTTAACATGAATGCGGCTGTCTCAATGCATAACCCCAAAATGATAGTGGGCAATTGGTAAGAGACATCATAGAACGCACCATATCTAATAAAGTACGATTATGACATTCGGACACACCATTACGCTGTGGTGTTCCAGGTGGCGTGAGTTGTGAAACAATCCACATTGTTTTAAATGAAGGCCAAACTGTAACTCAAATATTCGCTCCGCGATCAAATCGTAGAAAACTTATTTTCTTGTTACGATGATTCTCCACTTCACTCTGAAATTCTTTGAACTTTTCAAACATTCCAGACTTGTGTTTCATCAGTAGATATACATACCTAATCAATTCATCTGCGAAGGTGAGAAATAATGATACCACACTGCGTGCTTCAACACTCATCGGACCGCATACATCGGTATGTATTACTTCCAATAAACATCATTAGCTCGCTCCATTGTTCCAGAGAACGGAGTTTTAGTCATCTTACCCATGAGGCATGGTTCGCAAGTATCAATGATTCATAATCAAGTGATTCCAAAGTCCATCCGCATGGAGTTTCTTCATGCGCTTTACACCAAAGACCTAAACGGCAGTGCACAAGTATGTTGCACTATCATTATCAACTTTGCATCTTTTGGCACCAATATTATGAATAGTGTATCACTACGATCGACATTCAACCAGAATAGACCATTCATCAATGGTGCATGACCATAAAAGATATTATCATATAAAATAGAAACAATCATTATTCTCTGACTTAAATGAATAACCGTCTCGCATAAACAAATCCAGATATAATGTTCATGCTCAACGCTGGCACCAAATAACAATTATTGAGGTCTAAAACTAATCCCGAAGGTATATGTAGAGGTAGCGTGCCAACGGCGATCACATCAAGCATGGAACCATTCCCGACGCGCATCGTCACCTCGTCCTTAGCCAATCTTTGTTTATCCACTGTCCTTGTTTTGAGTTACAAATATGAGAAACCGAACCCAGTATCAATACCCAGGTGTGCTATACGAGCATTAGCAGGAACACATCAATAACATGTATATCAAATATACCTTGTTCACTTTGCCGTCCTCTTATCTACCAAGTATTTGGGGCAGTTCCCTCTAGTGACCAACCTGCGTAGTAGAAGCACCTCACTCTCATGCTTGGGTCCAGGATTGGGTTTCTTCACGGGAGTAGCAACTTGCTTACCGTTCTTCTTGAAGTCCTTCTTTCCCTTGCCCTTTTTATTAAAAACTGGTGGTCTTGTTAACCATCAACACTTGATGCTCTTTCTTGATTTCTACCTCCGCCGATTTCAGCATCGCGAAGAGCTCGGGAATCGTTTTGTCATCCCTTGCATATTATAGTTATCACGAACCTTTTGTAGCTTGGTGGCAGTGACTGAAGAACTCTGTCAATAAACACTCATCTGGGAGCTCAATTCCTAGCTGAGGTCAAGTGGTGTGGGTACCCAGACATTCTGAGTAAATGTTCACTGACTGAACTGTTCTCCTCCATCTTACAGCTAAAGAACTTGTTGGAGACTTCACATCTCTCAACCCGGGAATTAGTTGAAATATCAATTTCAGCTCTTGAAACATCTCATATGCTCGTGGCGTTCAAAACGCTTTTGAAGTCCCGGTTCCCAGCGTGTAAAGCATGGCACACTGAACCATACGATAGTCATCAGATCGAGCTTGCCAGACATTCACAACATCTGCAGCAGCTCCTGCAGTAGGTCTGTCACCTAGTGGTGCATCAAGGACATAATTCTTCGTGCTGGGCAATGAGGATAATCCTCAAGTTACGGACCCAGTCCGTGTAATTGCTACCATCATCTTTCAACTTAGCTTTCTTAGGAACGCGTTAAAATTCAACGAAAAGAATGCAAAAACTTTTAAGACAAGTTCATGATAAATTTTAGTTCAAATAATCAAATTACTTGAACTCCCACTAATCAACATCCCTCAAGTTGTCTAAGTGATACATGATCCAAAGCAACTAAACCCATGTCGATCATCACGTGAGATGGGTAGTCTTCAATGGTGAACATCTCTATGTTGATCATATCTACTATATGAATCACATTCGACCTTTCGGTCTCCAGTGTTCCGAGACCATGTCTGTACATGCTAGACTCGTCAAGTCTAACCCAAGGATTCTTCTTGTGCAAAACTGGTTACACCCGTTGTATGAGAACGTAGAGTCTATCACACCAAATCATCACGAGGTGCTTCAAACAATGAACTTTATCAACAGTGCATACTCGGGGAGAAACACTTTTATCTTGAAATTAAGTGAAGGGACATCTTATAATGCTACCATCGTTCTAAGCAAAATAAGATGGCATAAAGGATAAACACACATGCAATCAAAATATGTGACATGATATGGCCCTCATCATCTTATGCTTTTGATCTCCATCTCAAAGCAACGGCATGATCTCCATCGTCACCGGTGCGGCACCTTGATCTCCATCATTGCGTTGGGGTCATCTCGCCAAATATTGCTTCTACGACTATTGCTAAGCCATAGCATAAAGTAAAGCAATTACATGGCGCTTAATGATTGACACGCATGCCATACAATAATTTAAAGACAAATCCTTAGGCTCCTGCCGGTTGTCGATATACAAAACATGATCATCATACATCAACATATATCACATCACGTCTTGACCATATCACATACAACATACCCTGCAAAAACAAGTTAGACGTTCTTCTACTTGTTGTTGCAAGTTTTACGTGGCTGCTATGGGTAACTAGCAAGAACCATTTCTACCTACGCAAAACTACAATGGTGATTATCAAGTTTGCTGTTTTAAAACCTTCTGTAATGACCGGCCTTAGTCAAATTCGATTCAACTAAAGTTAGAGAAACAGACACCCGCGCCACACCTCATGACAAACAAGTTGCATCAGTCGGTGGAACCGGTCTCATGTACGTGGACATGTAAGGTTGGTCGGGCCGCTTCATCCCACAATACCGCCGAATCAAAATAGACGTTGGCGGTAAGCAGTATGAAACATCACCGCCCACAACTCCTTTGTGTTCTACTCGTGCATATCATCGACGCATAGACCTGGATCTTATACCACTGTTGGGGGACGTTGCAGGAAAACACAAATTTTCTACGCCACACGCAAGATCTCTCCAGGAGATGATGAGCTACAAGAGGGGGAGAGCATATTCAACAATTGAAGATCGCTAAGCGGAGCGTTTATCAATGCGGTTGATGTAGTCATACCTTCACGAACCGTCCCGATCAAGTACCGAACGTACGGCACCTCCGCGTTCAGCACAAGTTGCTCGATGACGTCCTCGCCTTCTTGATCAGCAAGAGAGGCAAAGTAGTAGATGAGTTTCCGGCAGCACGACGGCGTGGTGACGCGGTGGTGGTGAAGAACAATCTCCACAGGGCTTCGCCAAGCACAAAAGGAACTACGACGGAGGATATAAACTAGAGGGGGCGGGGTTGCCGGCACACGGTTGGTGAATCTTGATGTGTTCCGGGTGCTAGCCCTGCCCCACTATTTATATGTTGAGCCCTGGGGTCGTTTCTTGGAGAAAGAGCTCCTCAAAGTCAGTTTAGCCCGCAAGGCAAGAGTCCTTCTCGGACTCCAGGACCAGATGCAGGGTCTGGTGTCTGGACCAGACGCCATGGGCCTCAGCGTCTGGTCCCGACCTCCGCAAAACTTCCTTTTGCACCGACCTAAAGCCCCGTGGCCTTACCCTTGGCCCAACCATATCATCCTATGTATCAATTTTACCTCCAGACCATTCAAGCTCCTCGTCATGTCCGTGATCTCATCCGGGACTCCGAACAACATTCGGTCACCAACATAACATAACTCAATAATACTATATCATCAACGAACGTAAAGCGTGCGGACCCTACGTGCTCGAGAATGATGTAGACATGACCAAGATGCTTCTCCGGTCCATAACCAGTAGCGGGACCTGGATGCCATATTGGTTCCTACATATTCCACGAAGATCTTTCTTGGTCGAACCTTTATGATAACATACGTAGTTCCCTTTGTTCTGTAGTATGTTACTTGCCCGAGATTTGATCGTCGGTATTTCCATACCTAGTTCAATCTCGTTACCGGCAAGTCTCTTACTTGTTTCATAAACATCATCCGTAACTAACTCCTTAGTCACTTTGCTTGCAAGCTTCTGTGATGATGTATTACCGAGAGGGCCAGAGATACCTCTCCGTCATACGGAGTGACAAATCCCAGTCTTGATCATTGCCAACTCAAAAGACACCTTCGGAGATACCTGTAGAGCACCTTTATGATCAACCAGTTACGTTGTGAACATGATGAGACACAAGGTATTCATCCGGACTCCGGGAGTTGCATGATATCATGGTCGAAGAAACATGTATTTGACTTTAAGAAAGCGTAGCAAAAAAACTGACGATCATATGCTATGCTAACAGTTGGGTCTTGTCCATCACATCATTCAACTAATGATGTGATCCCGTTATCAAATGATAACTCATGTCTATGGTTAGGAAACCTTAACCATCTCTGATCAACGAGCTAGTCAGTAGAGGCTCACTAGGGACACGGTATTTGTTTATGTATCCACACATGTATTTAAGTTTCCGGTCAATACAATTCTAGCATGAAATAAACCTTTATCATTAAGGAAATATAAATAGCAACTTTATTATTGCCTCAGGGCATATTTCTATCACAAAATAAACCAACTAGCATCAAACTATAAGATGTAATCAACACTACTAGTATCCACAGTACCAATCTGAGGTTTGATTACAAGAGTTGAACACAGAGGTGAACTTGGGTTTTGAGATGAGATGGTGCTGGTGATGAGATTGGTCCTCCACGATGAGAGGGTAGTTGGTGATGATGATGTGTGGCACCCCAGCTCAGAGCAACCGGTTTACCTTGCATATCCAGCCCAGAGTCTAGTCTTTGGCAACACACAACAACTTGGTACAGAAAACAACGCTTTATTGATGCTAGTGGAAACATAGTTTGATATTACATCAGATAGCGAGGCCAAGTGGCACACACGGTGCGGTGAACAGTATGTAAGTTATTTAATGAACATGAAGGGGCCTCGATCACGACAACTACGCGACAGCGGAATGACGACGAAGCGGAACTCCATAGCACAGGGACACCGATGTGGACACGGTCAGACACGGGAAGCACCAATCCGGTAAGACTTTCCTGAAATCTGGCAGAAACGCCAGGTCAGTACATGAATTACTTGCAAGCTCACAACAAGTATAAGCATAATGGAAACAATACATGACAATTAGCAGGTTAAATGCAATGCTTCAACATACTACTCATGAAGTGAATCATGCTTGTGCACCGAGTCCCTCGGACTCTCTACAAACGGGTACCTCGTAACCAACATCATCAATACGGTGACACTCCAGGATCAACAAACGAAACCAACATTTGGTTCCCACAACAAAGACCATCTTCATGGTCCCAACAACCTCATACATAACCAGTGCCAACCATATAACTTTAGTGTGCAAGATTAACTAATCATGTTGATCCATGGTGTGACCTACTTACGAGCTGTGTCTGTAACCGAGTACGCGGCTACTGATAGATTTAATAAACACTCTGCAGAGGTTAGTACACTGTACCCACACCACGGAACCCATGGCTCGCACTCTCCATTCGGGTGGACGACGGCATTCCGACAAAACCAAACCATTGCCATGACACTCTCTCGGTCACTCTGACCAACTCCCCTCGGGCTAAGTCCTGGGTGGCCCGATGTCAACCAATGATACCAACGGCCACCGTTGTGGCAAAAAATCAACGGTCCCAAACGGGGACAGGTACCATAACAACAACGGACACACAAAGGTTATGTCTGCTTACCGGGCCAGGTACCGACACACCATAACCTTCCCTCATTGGAGGGGCACCGAACAGAGGCATGACAACGGATCGAATAAGGGCCTTCCCATAAAGGCAAATGTGGTTGCACTGGGAAGCTCGATTCGGTGGCACCATGACTCAATCAACAATATGTTCAAGTTGAATTATCATCATGTTAACTTGAAAAATAAAAGACTTGAGCATAGTATGCCATGATCATGCAACTATATGAAGGTGCAACCGTAAGCACATCATATCACCGAACTGGAACGAATCAACATCATAGAATTACTAGGCATGCACTACTAATCAACTTAAAGCACTGGTTTTAAATACTGGTTTTAATCCAATCATTTTTTAGTTATGACAATAAGCATGTGAAAATATAAACATTCTTATGGAAAATAATACTGATACACTCAAACCATAGTCATGTTACAAAAATAACCTTACTCCATCACACTAGTCCATGCACTCAAGACAACTACAGCAAACTAAGCAATTCAAGCATAACAAATGAAACTAGCATAAGCAATATTATTAAAATGATTAAATGCGTGAAATAAACCATATTCAAGTTGGAAAATCAAAAGTTACTGAAATGACATCATGCAAATATTGTGTGGCTTGCTTAGCACAGAGGAGAGTACTCTCCTGGTTCTCCTTAGGCAAGCTTCTCCTTCTGAAAATATTAAAAACAGCAAAAGAAAACATCAAGAACACTTCTGAAATTCACCAGAAATTCTAGACAGCAGAGAAAAAATCTCAAATTTTGTGTGCTGCTAAAATATTTCAATACAAAACACATGCAAAAAGAATCAATCATTGGACTTATAGATCAGGGTTATAGCTGGTTTAAGTTTCTGGTCAAAATTTGAATAAAGAAAATCCAGGGGTGGGTGACGTCGAAGACGTATTCAGGGAATACGCCTCCACTCGTACCGCTTCAGACGCGAGGTGGGAGGCTGACAGTGGGCCCGCCTTGTTAGGTTTTGAGGGACGAGGGAGAAACAAAGGACGGCGGCGCTTTGCGGCTCTCTCGCGGCAGGAGGGCTCGGCGCCATTTTGAGAGGGAGGGAGGGTATGGGAGGAGGCTCTGGCGCACCTGCCTGTACCCGTAGCTTGGTGAGGGATGGCCCGGAGTAGCTCGGAAATGACGACTCCAGCGGCGGCTGCGGACGGAGTTCGCCGGAGATGAGAGAGACGGCGAGAGAGAGGAGAGGGCGGTTCCAGGGGCTCCAACGGGGTCAGCGAGAACCAGTGAAGCCACCAGGGAGTCGCTGGAGGAGAAGAAGAGGAGTCGCGGGCACTGGAGAGGTGGGGGAGATAGCAGAGGGGGATGCGCGGTGAGTTGGGTCGGGAACGGGCGGCCAGAGGCCTGCCCGGCCGGGCTTGCGGTATCTAGCGTGTCTTGTGGTGGGTTGTGTGAGTGCGTTGAGTTGCTCGGAGAGGCCAGGGAGGAGCTTTATTATAGGCGGAGGGGGGTCTCAGGCTGCCGGAGTTCTCTGGAAGAGCGCTCGGTGACAAGGGGCGTCAGTGAGAGGGGGAGAAGCTCCACGGCTCACACAGCCACTGTGGGAGACGCGGACGAGCACAGGACGAAGGTGGAGCGAGCACAGGGGCACTGTGCGCTTGGCCGCGTCATGCCCGTGCTCGCTGCGGCGAGCTTCGATGTCAGCGAGCGGCAGGGTGAAGGTAAGGGCGTGATGAGACGAGGATGGTGGCGCGGTTTGGCAAGCTGCGGGATGCGGGGAAGCAAGCACCGAGCTCAACAAGGCGTCGGCGGCATCCGGAGCGCGTCGACTAGCTGCCGGCACACGGTCCCACGTGGTCACCGCGGTGAACTCTGGCATCACGCCACGCAGGCTATTAAAATCATGTCTGGGTGTTGTTCGTACACACGGCTAGGTGATCCACAGACTTAGAGTTAAGCACAGGTTGAATGAATGAGGTTGTAGATCTTGGAAGTTTCGGGACAGAAACTTGTGAGCTTAATAGAGAAGAATCTAGAATGAGTTAGGAGCTGATTTTGGAGGTTAAAGAGTTTTTTAGGAGGGTATGAAGCCCTAAAAATTTCAAGCTCCATTGGATCCAAGGAAAAATACACTTCATGGACAAAGTGCATTTCCTGGCCAGAACAGAAAAGATTTTCTGTAGCAAAAAATATCCAAAAACAATGGCAATATTTTTGTTACAGGAGGTGTGGCCAAGGTCCAAAGAATATTCAAGAATTTTCTCAGATTTTGGATGGGACAAGAAAAATGAGGGTTGCTTTGGAGCATAAGTGGTGAAGTACTATTCAGAGGGAAAATGAATATTTTTCATTTAAGAAAAATATTCCCTTGGCCATTTTATGATATATCAGAGAGAAAATGAGGTGTTTGAGAGGGAGGTGAGTCACTTGGTGTGAAAATCAAAGGAATGCCCAAGTGGTTAAGTCCAACTGAGTTGATTCAAAACTCCAAATTCAAATAAAAGGCAAATGAAATCCAGAAAAAAAAGAAACAAGAGCAAAAACTAGGGTTGTCCAGGATGGCCTCGATTTCCCCCTCTCGGAGGGAAGTATCCCGGCAGAATCGCTTCTTCGGAGACAAAAGTGCTCCTGCCCAAGTCCGGTCTCGAGACAGCGGGCTCGCGTCTCGAAAGTCTATCCTTCTTTTTCTAGGGCAAATGGGCTATATACAGAAGATGGGCCATCGGAGGCTGGCCAGGGCCCACTACCCACCAGGGTGCGCCAGGGGGGTAGGCTCCAGCTCCGGGTAATCTCCTCTTTGTGTAACCTTGCATATTATGAGAGAAAAGGCATTAGAATTACTCCACAAAGTGTTATATTGAATGAAAAACACTATACATGACAGTAGGAGAAACATGATGCCAAATGGACAGTATCAGGGGTAACATAAATCATGTTTACTTCTGTTACCTCGTTAGGAAAATTCCTTTGGCTCCGTTGTTGGGCCGCCGAGGTTCATCCTCGTCTTCACTGCGAGGTTGGAGTTTTTTGACCCTCCGTCGCTACCTTGTCGGCCTGCTTGAGAGTACCCAAACATTTCTGTAGTATAATTGCTGATTGTCTGAGGGGTGCCATGAATTTGGCACGGCATGTCGAAGATTTTATCAGCTGGTGGGTCCATCTTATTCCCTTTAAAGGATTTTCGCTTCTGCCTGGATCTAGGTCTGGTGAACCCTGCGTTGCGTGACTGCGGCATTGTCTGTGCGCTTCCGCCATTCTTATGCCTACATTTGTTTTGATTACGCTGAGGCTTCCATTTGGCGTCGCGCATTTCTGAGGTGCCGCCTCACTGGTTATGGGTACTGCAGGCAGCCAAACTATCTTCGCCCGACACAAAAGCGGGTAATGAGCGAGGTTAGGGCTGCCATGGTTCTCGGCTTATCCTGCCCAAGATGGCAGCCGAGCCACTCATCTCGGATGTTGTTCTTGAATTGCAGCGATAGCCTTGGCGTTGGAGCAGTTATTGATTTGGTTCTTTTTAGTGAGGAACTGTTCCACGAATTTCTGAGTGATTCACCGGGCTGCTGAGTGACACGGCTGAGGTCATCGGCGTCGGGGTGGATATAAGTGCCCTAGAAATGCTCAAAAGGCGTCCTGAAGGGCTTCCAGCTGCCAATAGATGAGGAGCCAGGGTGTTAAGCCAGTGCCTCGCCAGCCCCTTTAATTAGCGGGCAGGTATTTAATGGCATGGAGGTCATCCATTAGCCATGGTATAGAAGTAGAAAATCTTTGATCCATACTGTGGGGTCCGTGGTGCCATCACATGATTTCTATGTTGATGGGTTTAAATGAAGAAAACTTTTGGAGGTCATCTCCATTTGCCAGTTGATGTTTTTGCTTTTTTTTACTTCGTAAAAATCAAACCCAACGGAGTCCAAACGCAGCGAAACTTTTTGGAGAGATTTTTTCTGGGACCATAAGACACCTGTTGGGCTAAAGAAGTACCATAGGGGGGCTCCGAGGGAAGCACAACCCACCGGGCGCGCCTGGGCCCCCAGGCGCGCCCTGGTGGGTTGTGCCCACCTCGGCCACTCCCGCACGCCTCTTTGCTCTTAAATACCCCAAAAATCCAAAAACCCTAGGGAGTCAATGAAACACAATTCCAGCCGCCGCAAAGTTCCAGAACCACCAGATCCCATCTAGACACCATCACAGTGGGGGGTCATCATCCTCATTGGTGCTCTCCGATGATGCGTGAGTAGTTCATTGACCTACGGGGCCCGTAGTTAGTAGTGCTGATGGCTTCCTCTCTCTCTTTTGATTCTCAATACAATGGTCTCTTGGAGATCTATTTGTGGACTCTTTTTGCGGGTGTTTTGTTGGGATCCGATGTGAACTTTGAGTTTATGATCAGAGATCTATTTATCCATGAAAGTTATTGAGTCTTCTTTTGATCTCTTATATGCATGATTACTTATAACCTGTATTTCTTCTTTGAATCTTTGGTTTAGTTAGGCGACTAGATCGATTTTTCTTGCCATGGGAAAAGGTGCTTTGTGAT
This sequence comes from Thinopyrum elongatum, assembly GCA_011799875.1. NCBI lineage: Eukaryota > Viridiplantae > Streptophyta > Magnoliopsida > Poales > Poaceae > Thinopyrum > Thinopyrum elongatum. The sequence goes on along the minus strand of CM022299.1, from coordinate 492,546,471 downwards.
GGGTTCGGTCGTGCAGTGTTCTTTTCCCAGTGAAAGACAGGGGCAGTCAAGACACATATGATCGTTGCCATTAAGGATAACAAGATGGGGTCTATTCCTACAGAATAGATCATGCCTACATCATGTCATCGTTCTATTGCATATACTCCGTTTTCTCCATGAACTTAATACACTACGATGCATGGGATAGCGGTCGATTGGTGGAGTAATAGTAGTAGAGCAGGCAGGAGTCGGCTTACCAATCTTGGACAGTGTTGGCCTATATAATGATAATTGCCTGGATATCGTCATAATTATTTGAAGTCTATCAATGCCAACAGTAATTTGTTTACCCACCGTATGCTATTTTTCTTGAGCGAACCACTAGTGAAATCTACGGCACCCCGAGTCTATTCTTCTTCATATTTGCTTTCCGACTATTATTTGCCACTTTTTTTCAGATCTATATTTCCAAAAAACCCAAAAAAAAACTTGCTGCACTTTTATTTGCATTTTATTTCACGTTTTATCGAGATCTATTGATCCAATCTACCACAAATTTATCTATCTTTTTGACCGTGGAGGGATTGACACCCCTCTTACAGCGTTGGGTTGCAAGTATTTGTTCTTTGTGTGAAGGTCGGTACTTTTACATAGTGTGCTTGGTTCCATACCACTACAAAAAAAAAGACCATCCGTGACATTTTGGCCGAATGAATTTTTTTGTCATGCTTATGACACTTCTATGACGATAATTGTGACAAAAACATGTCTTACAATAAAGTGGTGGGCTCCTACTTTATGACAAAAAATCATAGACAGGAAATGGCTTTTCGTCCTAGGCGGGCCGGAGAGCCGCAGCTGCATGAATTCTTTGGGCCATCCATGACGGAAAAATCATGGAGAAGCGAGGGCGAGGAAAATATCGGGGAGTTCCTGGTTACGGGTGGGTGGTCGGGGCCGAGCGATTGAATTGTGGTTTGGCGTTTTCTCTCAATTACGAGCGTATGTGTGCGAGGCGTTGGGCTCTAACTGAACCCGAGCGATCACGCTGCTAGCTACGTTACTGAACCCGATGCGATTCGATCCTTGGCTGTTAACTGAACCAGCGATTCATTCGCTGCTGACTAAACCCGAGCGATTCCTTGATGTGCTGCGAACTGAACCGAGCGATCAACACTGCTGCTGCTTACACTGAAGCCGATCGAGCCCGTGCGAGACGTAGCCAGCCGGTGTTGGTTGCGTCTTGATGAAACAGTGACCGTTGCTAACATGCGCCGTGGTACGTTAGAACGAGTCGAGGACATGGTTGAGAGTCGAGCCGGTTGGTTGGCTGTGGATGAACAGTTCCCGGTGGGGGTTGGATGAACAGGACCCTATGGTAGTTGGCCGTTGCCGCTGGATGAACAGGAACCCGAGGAGGCCCGCCGCACCCCAGCTGGTTGGGGGTGGATGAAGGACCCGTGGAGGGGATATGAACAGTGAGTGGACGAGCGTATGAAAAGTAGCCCAGGGATATATGAACAGTAGTGGTGGAGGAGGCTGGAGGAGGTCGACGGTGGATGAACAGTAGCCCGTGGAGGCTGGAGCGATGCAGTAGACGATGGATGAGAGGACCCCGTTTTGACTGTAGGCGCTCCAAAACAAGTCCGTTTCCTCCGTTTTGCGTACGCCAGGACCCTCCGATCAACAGGACCCCGTTTCGACCGTAGGCACTCGAAAGAAGTCCGTTTCCACCGTTTTGCGTACGCCAGGACCCGTCCTAATGAACAAGGGACCCCGTTTCGACTGTACGTGGTCGACAGCAAGGCCTTTCCCCGTTCTGCGGTACGCCAGACCTCGTTTGGCTGTTCCGTCCAAAGCGGTTGGCTCCTGATGAACACGACGTATTCCGACAGTGGGGTTGTCTCCCGAGAACACGACGAGTTGTTTCCTCCGTTGTGACCCAGCCGGTTGGCTTCGATGAACAGGACAACGTCGCTGTACGCGTTCGAGACCCCGCCCATATGTAAGTACATAGCCGTATTTACTTTCTTGCAGCATGGCTGTATGTACAAGTGGTACACGATATAGATGGGACTCCGTGACACTGTACGTCTGTTGCCTTACTACGAACACGGTCGCTCCTTACTCAGCCACAGTTCATGCGCTGCAGAGAGAGACGGATCGACTAGTATGTATGTACACGTTCGCGACCAGACAGACAACGCTACGTACGCTTCCACCAGGGTGGGTCCCAGCAGTTCCTTGCGTCTGCGAAGATATAGCTGGTGGGTCTAGTGCCGGGGGAAGGAATCAATTTTTTTGCCCGTAGTATGGACACACTCTTTGGTGCGAAGATGTAGCTGGTGGGTCTAGCTGTCAGCGGGGAAACGTTTTTTCGCAAAATACCGAGTCCCTTCCGGTGGGTCCCTGCTGTTGGTGGAGGAATAATTATTTTACGCGTAAATAGGAGGCACTTCATTGCTATAGCCCAACTGTCCGCCCTCCTGTACAGTCCTCTTCCAATGAGAAGTCGTCTGACCACGTTGACCACGCCACAACGAGAGCACCAGGCGGTGTGGACGATGGCGAGCCTAGGAACGGGGGACGACGCGGAAGCCAGGGAAGACGCGGGGCAGTGGGATGCCCCAGCGGATGGGAGTTACGAGGGTTGATCTAGTTCGGCTGCGTGTGTGAGGCTGTCGCCGCCGCAGAATAACAGGGCTTGTGGGTGAGTAGAGGGATAGCATGGCCAGTGGTTGGAGTAGGAGGGGGTGGGTGAGGCCTGCGGGGCACAGGCGGCAACGTATAAGGGAGGAGCCGGAGCAGGGCGGCACGACCCGCGATGGTTTGGGCGAGCTGGGAGCAAGAAGACCAGAGTTGAAGAAGCACGACAGCCGTTGGATGGACATCGTTACGGTCACCGCAGCTAGAATCGTTTATATTGACTAAGTTGACAAAGCCCTGCATCCGCCGTCAACTTAGTAGGCCCACAAGTCACGCCTTCAAATATGGTGGGTCCCACCTAGACAGCTGGGGTATTCATTTTTTTTGTGCTTAATAAGGGAGGCACTTACTGCGTGCGACAATATAGCTGGTGGGTCCAAGCTGTCAGCGGGGGGGGGAATGTTTTTTTTGCGAAAAGCAGAGGCCCTTCCGGTGGGTCCCCGCTGTAGGTGGGAATCATTATTTTACGCGTAATAAGGAGTAACTTCCTTGCTGCGGCCATGGACCCAGCTATCAGCCTCTCCAGTACAAGTCCTTCTTGATGGAATTTGTTCCTTGACCACGTTGACCACGCCGTGTCGAGACACCAAGCGGGGATGACAGCGAGGCCTAGGAAGGGAAATGAGCAGGAGCCGGGGAAGAAGACTTGGCAGTTGTTCTCACGCGGAGGGGAGTACGAGGGTTTACTACTTCGGCTGCACGTATGAGGCTGCCATGCCGAGAGAATACAGGAGGTGTGGGTGAGTTACAGGGATGGTAGGCCAACGATGGGGAGTACGGGGGTGGTGAGGCCTGCGCGGCAGCACAGCGGCGACGCGGGAGGAGGGAGCAGCAGTCCCGCCGGTGCTTGTTGAGGGGTGAGCGGAATGTGGAGCAGGAAGAGGAGGAGATTGAAGAAGAACGACGGGCCGTTGAGGGACATCCAACAGTCACTACTCTCGTGTGTGACTACAGTTGACACGGTGGTTGTGTGTGCGTCAACCTTTTTTAGGAAAGCGTACATGTAACCATAGTAGGCGCACAGTCAAAGCTCAAATCTATGGAACAGCATACAACCCACTGCCATTATTTCTAATAATTTACGGCCATTTGCTAATTCGTAAGGACTTTTTTGGAGCCCATTTCTTTTGTTGCATATACAGACCATATTGTGGCCACGGTTAAAAAAATTATACACGAAATTTTGCTATTTCGGTGCGTGGGTCCCAACTGTTTTTAACCTGAAATTTGGAAGTCACATTCAAAACTAATTGAAAAATAAATGTATATCAATATAAAATCCAAATAATTGTCCATGCATAAAAATCAATGGAATTTAAAATTCTGAAATGAAAAAAAAAGAAATTTGAAATAATTGCCGGTTGATGTGTGTTTTAAAAATTACATCCCATTTCTCATTGCTGATAGCCCATTTCTGGGCAAGCCGAATGAAAAACTCTCCTGTCTTGAAAGATTTGCAGCCCAACAGGGCTCACAAAGCAAGTAGGCCTCGGTTGGGTATTCTACAAAAAAAAAAAAAAAAACTGGCTAGCCATTTTCAGAAAGAAAAAAAAACTACTGGGCTGGCTTGTGGTAAACATAAAATAAAAGGCTGGCTAGACAGGCCAGAGTGCCCCGCACAGCCCAGTTTGACACCCTGTTCCGTCTCCCAAAAACAAAAAGAACTGGGCGAGCTACTGGGGTCGTGGTGTCAGCCGCTCGTTGTGCAATTATCTCGTTTTATTGACTACGTTGACAATGGCATGGACCCAGATGTCAGAAATCCATTAGGAGGAACCATTTTTTTGGGCTGTGAAATAAAGAGGCACACTTGCTTTGTACTGCGCGTGACCCTAGTTGGGTCCCTGCTGTCATCCTCTCCATAAGAGAATCATTTCTGATTGTGTACGCGTCAAACCTAGTAGGCCCACAAGTAGCCTCTAAACCGTGCGTGACAAATACCAGCCCATTTAAAAAAATAACAGCCCATTCCATACGTTCAAACGGAAAGTTTAATATTCAGAGCAAAAAGTAAGGTCTGATCCAGATATAGAGTACTGAACTTCCACGTTGACAACTCATAAGCCAAGTTAACTATCTACCTCCCAAATACTTCGTAGTGTACAAGTACTAACTACTCTTTGCTAACTAGACGATGGCGGCAACCATCTGCTGGTAACATGCTAAAACACCGACACCGACGTTCCTCCTCCTCGCCTCGGACTGCCATAGGTGTGATAGGGCGCGTTGCTTCGTGGCGCCGTTGGCCCTTTCCATGCTGGCGTGGTCCACCGAAGCTTGGCTTCTAAGCGGGAACCCACTGACGAGCTGGTAGTAAAATTTGGCATCTGCGAACGCGTGCGTGACCGACAGCTCCAGGGCTTATTTGCCGGGCGCGGCCTCCACATAGTCGGCGCAGTTTGCGGGCGGCTCTGCTTGCGACTCAGAGCGTAGGTTGCGCTGCTGCTCATGCCCGCTGGCGGCGCCAAATCGGCGAACCGCTGTCCTCCGCCAGGCGGTCGCGCTCCAACAAGTCCTCATACTCTGCATTGCCATCTAAGACCGATTTAGAAGCCTCCTCCCTCCGTCTCTGCCTTCGGTGAAAAACCGAACATAGTTCCGGTGGGTGACCGCCTCCGTCGTCGCCTATGGGAACGAGGGGGGCATGACGGACATGGCTGCGAGAGCCGGAGGGCAAATGGCGAGCGACGTCGGGCCGGTGGGGTTATGAGGATAGGGCGAGTTGGGTGATGGTGCCATCGAAGAATGCTGCGAGAGGAACCAGTATAATATAGGCGGAAGGTAGGTGAACCAGCGTGTCGCGGGAAACGCGATGGTCATCGCGGTCATCGGAATTCAATGCATAAGCAGGCATGGTGTAGCGCGCCAGCTTGCCGGTGGAAAACATATAAAAAATGAAATTATGGACTGTGCGTCCCGTCCCATCCCGTCTGTGGTGCGCCCCGTCGTGCTGGGTCGCACGTCGGCAGACGGTCAAATGAGTGCGCTCGATTCATCAGATGAGGTACGTGCGTGATCCGCTGGTAAGCGTTAGGATCGAGTCGGCGGATAGTGTACGTGTAGGATCGCAATAGTGATGAACGACTGGGATTGATAAGGCATTTGCGAACATTTTTGCTGTGGCAGTTCTTCAGGATTCGCATGGCATTTTCTCAGAACAGCCTGTGAGTTTCTCAGAGGTAGGCATTTTTATTCAAAAAACTGCCACCTTCAGATCTGCGTCGCAACTAAAAATGCAGGAGAGTATTAGTAGGCTAGCTAGTGATCGATCAGTAATGTAAACACTGAGCGAACATAAATAAGGAATTGCTTAGTACTTGTAAACAACTGAGCACACAGAAATAAGGATCATGCTGTGCACAGTAGTAAGAGACCGATCCGTTCGAAGTTCACACGAGACTCACAGGCCTGGCATTGTAATGTTCACATTAGTAGCCCAAATTCACAACCAACTAGTACGATTCCCATACATAAGATCAACATGTAATGCATCTCAATGATTCACAGATCATATATGAATATGTAGCTCCAAAGCAAGATCTAGAAAAAAAACATTGTTCTTGCTACTAAACATGGATGCTTCTAGGGGGGCCAACATTAAGTACAGAGGAAAGACAAATTTGTTTGTGAAGCTCCATTCTTCTGGCAACGTAAGTGGTTTCACCAACAGCTAGAACCATGAGAATGAACCACAACATGATGGAGGAAACATCCACTAGCAATATGATTGGTCTTTCTCTCGATCACACGGCGAGACTATTTTGGAATACAAACTTTAACATAGGACAAAATGCTCCCATTGTATAATCAGACCAAAGCAATGAAGCAATCTAGTGTTGGCAATGACATTGAATAAAGTACAGTACTAACTTTTTTGCAGTCCATGTGAAGTGACTATCCAACTCTTTCTGTTGTCTATTTTCAAAGGCACTTCATGGCAATGACTATATATTTCTTGTGCAGGTTCCACCAAAATTGAGGTCACTTTGTTGTTTGACCAAATAGAACGGGCAGACATCTGACCTGCACAAATATCAAGCAGCTAGTAAACATATACCTACCTTGTTTTGCGGTTTTTAAACACGTCTCTTCTAGTCCATTTCGCTTAGCATCTGTCAAGTTTTCCACTGGACAATTGATACTGTCATGTTTTGCCGTGGACAATTTTGTACTTAATTGATTGTGGTACAAGGAGCAGAAATATATAGCGCCTATTCTTCACAACCAAGGTATCCTGTTCGCAGTGATGGAAGAGGTGAAATCGATACAACCGAAATTGAGCCTCCCTCATTGAATCATGTCCTACACCTCCAATGTAGGTCCAACTACCAATAAATCACATTGCAAACCACTAAATTATTCTAATGACATTACAAAAAAGAGTAGCAAGATAGTAGCAAACCATGTACCTTCGGAATGAAACAGCTCATAGATGCCCCCAATGGATATAACGGTTTGGAAGAAAACATGCTCCTAATGTTGAACATTTGGAATTTTTGTGGCAGTTCCACTAAAATTCGAGCATCCCTGTTTGCACAGATATTGAAAGTGTGATACTATAAAAGAGGGCAATAGTGAAGCATAGACTCACAAATTAAGCAACTCCAATTCTTAATGGGAAAATTTAGCAAGACTGTTCTAACACCTGGGAGATAAATAAGGCAACATCGGCTGATGTCAGGAAGGCATACATATTATTTTCTGAAAGATTGAGCCATTCCTGACCTTTCTCTTCTTTTAAGCATATTTTGTGCAGTTCAAATAAAATAAAACGCCATCACCACCTTGACAATTCAGGACACTGTACAAAAAGCATGACTTACCATTACATCATGATGTCAGGTATGTAATCGACAGCATTAGAGACGAAACATGCAGCAGACTACTCCGATAACATAATGAACATTAATTTAAACAAGTGTGACTAGCTTTACCGGCATAATTTAGTGAACTCTAACCGTCTGTTCCTTAATATAAGACGTTTTCGCAAGTTCATAAATACCCAAAACATGCTAGTATTTAGAAAAATAGGTAGTAGTTTTTTGAGCACATATCTGGGAGCAAGCTTGCCACACCGTTATATATGTCCATACGCTAATGCAACACATTGAATTGTAAAATATAAACAATCCAGGGGCTAGTGCAATTGTTAGAGTAGTTTTTTTATTACGGATACAGTACAATGGTTTTACTGAACAGATTCCATAAGCTAGCATGGAAGATTTCTTTATAAGAACTTAACTTATACAAAATGTAAAGGTAACAGTTTCAGCATTGGTATACTAGCTGTGTAATAGGCATTAAACAAAATACAAAAGTCTTGAGTGTAACTAGCTTATTAACTAATGACAGTATAAAAAAATTGCAAATCATGTACCTTCAAGGTAAAAATCATTTCGAACTCGAGGGGACTTGAAAAATGCTATCCCAATCTTGATATCAAGCTCAAAATATAAAAACTGATCAAACCGAATCCAGGGAAAACAGCCGAAGGAGGTGCCACTCTTGACCTTCCTCTCTTCATAATTTTTGTGGCAGTGAACAAATAAAATGGACCATCAGGCCGGTGGAATTTTGGTCATGTCAAAAAAATTGACTTATTCATGAATGAGTGGAGGTTAATTTAAAGTCAACAGGGCCAAAAGCTGAAGGCGGGCGGGGGAGGTGGGGCACCCGCGGTGGGTGCCAGAAGGCGGGTCGGGTCGCTACAGAGATTCGATTCATTGCTCTGATACCATCTCTGTAGCGACCCGACCCGAATGGATCGAATCTTTGTGTTCAAGTGTCATCCCTGGATCGGTAATGCTGACACACACAGTACTTGAGGGATTTATAACAGAGTAGCAATCACACACTTATTACATCGAATGTCTCAAAAGAGAACTGGTTACAATAAATATGGCTTAAGGCCATCTAAATAAGATAACAGCGGAAGGCTTGGAAGATAAAGTGAGTCCATCAACTCCAACAGCATAGCTGAGTGCACGACAACGACCTAGCGCACCTTACTCTTCGTCTGAAAAGTCTGCAACATGATACGTTGCAGCCCGAAACGGGTCAGCACATGGAATATGCTGGCAATATAACACAGTAGAGCAATGAACAGAAAAATTGCTAATACTACATGCATATTTGGCTGGTGGAAAGGCTCTAGGGTTATACTGTTTTGCGAAAAGCCAATTTTTCCCTACAACAAAGGAATATATTTTATTTAACTATCATGGTGGTTGTTGAACATTGAGAAGGTAAAACCCCCTATCAATCCCAATTAAAAGTAATCATTAATCCCAACAAATTAATTTAGAGTGATGGGATTCAATATGATGATCCAAGAACCAGATACTCAAGATGTCCATAACCGGGGACACGGCTAATCATGATTAGTTTGTACACTCTGCAGAGGTTTGTGCACTTTTCCCCACAAGACTCGATCTCCTCCGTTGGATTTCTCGCACTTCATGGTGTTTGAGAAACGGATGACCGAGACACAGTCTTTCTGAAGCATTTACTCTTTACTCTGGGTAGACAGTTACACCTACTTTCCCCTACATCTGCTAGCCTACCACTGAAAGAGGTCCTGCAACATACTCAACTATGCTAGAGCCCATAATAGCTTGTGGTTGCACACGGAAGTTTCTAGCATGAATAATCTTATGATCCCTTTGAGCCTGGGTGGCGGACCGTAGGAGGATCACACGGTATATCCCCGGGATCTCCTAGGACAACACTGGTATATCCCCAGGTGCCCAAACAAGCAATCCACCCAGATGTGTATTAAAGTTGCCACCTTAAGTTGAACCATTAATTAAAAATCTCACATCTGTCATGGGTACACTCAAACCCAATCCACGTCTACGAGCATAGCATGGCAACATAAGCATAGCGTAGAAGTAACTCCCAAGGGTTTGTTATTAAAAAGGGCAATAGGTTCTACCTCATCATCTACTTCCCAGTACCCACAAGTTAATCACATCCTAATCATGCAATATTTGAGGGTCGAAACTAATGCATAAAAACTGGGTAACGAAGAAGTATGATCAATGTGTTACTTGCCTTGCTGACGATCTGCAAATCCTAGGGACTCGTAGTAGCACGCTTCGCACTCCGGGAATTCTATCGCAAACAAACAATAGCATACATAAGCAATCAAGCGAAGATGCACGGGTAAAACCCAAATGAGAAGACCTAACCAGAAAGTTCAACTGAAGAACTCCGGTTTGCAAAAAGAATCAAATCAAACGGAGCAACGAAACTCAAACTGCAAAAGAAACAAGCTTTGATTGCTAATCTGGACTAAAGTCAAATTTTACAGTAGCAAAAACTTGTTTTAGTTGATTAAACAGAAAGAGGGCTGGGGCAGGGTGGCTTGGGGCAGGGGGCGACGAGGCGGCGGCGTCCCGGACTCCGGCGGAGTCCGGCTCGGGCACGGGGCGCGCGCGAGCGGAGGCGGCGGCGTTGCCGGGCCGGCTGGGCTTCGGCCCAGTTCGGTCCGGCGGAGTTTTTTTTTTAAATAATTCCGCGCAGAAAAACAAATAAAAGAAATACTAAACGGACTCCAAAATTCCCGAAATAAATTTTCCCCGTCCTCTAAAAATCTCCCGGACAAGGTAAACATTTATTTGGGACTCTAATGCAATTTTGAAAAATGCATATTTTTCTAAATTCAAATAAAATTGCAATAAAAATCCAAATAAAATATTTATTTGATTTTAATATTTTTCCTCCAATATTCCATTTATTTTGGAGAAGTCATATTATCTCCTCTCATATATTTTTAATATGAAATATTTTCGGAGAGAAAAATAGTTAAACCAAATTGATCCCTGTTTCAATATTTGAGAAAATTCAAATATGAAAACGGTGAAATCCCCAACTCTCTCCGTGGGTCCTTGAGTTGCTTAGAATTTTCGAGGATCGCAAAACGAAATGCAATAAAATATGATATGCAGTGGATGATCTATGTATAACATTCCAAATTAAAAATTTGGGATGTTACACTACACCAACCAGAGAGGAAGCAAATGATGATGATCATGAAACTTCAGATCAAGTTACTACTGGACCTCGTAGATCGACCAGAACACATTCCTCACCAGAGTGGTACGGCAATCCTGTCTTGGAAGTCATGTTGTTGGACACCGGCGAACCTACGAACTATGAAGAAGCTATGATGAGCCTAGATTCCGAAAAATGGCTTGAGGCCATGAAATCTGAGATAGGATCCATGTATGAGAATAAAGTGTGGACTTTGGTGGATTTGCCCGATGATCGGCAAGCCATTGAGAATAAATGGATCTTCCAGAGGAAGATGAACGCTGATGGTAATATCACTGTCTACAAAGCTCGACTTGTCGCAAAAGGTTTTCAGCAAGTTCAAGGGGTCGACTACGATGAGACTTTCTCACCCGTAGCGATGCTTAAGTCAGTCCGAATCATGTTAGCAATTGCCGCATTTTATGATTATGAAATCTGGCAAGTGGACGTCAAAACTGCATTCCTTAACGGGTTTCTTAAGGAAGAGTTGTATATGATTCAACCGGAAGGTTTTGTCATTCCTAAAGGTGCTAACAAAGTGTGCAAGCTCCAGCGATCCATCTATGGATTGGGGCAAGCATCTCGGAGTTGGAATAAACGCTTTGATGAGGTGATCAAAGCATTTGGTTTTATACAGATTTATGGTGAAGCCTGTATTTACAAGAAAGTGAGTGGGAGCTCTGTAGCATTTCTAATATTATATGTGGATGACATATTGCTGATAGGAAATGATATAGAATTTCTAGATAGCACAAAAGGATATTTGAATAAGAATTTTTCAATGAAAGACCTCGGTGAAGCTGCTTACATATTGAGCACCAAGATCTATAGGGATAGATCGAGATGCTTAATAGGACTTTCACAAAGCACATACCTCGACAAAGTTCTAAAGAAGTTCAAGATGGACCAGTCAAAGAAAGGGTTCTTGCCTATGTTGCAAGGTGTGAAATTGAGTAAGACTCAAAGCCCGACCACGGTAGAAGATAGAGAGAGAATGAAAGTCATTCCCTATGCCTCATCCATAGGTTCTATAATGTATAACATGCTGTGTACCAGACCTGATGTGTGCCATGCCATAAGTTTGGCGGGGAGGTACCAAAGTAATCTAGGAGTGGATCACTGGACAGCGGTCAAGAATATCCTGAAGTACCTGAAAAGGACCAAGGATATGTTTCTCATTTATGGAGGTGACGAAGAGCTCATCGTAAAGGGTTACGTTGATGCTAGCTTCGACACAGATCCGGATGACTCTAAGTCGCAAACCAGATACGTATTTATATTGAATGGTGGAGCTGTGAGTTGGTGTAGTTCCAAACAGAGCATCATGGTGGGATCTACGTGTGAAGCGGAGTACATAGCTGCTTCGGAAGTAGCGCATGAAGGAGTCTAAGGAGTTCATATCCGATCTGGGTGTAATACCCAGTGCATTGGGTCCAATGACAATCTTTTGTGACAACACTGGAGCAATTGCCTTAGCGAAGGAATCCAGGTTTCACAAGAGAACCAAACAAATCAAACGACGCTTCAACTCCATTTGCGAATATGTCGAGGATGGAGACATAGAAATTTGTAAAGTGCATACGAATCTGAATGTAGCAGACCCGTTGACTAAGCCTCTTCCACGAGCAAAACATGATCAGCACCAAGACTCCATGGGTGTTAGATTCATTACAACATAATCTAGATTATTGACTCTAGTGCAAGTGGGAGATTGATGGAAATATGCCCTAGAGGCAATAATAAAGTTGTTGTTATTATATTTCCTTATTCATGATAAAGGTTTATTATTCATGCTAGAATTGTATTGACCAGAAACTTAAATACATGTGTGGATACATAAACAAATACTGTGTCCCTAGTGAGCCTCTACTAGACTAGCTCGTTGATCAGAGATGGTTAAGGTTTCCTAACCATAGACATGAGTTGTCATTTGATAATGGGATCACATCATTAGGAGAATGATGTGATGGACAAGACCTAACCGTTAGCATAGCATATGATCGTTCAGTTTATTGCTACTGCTTTCTTAAATGCCAAATACATGTTTCTTCGACCATGAGATCATGCAACTCCCGGAGTCCGGAGGAATACCTTGTGTGCCATCAAACATCACAACATAACTGGGTGATCATAAAGGTGCTCTACATTTATCTCCGAAGGTGTCTGTTGAGTTGGCATGGATCGAGACTGGGATTTGTCACTCCGTATGATGGAGAGGTATCTCTGGGCCCTCTCGGTAATACAACATCACAAGAAGCTTGCAAGCAAAGTGACTAAGGAGTTAGTTACGGGATGATGTATTACGGAATGAGTAAAGAGACTTGCCGGTAATGAGATTGAACTAGGTATGGAGATACCGACGATCGAATCTCGGGCAAGTAACATACCGACAGACAAAGGGAACTACGTATGTTGTCATAAAGGTTCGACCGATAAAGATCTTCATGGAATATGTAGGAACCAATATGGGCATCCAGGTCCCGCTATTGGTTATTGACCAGAGAAGCGTCTCAGTCATGTCTACATCATTCTCGAACCTGTAGGGTCCGCACGCTTAACATTCGTTGACGATATAGTATTATATGAGTTACGTATGTTGGTGACCAAATGTTGTTCGGAGTCCCGGATGAGATCACGGACATGATGAGGAGCTCCGGAATGGTCCGGAGGTAAAGATTGATGTATAGGATGATATGGTTGGGCCAAGGGGTAAGGCCCACGGGGCTTTAGGTCGGTGCAAAAGGAAGTTTTGCGGAGGTCGGGGACCAGACGCCGAGGCCCATGGCATCTGGTCCAGACGCCGAGAACCCTGGAGTCTGGTCCTGGAGTCCGAGAAGGACTCTTGCCTTGTGGGCTAAACCAACTTTGAGGAGGCTCTTTCTCCAAGAAACGACCCCAGGGCTCAACATATAAATAGAGGGGCAGGGCTAGCACCCGGAACACATCAAGATTCACCATGCCGTGTGCCAGCAACCCCGCCCCCTCTAGTTTATCCTCCGTCATAGTTTTCATTGTGCTTGGTGAAGCCCTGCAGAGATTGTTCTTCACCACCACCGTCACCACGCCATCGTGCTGCCGGAACTCATCTACTACTTCGCCTCTCTTGCTGGATCAAGAAGGCGAGGACATCATTGAGCTGAACATGTGCTGAACGCGGAGGTGTCGTACGTTCGGTACTTGATCAGGACAGATCGTGAAGGTGTACGACTACATCAACCATGTTGATAAACGCTTCCGCTTAGCGATCTTCAAGGGTATGAAGATGATCTCCCCCTCTCGTAGCTATGCATCTCCATGGATAGATCTTGTGTGGGCATAGAAATTTTTTGTTTTCCATGCAACGTTCCCCAACAATTTGGTGGAAGATTATATGTTCAGATCCATTATGCTATTTATTATCCCTCTGATCTTGAGCATGAATATGATTTGTGAGTAGTTGCTTTTGTTCTTGAGGACATGGGTGAAGTCTTGTCATAAGTAATCATGTGAATTTGGTATTCGTTCGATATTTTGATGATGTGTATGTTGTGATTGCCATAGTGGTGTTATGTGAACGTCGGCTACATGACACTTCACCATCTTTGGGCCTAAGGGAATGCATTGTGGAGTAGTTATTAGATGATGGGTTGCTAGAGTGACAGAAGCTTAAACCCTAGCTTATGCGCTATTCCGTAAGGGGCTGATTTGGCTCCATATGTTTAATGCTATGGTTAGATGTTACCTTAATTCTTCTTTCGTAGTTGCGGATGCTTGCGAGAGGGGTTAATCATAACTGGGAGGCTTGTTCAAGTAAGAACAGCACCCAAGCACCGGTCCACCCACATATCAAATTATCAATGTAGTGAACGCGAATCAAACCAACATGATGAAAGTGACTAGATGAAATTCCCATGTGTCCTCGAGAACGTTTTACTTATTATAAGAGACCGTTCCAGCATGTCCTTTGCAACAAAAAGGATTGGGCTACCTTGCTGCACTTATTTTTACTTTTGCTATTTGTCACTTGTTACAAATTATATTGCTATCAAACTATCTGTCACCGATAATTTCAGTGCTTGCAGAAAATACCTTGCTGAAAACCGCTTGTCATTTCCTTCTGCTCCTCGTTGGGTTCGACACTCTTACTTATCGAAAGGACTACGATTGATCCCCTATACTTGTGGGTCATCACCCACACCCTAAAAAGGAAAGGAAATGAGTACTTCGGGACATTTATGCGCTAGAGCCCGTCGCCCCGAAGTTCAATCCATGGCCAGCTTACCCGATCACATTTGACAAGCATGACCATATGTGGCACCCCGGCTCAGAGAAACCGGAATGCCCCGTATTCCAGCCCAGAGATCAAGTCTTCTGGAATACGACACTACTTGGCATAGAACAAATTATCTCTCTATTACAAATGATATAGGTACAAGGGTTCTGATATTACAAAAGATCACATAGGCATGGTGACACTACGCCTGCCGAGGTAGCTCTATGCTAGCAGCGGAACAACTCGTGGAAGCGGAATAACATCTAGCAGTGCAACAATGACGACGGTGATGAACTCCGCTCTGCAGGGACTCTGGCTGGGACACAATCCTAGCATGCAAACTCGGAATCCTCAGTAAGCAAGCAATCACGGCATGACCTGCAATCTAGCATGACACGCCAAGTGAGTACTTTGAATGTACTCGCAAGCTCATAGAAACCAAAAGCAATCAAGACAAACAACAGCATGGCATTTATAGGTTAATTATCCATGATGAACATGATATGACTAGAACAACATGAGCATGGCGTGTACAAAATTCATGCTATGAACATGATGATACTAGCACTAGCATGCAGGGGGTGTTGATGTTTAAGGTCTCATGGACCAACTTACTCTGCTCGGAGGTTATCTCATAACCACCATAAATATCCATCTTACTTACCACCGTGATCATCACGCGATCACCTCATGATCAACCATCATCAATAATACCAGAGTGATCATCACAAGATCACCTCATCATCATCAAGAATACCATAGTGATCATATTGTAACCACATAAAGATCAACCAACTTCTTTCCTCATAGAACCGGGGTTGTTTATTAGTCAGATTATTATTACTGTTGACCCATAGTGTGACCTACTATGAACTGGGCCCATAACCGAGGGTGCGGCTATCGATAGATTATACACTCTGCAGAGGTTAGTACACTATACCCACACCACGGAATTCACGGCCTCATGCTCCCATTCGGGTGGACCAACGACATTTCGACAAAACCAATCTATTGCATGACACTCTCCCGACCACTCCGACAAACTCCCCTTTGGGCTATGTCATGGGTGGCCTCGATGTCACCTCGTGACATCCGTCACCTCTGTGGCCGACCACCATCGTGGCCAAAACTAAAACAAAACGGTCCCAAATGGGGACAAAGGCGCCTAAAACAACTCGGGCACACACGGCTTATGGCCACCCACCTGATCAGGGTAGCGCGCGCACATAACCTTCCCTAGTTGGAGGCACCGGCGATAGGCATGACAATAGACCGAATCAGGGCCCCCATAAGGCAAGTGTGGCTTCACTGGTCAGCTTGATTCGATGTCCCTATGACTCAGCCAACAGATTTGTTCAAGTTCTATTAATGTCCGGTTAAACTTGAATGGTGATGAGCTGAGTCATAACAGAATAACAATGATGAAAGGACAATGAGTATAAGCATGATATCAACATGAGCATGGATGGGAAACATCAACATTTAACATATGAATCATATCATCATCAATAATAAATCATTTAGTCTACTCGATGCAGATGAGCATGGCATAGTGATAATGCATATTACAAGTACTTTCATAACAGATGATAATATAGCATATGAGCATATCATCATCACTAGCATGAAATAATTACAAGGACAAAACATGACAATAATAATACTAGCAAATGATCATTTAACTCACTAGAATGCCATGAAGATGAGCATGTATCCACAAGCATATATAGCATTCACAAAATATTAACATGCATAAAGTATTTAAATATTCAAGTGGAAAACCATGGCTACTGCAAGGCCATCATGCAAGTGGCTATTGTGGCTTGTCTGGGGATGAAGGATCCATCGGGAAGAAGTGCGAGAGGTTCGCGGAAAGAATCGCCGGAAAAGTTTCCCTCTCAGTGGAGCTGAATAAGGGGCAAGGGCAAAATGGACTTTTTCAGAATGTTACATCATAGTGAAAATGATACCAATGAAACGGTCTCAATGAATAGAGAACATGGGCTTTTGAATCACCTGAATAGGAGTCACGGTTGAAGAGATACGACCGTTCGTTCGTTAGGCAGGAAATAACATAAAAAGTGTTCATTTCTGCTGCTAACCGACGAGCGTCCGCAATATATGAGTTTTGGCCAGTGGGTTTAACTCTATCCTCCTGGTTCTCTCCTTCCTCCTCGCGACGACGAGAACAGAGGAGCCTGGCCGAGCTCTATGTCGTCGCGCGTGGGCCTCCTGACGCCTGCCGAGGAGCGGGGCGCGCTCGCAGGGCTCTGCCGCCCCCGAGGGTGGCCGCAGGGTCGTCGGAGGTAGCCTGCAACGCCGCCACCATTGGTCGGGCCACAGCAGCTAGAAGCTCCATGGGAGCCGCGCCGGCGGGGCTCTATCAGTGGGGATGGGAACGATTTCGGCCTTGCGGTGATGGACTAGGTCTCTGGTGGAGGCTAGGTGGAGAGGGAGTGGTCTTGGTGCTTGAATTCGAGCGGAGAGCCAAGGCGGCCATGGCAGCAATGGCGAACAGGGAGGGGCTCCGAGACTGGGTGTTCGCACATGAACACGTCATGTGTACCCTCGACGCCGGGGGTGATGCACCTCAGCTTACGTTGAAGGAGTCCCACCGGAAGCGCGATTCGCAAGTCGACCGGCGAGAGCTTTTGAGGACCCGAAACCCCACACTCCCGGGAGGGACCCCATCGGGGAGTGCGGCGGCTATGGGCTGCCCTAGGTTGGTCAAGCTGCCCCTAGAGCCTCAGGATTCACAGCTCTCCAACACGAAGAACAACGAAGAACGAGGAAGCAAGAACGAGGGAGGGACAAAATGTAGATGAAAAACTAGTAGATGTGTTTTTTGTGATTATGTGTTGTTTAATCGGCCGTCACCTTTCATCTATTTATGAGGCGGCTGGACTTCCCGTACAAGAAAAGGACTAAAAATTCCATCCAAAACATCAAAAACCCTAACCTAACTCGGACAGGAATCTTTGGCAATTTTCCAGATCAACTCGGTCTCACCGATTGGTTTGCTTCGGTCCCAACGAGTGAACGTGGCCAACTCTCTGTAACTTTCTGTAATTTCCCGGATCAACTCGGTCTCTCTGATTGGTTTGCTTCGGTCCTACCGAGTGAACGTGGCCAACTCTCTGTAACTTTCTGTAATTTTCTGGATCAACTCGGTCGGTCCGAAATGACTCTGCAGCTTCTGTTTCTGACATTGTTTTGCCTCCACAGGTTGCATACGACCTCGGATTAAGATGATTTTTAAATTCAATCATTTCGATGAGACACACAACTTTCATGTTGAAACATTTTCCATCAGAGGCCATATTGATTGAGTTTCTTGCCATTCTTTACCCTGGTGTCAACATGAGCATCTCTGAACTTGTCATAACTTTTGCGTCCGAGCTTGGTTTTAGACCATCTTCATATCTATCTTGATCTTCTCAAAGAGAGCCATTCCATGGTGACTTTCAATCATAAGTTTGAATTAGTCTTGATATAACCTAAGCTAATTTTATGACTGTGCCACTTTTGAGTGTCAACACATGCCCCCCTGTTTTTCGGCATAGCTAGCATGCCGAAAAATAACTTGTACCATGTTGGTTCTAAGGACGATGTCAACACTCCATCGGCCATTCTGCATGTGCTTAGGGCGATGAGTATGTATCGGCCATGTTTATGCTAAGGGCGATAGTTATATATCGGCTGTTGCCTATCTAGGCTTCTTGCCACACACTTGGGTGGTACTTCTTTAAATATTTTCCATTGAGAGCTCGAGGTAACAATGTGCCTTGTACAGATTCTACCAAATATGAGTTTCTGGGAACTACTCTTGTAATCTTAAAAGGACCTTCCCAACTAGGAGACCACTTCCCGAATTTTCTATCTTTTGAACCAATTGGTAGAATCACCTTCCACACGAGATCGCCAACTTGGAAATTCTTCAACTTGACCTTCTTATTGTAAGCTCTAGCCACCCTCAACTTATCTCTCTCTATGGCCTTCAAAGCAGCCAAACCTTTATCGGCGACTTCATCAATATTGTCCTTCATCAAGGTATAAAAGTCCACCGCCGATAAATCATTTTGTTTGGCTATTCTCAAAAGCATTCAAATTCACTTCCACTGGTAAAACAGCCTCTTGACCATATACGACCTCATATGGAGTTACCTTTGTAGCACCATGCCTTGAGATTCTGTGTGCCCACAAAGCTTCGGACAATAGCTCATGCCATCTCCTTGGATTATCCTCAATCTTCTTCTTGATGAGCTTGATCAATATTTTATTACTAGACCCAGCTTGTCCATTGGCTTGGGCATAATATGGAGAGGAATTGAGCAACTTTATCTTATATGATTCAGCAAATTCTCTAACTTGATGTGACATAAAGGATGAACCTTGGTCCATAGTTAATGTTTGAGGAATGCCGAATCTATGAATAATACGCTTAGTGATGAAATGAATTACCTCTGTATGCGTCATATTTTTGAGTGGTATTGCTTCAGACCATTTAGTGAAATAATCAGTTGCCACCAACACGAACCGATGCCCCTTTGAAGAAGAAGGATGAATCTCTCCAATAAAGTCTAATCCCCAACCTCTAAAAGGCCACGGCTTGATAATGGGATGTAACATAGCAGCGGGAGCCAACTGAATATCACCAAACTTTTGACAAGCTTCACATCCTTTATAATACTGGAAGCAATCATTAACCATCATCGGCCAATAAAACCCAACACGTCGTAATAACCATTTCATCTTGGGAGCCGACTGATGAGTGCCACAAATACCTTCATGGACCTCTCCCATAGCAACTCTCGCTTGGTCCTCGTCCAAGCACTTTAAAAGAACATCATCAACCGTTCAGCGATAGAGATCATCATCTCTCATTGTGTATTTGAAAGCCATACGCCAAACAGTCATGTCCGCCCTTTTACTAGGATCACAAATAATCAATAATGGGTTTCCTCTAGTCTTGATTTTCTCCTGCATTAAATATTTCATTAGTGGCTGAAACGGTGGGCTCCGGTTCGGCCTCCCCTATATTAGCAAGACTAGACATTGGCCTTTGAGAAATATGAAACATGCCATGATCAACATGATAGCCGGATGCTTGTTGTGCCAACTCATTTGCTCTCCAATTTTCATGTCTTGATATATGAGCAATGCTAAAATAATCCAAAGTAGAAATTATATCCAGACATTTATTAACATAAACATTAAGTGATTCGTCAAAACATTGAAAGACTTTGGATATTTGTTGCACTACTAATAACGAATCACCAAAAGCCTCAATATGGGTAGCACCTATGGCAAGCAACATCTCTAAGCCGAATAACAATGCTTCGTATTCGGCTTGATTATTTGTGCAAAAATATTCTAAGCGGCATGAGGCTTCAAAAACAGCACCATGAGGAGATATATAAACAATACCAACACCTTGGCCATTGCTACAAACTGAATCATCAAAATATAATCTCCATGGTACTAACGAGACAAGGTTTATATCAATATCATGCTTGCCATCAATCCGATGCTCAACAATAAAATTAGCAATAATTTGGCCTTTCATGGATTTCGGAGATTCATAAGCCAAATCATATTCAATTAAAGCATAAGCCCACTTGCCAATTCTACCACTAAGAACTGGCCTATGCAACATGTATTTGATGACATCGGTTTGACAAGCTATAATGCAAGAACTAGGCACTAGATAATGTCTCAATTTTGTGCAAGCATAATATAAGCATAGGCATAATTTTTCAATAAATGTGTACCTCGTCTCAGCGTCCAATAAACGTCAGCTCAAATAAGTAATAGCATGTTCCTTTCCTTCGGTCTCTTGAGTCAAAACAGCACCAATAACACCTTCTTCCGCTGCAATATAAAGCCTAAAGGGCTCTTTATGTTTGGTAGCTTTCAACACCGGAGGAGTGCACAAAGAATTTTTGATCATATCAAATGCTTCTTGTTGTTTTCCCCCCAAGTAAAATTAGTTTCATTCTTTAACCGAAGGATGGGAGTGAATGCATCAACCTTTCTTGACAAGTTGGCTATGAATCTCCTCAAATAATTGACTTTGCCAAGGAATTTTTGCATATCTCTCTTGCATGTTGGAGCCTCCACCTTTTGTATGGCTTCTATCTTTTTGGGATCAATTTCTATGCCATCTTGATGAATAATGAAACCCAAAAACTTTCCAGATGATACACCAAAAGCACACTTCAAAGGATTCATCTTTAGTCCATATTTTTTTCATTCTCTCAAAAACTAAGTGCAAATCGGCTAGATGAGATTCAAAAGCATCCGATTTGACAACAATATCATCAATATAAACCTCAAGTATAACACCAAGTAAATCATGAAAAATTAAATTCATAGCCCTGTGATACGTGGCACCGGCATTTTCTAATCCAAAGATCATCACTGTCCACTCAAATAAACAAAGGAAACCGGGACATCAAAAAGCCGTTTTGGACATGTCCTCTTCGGCCATAAAAATCTGGTTATATCCCGCATTACCATCAAGAAAGCTAATGACCTTATGTCCAGAAGCATCATTAATAAGCATATCGGCTATTGGCATAGGATACTCATCTTTAGGTGTAGCTCTATTCAAATCTCTGAAATCAATGCACACCCTCAATTTGCCGGAGCCTTTCTTCTCTACTGGTACAATGTTAGAAATCCACTCGGCATATCTGCAAGGTCTAATAAAATTAGCTTTAAGCAAACGACCGATCTCTTCCTTGATCCGGTCATACGTTTTTGGATTAAACTTTCTGGCCGATTGCTTGTATGGTCTAAAACCGACCTTTATAGGTAACCGATGCTCCACTAGCTCTCGGCTTAAACCTGGCATCTCATGATATTCCCATGCAAAGCAACAAACATATTATTTCAATAGCTCGATCAACTTAGCTTTATGATCGGCTCTCAAATTTTTGTTTACAAATGTCGGCCTAGGAATTGAACCATCTCCTATATCAATCTCCTCTAATGGATTGGCTGACGTAAAACCTTGTCCTAATTTATCCATATCATCTAACTCCTCTATAGATTCATACATATCGTTCTCATTGGACCGATATTCAACAAGACGCTTTTGCAACCACTCTGAGTTAGAATCCATTTAAATACATCATACCTTGGAGCCGATTACCACCAACCGGCTTTAAAGAAACGGGCACGAAACCACTTTTTGTAGTGCTAAGAAAATCAAATTCTGATAAGTCGCGCCCTGTCAAGCAAGTAGCATTGGGATGTTGCCAATCCACCGATGCATCGGCCAAAGCAACACAAGCCGAATTATCCGCATGAACAACTTCCACTTCATCATCAACCCATTGAATTAAAAATTGGTGCATAGTAGATGGCACGCATTGGTTTGCATGAACCCAATCGCGACCTAATATCACATTGTAGTTACCTTGCACCTCGGCGACAAAGAATGCGGTAGCCAAAGTTTTGCTTCCCACCGTAAGCTCCACATACATCACACCTTTGGCTTCAGTTTTCTCTTTGCCTTCAAATCCATTGAGCACCATGTTGGTCTTTATCAACTCTTCATCACGCAGCCCCAATTTTTTGAAAACCGAATATGGCATAAGATTCACCACAGCACCACCATCAACAAGCATTCTAGCAACTGGTGATCCATTAATATGACCTTTAAGGAACAATGGCTTCAAGTGTGTCACCGGTTCTTTTGGCCTCTCGAATATAGCATTTTTAGGACCAAAATCCAGCTGAGCGACTTCACCTTCTTCATCTACAGCACGAAACTCAGTAGGTAAGTAATACACCATATTGATATCCATACCTTCGTGGACCGGTGTAGGCTCATAATCCACCATCTCATCTCCTTCTTCAAGTGTATCTACCGATTCTGAAATCTGTCCAAGTGAAAGAGAGGTGATAGGTGTTGCGGACGATGTAATATTTTTCGCTTCGTCCTCCTTTGGTGGTGTAGGTGCAGCTGTGATAGATGTAGAAGCCGATGCACTTTGTATTTGTTTAGGCCTCCACACTTGTTTTGTAGGTACCATGGGCCGAAGGTTATTAAAACTTTTGTCCCTTTGTTCCTCGGCCTCTTGTTCCGCCATCTCTAAATTCGTTAACCTTTGCAGCTTCCTCTTCTGTGTCTTTGTTAGCCCTGGAGGGCACCACTATGGCTGAATGTATTTAGGATCTCTTGGCTTTGTTTGGCTGGTGCTTGCTTCACGATCATTAGTCGAGTGTTTTGGCGCGATAGCAAGTATCGGCTCAGTCGGGTTGTTATGCACAGTCGGCTGCTGTATGATGAATGTTTTTGTGCCCAAGATGAGTGAGTCAGCATCGACTTTTTCCTTGCCTTTTCCTGACTCAGCTGCTGCAGCACTTGGTGACTTAGGACGCCACACTTGATTGTTGACCCTTTTTGACTATCTTGCATTGGCCGATTGACACCATTGTTCAAACGGCCTCATGTGGGGTAAGAAAGCGTCTCACAAACGGGCCTTCTTGGTTCTGCCCACCCCGGATGAAATGCATAAGGGGCCATTGGGGGTTGTCCCCATCCTCCATTGAAGTCTCCCATGTAGTACGATGCATAGGGGGGTGGCGCCATCCATGGTCCTGGTGCCCATGACCCATATGGCCTTGTGTGATGCTGAAATTCTTGCCTCGGAGGTGATCTTGAGCACTTCAAATTTGATGACCGGTTAGAGCTAGAACCGGCCGCTTGATTGGCATATTTGGACAACAACACATCAAAAGTTGGCTTGATTCTCTTGCGCTGCACTTTAGCTTCATTTGTCTTCCACTTGCCAACCTCTGGACTCTTGGGCTTAACAAATTTGACATGAGTGTTCTCTTGCACTTGTGGTTGCCCCCCGGGGTGTAGGATTCTTGATGGTGATCTTAATTACCTCCTGCCACCGGGTTGCTTGTCAAGCACAACTTGTCTCCCCATGACCTTGTCACCTTCCTTGCTTTTCCTAGGCTCACCAACGACAACATTATTTTTATTAGCTGACTCGACTATGTTGGGCCGAATTAACATCTTCTTCCCCTCCAAATCCATGGTGTTAATTGGGAAGGGTTGCTTATCAACTTGCATCTCAGAAAAATTCAATCGTCCGTCATTAATGGTCGATTGTATCTGTCGTCGAAAAATATTACAATCATTAGTAGCATGAGAAAAAGAATTATGATACTTGCAATAGGCACGCCATTTTAGCTCTTCAAATGGTGGTAAAGTATGAGATATTCTAATAATCTTGGCTTGCAACAAAGCACCAAATATTTTATCACACCTAGCAATGTTGAAAGTAAATTTCATCTCTTCATCATGATTTTTATGAATCGGCTTTAAATCATTGCAAGTAAATGGTTTGGCCTTAGATGGCCAAAAAAATTCAGCAGCATAAATATCACTCTCATTGTCCGAGTGCTCACTATCATACTCAACCATATTTATCTTAGGACGATCAGTTTTATACCTATGCACCTCTTTAAGATCTTTGCTTTGGCTTTCTTGAGCCAAAGCCCTTTGTAAGACTTGGTTGATACTCGAAAACTCATAGCCCTCCAGCTTTTCTCTAATGTGAGTTCTCAAACCACTAAGCACGAGATCAGCCAAGTGTCTCTCAGTTATCACCAAACTATAGCACCGGTTTTTTGTATCTCTAAACCTTTTGATGTAATCGGAGACCGATTCATCATGTTTTTGCTTAACCGATGTAAGATGGGATAGTTTAAGCTCATTGTCACCACTGTAGAAGTGGTCATGAAACTTTTGCTCCAGGGGAAACTATGTACTAATAGAACCAGCTGGTAACGCAGAAAACCACGAGAAAGCAGTACCGGTTAAAGATAAAGGAAAATAACGTACTTTCCACTCATCTCGTGAACTTGCCTCACCTAATTATGCCAAGTACTGACTAACATGCTCCCATGTTGTCTTTGTTCCCTCTCCGCTAAATTTAA
The DNA here is from genome assembly GCA_011799875.1 of Thinopyrum elongatum. Taxonomy (NCBI): domain Eukaryota; kingdom Viridiplantae; phylum Streptophyta; class Magnoliopsida; order Poales; family Poaceae; genus Thinopyrum; species Thinopyrum elongatum. Next base: position 492,521,534 of record CM022299.1, on the reverse strand, counting down.
CAAAATCTGGAACTTTATATCCGGGAGGACATGGCATGGCATCAAAAATTTCTAGATATGGTTTCCTGGAAATTCGTGGTTTAGGTAGTTTAATCCCACAATGCTCTCGGAAAACCGTAGACATCTCCTCTCTGACATTAGCCAAAATATCACTCGTATTGAGCGGCGTTGCGTGTGGTTGTGGCGCATGGTGAATATGATTTATAATAGGTGGCATAGTGCTAGTCGGAAGAGATGATGGTGTGTAAGTTGTACCATAGTTCGGTAGTAATCCACTTGGACTTGCCGAACCGTAACCTAGCAATGCAGTTGGATTCACTGAACTTGGTATGTTTATGGCAGGATTAAAGGGTGGAGCAACAAGTTGGTTCGTCTGACTGGGATAAGAATTCAATGGCACGGGCGGCGCCGATGAAATAGGTAAAGTTGGACTAAAGTTTTCTACGCCAGTAGACATACTACCACTACCATTAGATGATTGAGGAGTATTTTTTCGAGCAGTATTGTTGTCTATGATAGCTTGGTAAATAAGATCATTATTCTGAGCAATAAGAGTAGTAATTTCAGCCGACTGTTCAGGAGAGAAGATTTTGCTTACAGCCGGCTCTACCTGCTCATTGTGAAGAGGAGGAAACTTGATTTCTTCAATTGAAGTGATGTTGCCTTGGCGATCCTTTTTGAACTTAGCAAGGAACTCCTGCATCTCCTTCTCTTCACGTGCCTTCTTGTACTCCTCATAAGCTTGGCGATGGTCTGTCGATAATTCCTCAAAATTGGGCTTGATGATGTTATCGGCATCCACTTCAGATGGCTTGGGAAGATCGACCATGATGGATGATGATGATTGCTCTTTGATCCCCAGCGAAGTCGTCAAAAAGTGTGTTTGCACACGAACACGTCACGTGTACCCTCGACGCCGGGGGTGATGCACCACAGCTCACGTCGAAGGAGTCCAACCGGAAGCGTGATTCACAAGTCGACCGGCGAGAGCTTTTGAGGACCCGAAACCCCACACTCCCGGGAGGGACCCCATCGGGAGTGCGACGGCTACGGGCTGCCCTCGATCGGTCAAGCTGCCCCTAGAGCCTCAAGATTCACAGCTCTCCAACACGAAGAACGACGAAGAACGAGGAAGCAAGAATAGGGGAGGGACAAAACGTAGATGAAAAAGTAGTAGATGTGTTTTTTGCGATTATGTGTTGTTTAATCGGCCATCACCTCTCATCTATTTATGAGGCGGCTGGACTTCCCGTACAAGAAAAGGACTAAAAATTCCGTCCAAAACATCAAAAACCCTAACCTAACTCGGACAGGAATCTTTCGCAAATTTTCGGATCAACTCGGTCTCACCGATTGGTTTGCTTCGGTCCCACCGAGTGAACGTGGCCAACTCTCTGTAACTTTCTGTAATTTCCCGGATCAACTCGGTCTCACCAATTGGTTTGCTTCGGTCCCACCGAGTGAACGTCGCCAACTCTCTGTAACTTTCTGTAATTTTTTGGATCAACTCGGTCTCACCGAGTCAAATAAACTCGATCGGTCCGAAATGACTCTACAGCTTCTGTTTCTGACATTGTTTTGCCTTCACAAGTTGCATACAACCTCGGATTAAGATGATTTTTAAATTCAACCATTTCGATGAGACGCACAACTTTCATGTTGAAACATTTTCCATCAGAGGCCATATTGATTGAGTTTCTTGCCATTCTTTACCCTGGTGTCAACATGAGCATCTCTGAACTTGTCATAACTTTTGCGTCCGAGCTCGGTTTTAGACCATCTTCATATCTATCTTGATCTTCTCGAAGAGAGCCATTCCATGGTGACTTTCAATTATAAGTTTGAATTAGTCTTGATATAACTTAAGCTAATTTTATGACTGTGCCACTTTTGAGCGTCAACACTGGGTAGAGGGGTCGAGGAGGTCTAAGGGAGGTTGGAGTGGCTGCTGGTTAGGAGAACCGAGGCCGGGGACGGCTTAAATAGCCGCGGCGTCGAGGCCATGGCCGGGGACCGCCGTGGACGCGTGGCCGCGACTCTGGCTCGACCGCGTACGCGTGCGCTCACGGCCAAGCTCGGACAGTGACTAGAGAGGGCCTAAGGAATGCCAGAGGAGCAGGGATGGGCACATGCGGTGCGGGGGAAGTCCGGTCGGCCACAGTGCCGCGGGCAGGGTCGCCGTGGCGTGTCGGGGAGGAAAGGAGAGGGGCAGATGGGTCCAGGGCGACGACATGGATGCCACGGAGCTCGGGGACAAGATGGGGCGCGCGAGAACGACGAGTAGAGGAGGGGCCAGAGCTAAACGACGCTCTGGGCGCGGCCAAACGAAGCAGAGCACGCATATGGCATGCCAGACCGCGTGGTCACCGCATCCATTGACACGTTCACCGTGACTCAGCGTGGAAGACCATGTCCAGTGTGTTGTCCATCCAATATAGGCCCCCTATGAAGTGATAGATCAACAAAAGGAGCTTTGGGTTGATTGGATATCTCAGAGAAAGTTTGATGTAGCAAACTTGGGCTAGATGTTGAGGTAAAATGGAATGGTTACATGGAGTAAAAAGATGTCACAGGGGCTTAGGGTCAGAAGGACTACAATCCTGTGAATATTGAAAGGATTTTGGACCAAGTTTGATCATAGTTGCTTCACAACTCCAAATTTGGTCCAAAAAATGGAATTAGATGTTGCACTCACATAGACTGTTGTATAGAGCTAAAACTTTGTAGAGCATGATGATTTAGAACTGAGAAGACACTGTAAAAATTTCATACCATTTGGGCATGCCAAAATGGTACTTCCTTCACACTCTGGACAGAAACTTGAGAAAAATATAGAGAGAAATTGGCTAGATGAAATGATCCCAAATTTGGTGGAGGGAGATTATATAGGTAGGAGAATGCCCTGGTAATTGTTCAGCAATTATGAAGCAATATAAAATATAGTTGCTTCACAATTTGAAAATATTTCCAGAATCAAAGATTTGATGGTGTGCTCACATAGATTGCTGTATGGAGCTCAAATTTGGTGGAGAGTGATGATTTGATAATATTGGGAACATGGAAAAATTTCAACTCATTTGGATGAGCCTAGATAGTACTTCTTTCACAAAGTTTCTTTCTGGTCGGAAACTTTGGAAATTAGTTGAGGAAGATTTACTAAGAAAATGAAGTTGAATTTTTGCATGTGGCAATGCTTTGGACAGGAAAGAGTCCCCAAAAAGTTTTAGGGCAATCAAGAAGATATAAATGACACTTCCTTCACAATCTGCCATTCATGACAGAATAGTGAAATGAATATTATTGAATTATTTTTTAACTAGGCAAGGAAGGGTTTTGACATATCTGTGGAAGATATGTCCCAAAGGATTTATAAGAATTTTGTGGGAATTAATGGCAAGGCAAAAATGTAGGGCCAACAGGGTTATTCCTTTAATAGAAAAATGAATATTCCTAAGAAAAATAATTTGGGGTTGGGCTAAGATGGAAATGACATGGTATTGGGATGGATTTGAGGATGACAAGCCACTTGGGGAAGTAAGAAGAGATGATCTTCCCAGGTTTCGAGACCACACAGCCACAGAAAAGGAATCCAAAGCAAAATTCAAAAAAATCCAAAAGAAAAAGAAAGGGTCAAAAACCAGGGTGTGACAAACCTCCCCCCCTTAAAGAAATCTCGTCCACGAGATTTGGTTGCTCAGGGAACAAGTATGAATATTCTGACTTAAGGAAACCGTTTCCAACTCGGGTATCCACTGAATTTCATATGACTGACTGCCTTGCTCTGGGGTGGTTTGCTTTACTGTATCCACATTCTCACAGGTCTTACCTCATATGTTATCCTGACTCCAGTACTTATATATCTGTTGGCTTAGCTGGGGGTGTGATAGATTATCGTGACTGACATATGTGCCCTTCTCGCAAGTCCGAGAGTTGTTCCCGATGGATGTGTCATTATTATATCCAGCACTGACAACATTCCATGGAGTTGTGAACAAATATACTCGGTGGACACCAAAATTTTTTACTCCTTGCATTGAGTTACTCAAATAGATGCATGTCCTCCGGTTCCAAAACAGTGTTGTGAATCATAATCATTATCCTGGCGGAATCTGACTACTCGCAGGGGTTCCTGAATCATCTTGGCTAGCTCCACTGTCTTGAGTATCAAATCCGTACCAAAGATTCGACTGTCACTTGTCGTGGCCAGTATAAACGAGTATGGCCTTGAGAGTTGTAGTATGCTTCAAACAATAGCATCTCGAGACTTGACGGATGGTGGTCCTGGTGGAAGAATCTTGTTCACGACAGGCTATATTTTTGCTGATTTCCATATGTGAGGACACCTGATCCGAGCTTGTTGTTCATCGTTCTGGGTACTCATTCTGTCGGTATACCCACATGGGGTAGTAGGCCGTGCAATGCTTTAACAAGGTCGCTGAAGTCAAACTGTTGAGTTGGCCAAGGAATCTTTGATCTGCCATGACAGACTTGGATATTCGATACTGACAATTCTGAGCATATACTGTCGGACAAGCGGGTTACCTTGATGTGAGGTCCTTACCAAAACAGAGTAGACCCCTTGGGTGCATATTTATGGTGATCGATACAGGATCAGACTGTGTTGGGTATCCGTACCAGGTTGTTCATGTAATAATCATCACACATGTACTGTCGATTTTGCTCCTTCATTATTGTTCTCATTTGTCTAGAACTTTGCTGAAAGAACTTGGCCTTATATACTCTTAATTCTTCGTGTGACCATAAGTACCGTCAGGTGTAATATTCCGACAATCGTACTTTATCCTCGCTCATGTCCCGTGTCTTAGGATATATGCCAGGTTCACATGTAGTGGCATAGAGCTCATTGGTGTCGGCAATCATACAAGGTGGTGACAAGGGTTAATGATATCGCTCGCGCCGGATCTCGCTCCTTTCTCTCGCGAACAAAAAACGACAGCAGCGGTTACCAAATCTAGGGCGCCCGCCGGCGTTGTCGCCGCTCTTCCCCTTCGATCGTTGTCTTGGCATCATGAGCGACAGGGGAGCCCGGGTCCCTCGTTTGGGTGTGTCTTAGTCTTAGGGTTTCTAGGTTTTCGTGTTTCCTCCATCGATGTCAAGTGGAGTAGATGTCGATGGCACTAGAATAATGGTCTCCCAGTGCATGCTCCTGCTCGTTGGAGGTCTTGCTGGCGACGACGAGAGGGTTGTGGAGTCCAAGACGTTGGAGCGGCTTCGATCTGCCATTGCGTGTTGGTGTTGGCAGGGATGGACTATTCTTGGAGTGTGGCTATAATGACTGGTGCGGATAACTGCGGAAATCTGGCCGCTATTGAAGGATGGGTCGGTGTTAGCCCCGGATCCTGCATTGAAGAGCCTCGGAGGGGCCGGCCGACGGGCTAGATCCAGCCTTTCGGGGTTGGTGGCTATCGCGGCTCGTTAACGCCCCTAGCTAGGGGTTTCTCCAGCAACAAGATGTGGACCAGTTTCCGGTGCTCTTCTTGTCCGGCAACGGCGAAGGTCATGGGTGCTTGGTACTCATTTGAGGATGTGCAGTCTCGAGGCACTCTAGACTGATATTTACTTTTCCATAAATATTTTAGTAAATCATGGACACATTTATACTACATGTATTTTATTAAAAACACAAACATTTATTTAAAAAACACGAACTCTCCATCCGGTGGGCTACGATGATAGTTTTCAGTTTTTACTGAATAGGCGTTTTCACTTGATACTTCACCTTTAAAATATATGAATACTTTTTAAAATTACATGATTTCTATAAAGTAAGTTATTTATTAACAAATTTCTAAAAGGAAAACTAACATCAGAAAAATGGGCCGCACTGGGTGTAGCTCATTTTATTCCTACTGTCCTACAACATGTTTGGTTAAAAACATCAAGGATGGTTATCCCACTTGGGCAACAATTGCTCCTTCATGTAGTGGCTAGCTCATCGTTTGCGCGCGCACGATGTCCATGTGTTAGAGTCGCTATCTATAAAAATAAAACATGAGGGTTTTTTTTTTTTGCATGAAGAGCAATGAACACGCTTGAGGTTGTTGACAGTGGGCCCCATACAAGTTTGAACCGTATTTGCACGTCGGTGCCAAGTTTTATAACTAGTTTGATGTATTTTGCAAGTTCAGACACCGACGTCTACATTTCTCGCAAGTTCAAGCACCAGTGGTGTATTTACCTTGTTAATATCCTGTAGCGTGTGGGATGCAAATGGCCCAAGCATAGTGCGGGCCTTTTTACATCCTAATGCCTTTTTTACATCCTAATTTTCTTTCCTTTTAAAAATTTGTAGAAGATATGTAAATAATAAACAAAGAAAAAAAATAAAGTTATAATATTCAAGTGTTGTAACTAATATACATACTTTATAAAATTACTCATGTATTATTCTTAAATCCTCATATAAAATAATATTGATAAGTTAAAAATATTGTATATTTAATAATTTTCAAAAGTTTTTATATATTAAAATAAGTAGAAAATGTATATGAAAAAATAAATACGTGATTTGTGTTCCCGAAGACAGTAGATCCTCAAAAGAATATTATTTAAATTATACAAAAAAATTACTCATAAAAATTAGTTTAGTTATATGAATATTTTAAAATAATACATTAATATTCTGTAGAGCAAGTTATCTTATCTGTATGTGTATTAAGTACAACAGTCGAATATTCTAAAATTATTTTTTGACTTTAATGTTTTTGAAAATTTTATTTTTTTACTTGGATTATTATTTACATATATTTTGTAAAAATCTAAAAGCACAACTAGAATGTCAAAAATGGCCGCACTGACTGCGGCGGATTTACGCCCCGTGTGCATGGTTGGTTACAGTATATAAGGCCTAGATATGGCCGCTGAATGAACATGCTGGCCTGCCTTATCAGCATCATGGGCGTATACAGATGAGGTTTGAACCATATTTTCATGTCTGTGCCAGTTTGACGTATTTTACAACTTCAGACACTAAAGTGTACATTTGTTGCAAGTTCAAACAACAGTGGTGTATTTACCTTGTTAATATCCTGTAAGCGAACACACGTGTGGTGCATAAATGGGCCACGCTTGATGCGGACTATATTCGACTTAGTGGTATTTCTTTTTGAAAATTTGTAAAATATATGTAAATAATAAACAGAATAAAAAATAAAGTTATAATATTTGAGTGTTGTAATTTTATACTTTTAAATATCATTCATGTATTATTTTTAAAATATTCATATAAATAAAATAATATTGACAAGTTATAAAAAGTTTGTATATCTAAATATTTTTCAAAAAAATTATGTATGAAAATAAATAGAAAAAGATATAAGAAAAAAAATATGTGCCTTGTGCGCTTCAAAACAGTAGATCCTCAGATGAATATTATTTAATTTATACAAACATTTTTATTCATAAATATTATTTTAGTTATATTAATATTTTAAAAATATTACATTAATAATCTGTAAATTAACTTATGTTATCTGTATATATATTAATTACAATAGTCGAATATTCTGATATTTTCTTTTTACTTTGATTTTTTTGAAACTTTTATTTTTTTACTTGGATTTTTATTTACATATATTTTACAAAATTTTAAAAGTACAACTAGAAAGTCAAAAATGGGCCGCACTGACTGCGGCCGATTTACGCCCCGTGCGCATGTTCGGTTACAGTATATAAGCCCTAGATATGGCCGCTGAATTTGAAATGTGGTCGGCGGTAGTGGTTAACTTCTATTTTTTATGCAGCCGACTCGTGCTCAAGAAGGAAAAAGTTAGGATTTCTCTGCCTTCCACCGGTGACATCGTCGGTCTTCCTAATCTTCAGTGGCCCTAGGGCCATGAAGGCACGGTGGACCGTGGCCCTTGCCGGCGGGAGGGATCTTGCTATGTTTTTAGGTGATTTTGTGTTGTTTAAGGTTTGTGTCCTATTTAGAAAGACGAGATGGTGGCGCTCTCTAAAAATGGAATACGATTTTTCCTGCCTAGCCCTCGTTCCGGTCATGTGTCTAGCGTCGTCAGAGGGCGTGTGGAGATGTGTCTTCGGCGGATCTCAAGGCATTTGGTTGATGCTGGTCTTTGGTGGATCTGCTTGGAAACAGTCTTTGTTCGTCTTCGTACGTGTGTCTACATGTTGAATCGTTTCAATTTATACTTCTCCTCATCGGCGGCAGTTGCTGTTATGGTGCGCTGGTCTTGTGGGACCTTAGCATTATGACTTCACGACTGTCTACTGCAACAAGTTTGGCCTGGCTCTAGTGACGAAGGGTGATGGCGACGACATGCCTTCGGTTTGCTCCGGTACTCGTAATCGTTGCTAGGTGGTCTACGAATATAAATGTAATTTTAATTATTTATGTGTTCTTTGCACTGGCATGTCATGTTGAATAGATCGGAAGTTTCCTCGCAAAAAAAAATCTATTTTTCATATCAATTATCGTGTGTACTATTCACTGATATGTGGGACTAACCGATCGTATGGATGCACATTGCACGTTGTAGATATTTCTTTTACCAAATTTTAATTCTAATTTAGGGTTTTCTCGCAAAATGTCACACTCCAGTCACTGACAGCGGGCCAAGTGTCATGTTGGCATGCCCCACAGGTGTAGACTTCTACAAACGAAAGCTGCACGTATTAACACCATGTGACAAGTTTGAGCATCAGATTCATGTATTTTTTAACTTTGGACATCAAAGTGGTCATCCTATGCAACTTGATGTACCACCTGTGTATTTGCCTCTTATTACTAGGTATAGGTATAAATATGACTCTAATTAACCTATCGATAAATTCTGTTAATAGGCCGATTCACCAACAAATCTCTACCCAGACCCTGACCGCGCAACTACTAGTTATCGATATCTTGAAGATTGTAAGAAAGGAGTTTGCATCATGTACACTGTTGCAGATAAACTACAACATAATTAGATTTGGCTAAGGCTACTTTAATTTAAAGGTGTTTTTATAGGATTATCGGAGGTTGTAGATTCATAGATATTTTATATGGAGATCGCTTGATATTTTTTTTGAAGGATTTTTTTGTACTGATATTTTTTGTAAGGAGTCCGTAGTCTGTTAGAGAAAAAAGTCCATCTGCACATACTTACGGTTCCTTTATTTATTCTAAAGAAAAGTATGTCTTTGGTCCCTCATTTGTACACCATTTGGGCGAACCAACCTTGGTTGGATGGTTAAAGGGACTGTGGTATCCCCAGCCCACCAGGGTTCAAGTCCTGGTGCTCGCATTTATTTCTGGATTTATTTCAGGATTTCCGACGATGCGCATTCAGTGGGAGGAGACGTTCCCGTCGACGACGAGGTGCCTACGGTGACTTCGTAAATTTCAAGATGATATGACGGCACAGTCTTTCGGAGGTGCTCATAGGGATAGGGTGTGCGTGTGTGCGTTCATAGGGGTGAGTGTATGCGTGTGTATATGAGCGCTTGCGTTTGTACTGTGTTAAAAAAAATACACCATTTGGTCCCTCAAAAAATAATTCCATACATTTGGTCCCTCAGTTTTCAAAACTGGTCAATGTTGGTCCAAAACCAGATTTGACTTGGAGACATCTATGACGTGCCATGGTATTTGAGAAAAAAAAATACTCGTGGCAGTCCATTCGTCATCTTTTTCTTCTTTGCTTTTTCTCCTTTGTCTATCTCCACGGAGACATTTCATCAAACGGTTCATCGGCGAGGGAGCATGTGCCTGCTGTCACAAATGACCACTCCACGCCGGCCGGATCTTCGCCATCGAGTCTGTCCAAGGCCGAGCCCGCGTCGTTGCCTACTGGGCTGAGCCCGAGGATCGCATCGCCTACGCAGGCAGATGCACACCATGCTCCGCACACATGCACATCCACACCGACGGCGATGATGTTTAATTCTCCATCGGTGTTGAGTCATCGCCGGAGATGTTGACGACGGAGGCACGTGACGGCAACGGCAGCGCCGTGCTCGGTCGACGTTGCACTGAAAGATGGGCATCGCCCTAGGAGATACAAGTTGAACCTCCCTTGCGCGCGTCACCGCCAACTCCTAAAGCGACACGACACGACCTCGCCGAGGGACCTAGTGGAACGCGCCTACCTCCACACTCATGTCCGAGCGCATTTCCTCGATGAGCTCCGGGAAGACGGCAAAGGCGGTCGAACCAAGGCGACGCCGTCGGAATCGGAATCGCGTGCGATGTGCCCGGGTGCCCAGCCGCGCGGTGCCGGCATTGTACACGAAGGCACCACATCCATGTCCTCTAGCGACTGGCGAGACGTCCACGAGCACGTCGGCCTCGTCGTCGTCTTCTGCCATGGCGACGGCGGTGCGGGGTCGTCGCGCGGCGCGTGTAAGTTTCTCTGGCGGCGGTACGCGTGCGCGGCCACCAGGAGGCCGCCGTGGTGGGCGTCGAGCGAGGTCGACGGGACCAAGGCCGTGGTGTTGGTGCACATGCCACGCGCCGACAGCGTCCACCTCCTTGTTGTGGCACCCGCAGGTGGAGCGCCTGAGCGTGTCTGACGGCCGATTCTTGCCGGCCGCCACAAGTGCAGCCAACGCCAGGTCGTTGCTCCTACATGTGAGCGCGTCGTGAATGCTAGGCATGCTGCTCAACGTGGTCTGGAGGTCGGCGGCGCCGGCGCCTGATGTGCGCTAGCGCTCGTGGGGAAGCATGGAAGGATGAAATGCCTCCAAAGAGAAGCTAGAAACAGAGAAGAGAGGAAGAAGAGTGAAGACGATGAGGTGGACTGCCCTGCCACGTTTTTTTGCTGGGTGACACGTCATCAGCGGTTTCAAGTCGTTTTGGTCCAACCTTGTCCGGTTCCAAAAGATTAGGGACCAATTATACGCGATTATTTTTTGAGGGACCAAATGTAAACTATGCGACAATTTAAGGGAAAAAACATATCTTTTTTTCCTTTTCTTTTATGGTGTCATACACTCTATGATGCAAACTATCTTTGCAGTTCAGTTAATTTCAAACAATAAAGCAAAAGCGTGATGAAAATGAGGCTACAATTTTAAAGATAGAGCAAAAAAGGCCTCAAAGTTACAAGAGAATGCACGCATGCCAATACAAATGCCACACCTCACGTGAAGGGGTTACAAATATGGGGTGTTTGAACTACCGAGACGTTGACTATGGAGTTGATGCCCTGATCTATCCTCTGGTCGCGCCTTATAAAGGATGACGAGACCTAGGGTAACAAGAATCCAATGCGACCAAAAACCTTCTCTGGCGGCGGAGTCGGTAGCTTGCCCTTCAAATCTCCTTGTTTCCTTGGGGTGGGCTCCTATGTCGGTGGGAAGCCTGCAGAATGGTTTATGACATGCTATCTCCTGAGGCCAGCCCAACAGCCCGAATGACATCCGACGGCCACCCCCCATGTAGCGCACTTTCAGTAGCCCCCGAGCTTATTTGGAGTTCTGGCTTAACTCGTGGTTCTTCTCTGGAAGGGAAGTCTTGGAGGGCTCCTCGTCACTCCTGGTAGTCGTAGCTCCCGCTGGTCTCCAATCTTCAGGAGATCCAACCTCCATAGTGTCAGTTGTACTTAGGTCGGACGCTGAAATGAGGGATCTGTTGCTCCGACTTTTCAGCCGATTTGGGCCAGGACGTGATCACAACGTGTCTGGAGGGTGGGGACCTACGTCGCCCTGTTGGGGAACGTAGTAGTAAATCAAAAAAATTTCCTACGCATCACCAAGATCAATCTATGGAGAAACTAGCAACGAGAGAGAGAGGAGTGCATCTTCATACCCTTGAAGATCGCGATGCGGAAGCGTTGCAAGAACGCGGTTGGAGGAGTCATACACGCAGCGATTCGGATCGCGGTCGATTCCGATCTAAGCGCCGAACAAAGGCGCCTCCGCGTTCAACACACGTGCAGCCCGGTGACGTCTCCCGCGCCTTGATCCAGCAAGGAGGAGGGAGAGGTTGGGGAAGACAACTCCGGCAGCACGACGGCGTGGTGGTGGAGTTGGCAGTTCTCCGGCAGGGCTTCGCCAAGCTCAACGGAGGAGGAGGGGGTGTTGGAGAGGGGGAGGGCTGCGCCTTGGATGAGGTGCTGCTGCCCTCCCTCCTCCCCTCTATTTATAGGGCCAAAGGGGAAGGGGGCCGGCCCCTCTAGATCAGATCTAGAGGGGGGGCGGCGGCCAGGGGGAGGGGGCTTGCCCCCCAAGCCAAGGGGGGCGCCCCCTTTAGGGTTTACCCCCAACCCTAGGCGCATGGGCCCTAGGGGGGGATGGCGCCCAGCCCACTTAGGGGCTGGTTCCCTCCCACATACAGCCCATAGAGCCCTCCAGGGCAGGTGGACCCTCCCGGTGGACCCCCGGAACCCCTTCGGTGGTCCCGGTACAATACCGGCAAACCCCCGAATACTTCCGGTGACCGTATGATGACTTCCCATATATAAATCTTCACCTCCGGACCATTCCGGAACTCCTCGTGACGTCCGGGATCTCATCCGGGACTCCGAACAACATTCGGTAACCACATACTATTTCCCATAACAACTCTAGCGTCACCGAACCTTAAGTGTGTAGACCCTACGGGTTCGGGAACCATGCAGACATGACCAAGACATCTCTCCGGCCAATAACCAACAGCAGGATCTGGATACCCATGTTGGCTCCCACATGTTCCACGATGATCACATCGGATGAACCACGATGTCGGGGATTCAATCAATCCCGTACACAATTCCCTTTGTCTACCGGTATGATACTTGCCCGAGATTCGATCGTCGGTATCCCTATACCTTGTTCAATCTCGTTACCGGCAAGTCTCTTTACTCGTTCCGTAACGCATGATCCCGTGGCTAACTCTTTAGTCACATTGAGCTCATTGTGATGATGCATTACCGAGTGGGCCCAGAGATACCTCTCCGTCATACGGAGTGACAAATCCCAGTCTCGATTCGTGCCAACCCAACAGACACTTTCGGAGATACCTGTAGTGCACCTTTATGGTCACCCAGTTACGTTGTGACGTTTGATACACCCAAAGCATTCCCACGGTATCCGGGAGTTGCACAACCTCATGGTCTAAGGAAATGATACTTGACATTAGAAAAGCTTTAGCAGACGAACTACACGATCTAGTGCTATGCTTAGGATTGGGTCTTGTCCATCACATCATTCTCCTAATGATGTGATCCCGTTATCAACGACATCCAATGTCCATGGTCAGGAAACCGTAACCATCTACTGATCAACGAGCTAGTCAACTAGAGGCTCACTAGGGACATGTTGTGGTCTATGTATTCACACATGTATTACGATTTTCGGATAACACAATTATAGCATGAACAATAGACAATTATCATGAACAAGGAAATATAATAATAACCACTTTATTATTGCCTCTAGGGCATATTTCCAACAGTCTCCCACTTGCACTAGAGTCAATAATCTAGTTACATTGTGATGAATCGAACACCCATAGAGTTCTGGTGTTGATCATGTTTTGCTCGTGGAAGAGGTTTTGTCAACGGATCTGCGACATTCAGATCCGTATGCACTTTACAAATATCTATGTCTCCATCTTGAACATGTTCACGAATGGAGTTGAAGCGACGCTTGATATGCCTGGTCTTCTTGTGAAACCTGGGCTCCTTGGCAAGGGCAATAGCTCCAGTGTTGTCACAGAAGAGAGTCATTGGGCCCGACGCATTGGGAATAACTCCTAGGTCGGTGATGAACTCCTTCATCCAGACTGCTTCCTGTGCTGCCTCCGAGGCTGCTATGTACTCCGCTTCACATGTAGATCCCGCCACGACGCTTTGCTTGCAACTGCACCAGCTGACTGCCCCACCATTCAAAATATACATGTATCCGGTTTGTGACTTGGAGTCATCCAGATCTGTGTCGAAGCTAGCATCGACGTAACCCTTTACGACGAGCTCTTCGTCACCTCCATAAACGAGAAACATATCCTTAGTCCTTTTCAAGTACTTCAGGATGTTCTTGACCGCTGTCCAGTGTTCCATGCCGGGATTACTTTGGTACCTACCTACCAAACTTACGGCGAGGTTCACATCAGGTCTGGTACACAGCATGGCATACATAATAGACCCTATGGCTGAGGCATAGGGGATGACACTCATCTTTTCTCTATCTTCTGCCGAGGTCGGGCATTGAGCCATGCTCAATCTCACACCTTGCAATACAGGCAAGAACCCCTTCTTGGACTAATCCATATTGAACTTCTTCAATATCTTGTCAAGGTATGTGCTTTGCGAAAGACCAATGAGGCGTCTCGATCTATCTCTATAGATCTTGGTGCCTAATATGTAAGCAGCTTCTCCAAGGTCCTTCATTGAAAAACACTTATTCAAGTAGGCCTTTATGCTTTCCAAGAATTCTATATCATTTCCCATTAATAGTATGTCATCCACATATAATATGAGAAATGCTACAGAGCTCCCACTCACTTTCTTGTAAACACAGGCTTCTCCATAAGTCTGTGTAAACCCAAACGCTTTGATCATCTCATCAAAGCGAATGTTCCAACTCCGAGATGCTTGCACCAGCCCATAGATTGAGCGCTGGAGTTTGCATACCTTGTCAGCATTATTAGGATCGACAAAACCTTTCGGCTGCATCATATACAATTCTTCCTTAAGGAAACCATTAAGGAATGCCGTTTTGACGTCCATTTGCCATATCTCATAATCATAGAATGCGGCAATTGCTAACATGATTCGGACGGACTTCAGCTTCGCTACAGGTGAGAAGGTCTCATCGTAGTCAACCCCTTGAACTTGTCGATAACCCTTAGCGACAAGTCGAGCCTTATAGATGGTCACATTACCATCCGCGTCTGTCTTCTTCTTAAAGATCCATTTGTTCTCTATGGCTTGCCGATCATCGGGCAAGTCTGTCAAAGTCCATACTTCGTTTTCATACATGGATCCTATCTCGGATTTCATGGCTTCAAGCCATTTGTTGGAATCCGGGCCCGCCATCGCTTCTTCATAGTTCGAAGGTTCACCGTTGTCTAACAACATGATTTCCAGGACAGGGTTGCCGTACCACTCTGGTGCGGAACGTGTCCTCGTGGACCTACGAAGTTCAGTAGCAACTTGATCCGAAGTTTCATGATCATCATCATTAACTTCCTCTCTAGTGGGTGCAGGCACCACAGAAACATCTTCCTGAGCTGCGCTACCCTCCGGTTCAAGAGGGGGTACCTCATCAAGTTCTACTTTCCTCCCACTTACTTCTTTCGAGAGAAACTCTTTCTCCAGAAAGGATCCATTCTTGGCAACAAAGATCTTGCCTTCGGATCTAAGGTAGAAGGTATACCCAATAGTTTCCTTAGGGTATCCTATGAAGACGCATTTTTTTCCGATTTGGGTTCGAGCTTTTCAGGTTGAAGTTTCTTGACATAAGCATCGCATCCCCAAACTTTCAGAAACGACAGCTTAGGTTTCTTCCCAAACCATAATTCATACGGTGTCGTCTCAACGGATTTCGACGGAGCCCTATTTAAAGTGAATGCGGCAGTCTCTAAAGCATAACCCCAAAATGATAGCAGTAGATCGGTAAGAGACATCATAGATCGCACCATATCTAATAGAGTGCGATTACGACGTTCGGACACACCATTACGCTGAGGTGTTCCAAGCGGCGTGAGTTGTGAAACAATTCCACATTTCCTTAAGTGCATGCCAAATTCGTGACTCAAATATTCCCCTCCACGATCCGATCGTAAGAACTTTATTTTCCTGTCACGTTGATTCTCAACCTCACTCTGAAATTCCTTGAACTTTTCAAAGGTCTCAGACTTGTGTTTCATTAAGTAGACATACCCATATCTACTTAAGTCATCAGTGAGGGTGAGAACATAACGATAACCACCGCGAGCCTCAACGCTCATTGGACCGCACACATCAGTATGTATGTTTTCCAATAAGTTGGTTGCTCGCTCCATTGTTCCGGAGAACGGAGTCTTGGTCATTTTGCCCATGAGGCATGGTTCACACGTGTCAAATGATTCATAATCAAGAGACTCCAAAAGTCCATCTGCATGGAGTTTCTTCATGCGTTTGACACCAATGTGACCAAGGCGGCAGTGCCACAAGTATGTGGGACTATCATTATCAACCTTACATCTTTTGGCATTCACACTATGAATATGTGTAACATCACGTTTGAGATTCAATAAGAATAAACCATTGACCAGCTGGGCATGACCATAATACATATCTCTCATATAAATAGAACAACCATTATTCTCGGATTTAAATGAGTAGCCATCTCGCATCAAACGAGATCCTGATACAATGTTCATGCTCAAAGCTGGTACTAAATAACAATTATTGAGGTTTAAAACTAATCCCGTAGGCAGATGTACAGGTAGCGTGCCGACGGCGATCACATCGACCTTGGAACCATTCCCGACGCGCATCGTCACCTCGTCCTTCGCCAGTCTCCGCTTATTCCGCAGCTCCTGTTTTGAGTTACAAATATGAGCAACCGCACCGGTATCAAATACCCAGGAGCTACTACGAGCGTTGGTAAGGTACACATCAATAACATGTATATCACATATACCTTTGGTATTGCCGGCTTTCTTATCCGCTAAGTACTTGGGGCAGTTCCGCTTCCAGTGACCGTTTCCCTTGCAATAAAAGCATTCAGTCTCAGGCTTGGGTCCATTCTTTGGCTTCTTCCCGGCAGCTTGCTTACCGGGCGCGGCAACTCCCTTGCCGTCCTTCTTGAAGTTCTTTTTACCCTTGCCTTTCTTGAACTTAGTGGTTTTATTCACCATCAACACTTGATGTTCCTTTTTGATCTCCACCTCCGCTGATTTCAGCATTGAATATACCTCAGGAATGGTTTTTTCCATCCCCTGCATATTGAAGTTCATCACAAAGCTCTTGTAGCTAGGTGGAAGCGACTGAAGGATTCTGTCAATGACCGCGTCATCCGGGAGATTAACTCCCAGCTGAGACAAGCGGTTGTGCAACCCAGACATTTTGAGTATATGCTCGCTGACAGAACTATTCTCCTCCATCTTACAACTGTAGAACTTGTTGGAGACTTCATATCTCTCGACCCGGGCATGAGCTTGGAAAACCATTTTCAGCTCTTGGAACATCTCATATGCTCCGTGTTGCTCAAAATGCTTTTGGAGCCCCGGTTCTAAGCTGTAAAGCATGCCGCACTGAACCAGGGAGTAATCATCACTACGCGACTGCCAGGCATTCATAACATCTTGAGTTGCTGGGAAAACAGGTGCGTCACCTAGCGGTGCTTCAAGGACATATGCTTTCTTGGCAGCTATGAGGATGATCCTCAAGTTACGGACCCAGTCCGTGTAGTTGCTACCATCGTCTTTCAGTTTGGTTTTCTCTAGGAACGCGTTGAAGTTGAGGGCAACATTAGTGTGGGCCATTTGATCTACAAGACATATTGCAAAGATTTTAGACTAAGTTCATGATAATTAAGTTCATCTAATCAAATTATTCAATGAACTCCCACTCAGATAGACATCCCTCGAGTCATCTAAGTGATACATGATCCGAATCGACTAGGCCGTGTCCGATCATCACGTGAGACGGACTAGTCATCAACGGTGAACATCTCTATGTTGATCGTATCTTCTATACGACTCATGTTCGACCTTTCGGTCTTCCGTGTTCCGAGGCCATGTCTGTACATGCTAGGCTCGTCAAGTCAACCTAAGTGTTTTGCATGTGTAAATCTGGCTTACACCCGTTGTATTCGAACGTTAGAATCTATCACACCCGATCATCACGTGGTGCTTCGAAACAACGAACCTTCGCAACGGTGCACAGTTAGGGGAAACACGTTCTTGAAATTTTAGCGAGGGATCATCTTATTTATGCTACCGTCGTTCTAAGCAAATAAGATGTAAACATGATAAACATCACATGCAAATCATAAAGTGACATGATATGGCCAATATCATTTTTACTCCTTTTGATCTCCATCTTCGGGGCACCATGATCATCATCGTCACCGGCATGACACCATGATCTCCATCATCGTGTCTTCATGAAGTTGTCTCGCCAACTATTACTTCTACTACTATGGCTAATGGTTAGCAATAAAGTAAAGTAATTATATGGCGTTTTCATTGACACGCAGGTCATACAATAAATTAAGACAACTCCTATGGCTCCTGTCGGTTGTCATACTCATCGACATGCAAGTCGTGATTCCTATTACAAGAACATGATCAATCTCATACATCACATATATCATTCATCACATCCTTTTGGCCATATCACATCACACGGCATATGCTGCAAGAACAAGTTAGACGTCCTCTAATTGTTGTTGCAAAATTTTTATGTGGCTGCTATAGGTTTCTAGCAAGAACGTTTCTTACCTACGCCAAAACCACAACGTGATATGTCAATTTCTATTTACCCTTCATAAGGACCCTTTTCATCGAATCCGATCCGACTAAAGTGGGAGAGACAGACACCCGCTAGCCACCTTATGCAACTAGTGCATGTCAGTCGGTGGAACCTGTCTCACGTAAGCATACGTGTAAGGTCGGTCCGGGCCGCTTCATCCCACGATGCCGTCGAATCAAGATAAGACTAGTAACGGCAAGTAAATTGACAAAATCGACGCCCACAACAACTTGTGTTCTACTCGTGCATAGAAACTACGCATAGACCTAGCTCATGATGCCACTGTTGGGGAACGTAGTAGTAAATCAAAAAAAATTCCTACGCATCACCAAGATCAATCTATGGAGAAACTAGCAACGAGAGAGAGAGGAGTGCATCTTCATACCCTTGAAGATCGCGATGCGGAAGCGTTGCAAGAACGCGGTTGGAGGAGTCGTACACGCAGCGATTCAGATCGCGGTCGATTCCGATCTAAGCGCCGAACAACGGCGCCTCCGCGTTCAACACACGTGCAGCCCGGTGATGTCTCCCGCGCCTTGATCCAGCAAGGAGGAGGGAGAGGTTGGGGAAGACAACTCCGGCAGCACGACGGCGTGGTGGTGGAGTTGGCAGTTCTCCGGCAGGGCTTCGCCAAGCTCAACGGAGGAGGAGGGGGTGTTGGAGAGGGGGAGGGCTGCGCCTTGGATGAGGTGCTGCTGTCCTCCCTCCTCCCCTCTATTTATAGGGCCAAGGGGGAAGGGGGTCGGCCCCTCTAGATCAGATCTAGAGGGAGGGCGGCGGCCAGGGGGAGGGGGCTTGCCCCCCAAGCCAAGGGGGGCGCCCCCTTTAGGGTTTCCCCCCAACCCTAGGCGCATGGGCCCTAGGGGGGATGGCGCCCAGCCCACTTAGGGGCTGCTTCCCTCCCACATACAGCCCATAGAGCCCTCCGGGGCAGGTGGACCCTCCCGGTGGACCCCCGGAACCCCTTCGGTGGTCCCGGTACAATACCGGCAAACCCCCGAATACTTCCGGTGACCGTATGATGACTTCCCATATATAAATCTTCACCTCCGGACCATTCCGGAACTCCTCGTGACGTCCGTGATCTCATCCGAGACTACGAACAACATTCAGTAACCACATACTATTTCCCATAACAACTCTAGTGTCACCGAGCCTTAAGTGTGTAGACCCTACGGGTTCGGGAACCATGCAGACATGACCGAGACATCTCTCCGGCCAATAACCAACAGCGGGTTCTGGATAGCCATGTTGGCTCCCACATGTTCCACGATGATCTCATCGGATGAACCACGATGTCGGGGATTCAATCAATCCCGTACACAATTCCCTTTGTCTACCGGTATGATACTTGCCCGAGATTCGATCGTCGGTATCCCTATACCTTGTTCAATCTCGTTACCGGCAAGTCTCTTTACTCGTTCCGTAACGCATGATCCCGTGGCTAACTCTTTAGTCACATTGAGCTCATTGTGATGATGCATTACCGAGTGGGCCCAGAGATACCTCTCTGTCATACGGAGTGACAAATCCCAGTCTCGATTCGTGCCAACCCAACAGACACTTTCGAAGATACCTGTAGTGCACCTTTATGGTCACCCAGTTACGTTGTGACGTTTGATACACCCAAAGCATTCCCACGGTATCCGGGAGTTGCACAACCTCATGGTCTAAGGAAATGATACTTGACATTAGAAAAGCTTTAGCAGACGAACTATACGATCTAGTGCTATGCTTAGGATTGGGTCTTGTCCATCACATCATTCTCCTAATGATGTGATCCCGTTATCAACGACATCCAATGTCCATGGTCAGGAAACCGTAACCATCTATTGATCAACGAGCTAGTCAACTAGAGGCTCACTAGGGACATGTTGTGGTCTATGTATTCACACATGTATTACGATTTCCGGATAACACAATTATAGCATGAACAATAGACAATTATCATGAACAAGGAAATATAATAATAACCACTTTATTATTGCCTCTAGGGCATATTTCCAACACGCCCAAGGTCCACCAGACACCGCAAATAGAATTTGCGCCACACCGACCGTGTCGGTGTTGCACGTGTCATCTCGTTCTAGATGCAACTTTTTTCGGGTCGCGCTGACGTTTCGCATCCCGCACATGGCTTATAAAAGTGGAGGGTGTAACTTCGTCAAAGTGCACTCCCCCCCCCCTCTTTCTTCTTCCTTGGCCCCCCATTGTGACAACCCAAGACCGAGACCTCCATTAGTTTGTGTATGTTCATGCTTCCTTGCATGCTTGTGATGTTTGTTTATTTATTTTTGCATCATGCATCATCGCCATCATCTTGCTTGTGGTTGCATTTCATTTTGTTTGTGTGAGTTGGTGTGATCTCATTCTCTTCATCTTCATTTCTGTTGGCATCTACACCATCCCATCAAAACCATCTTCATGTTGAAAACCCCATCGCTAGTTTCCATCCTTTCCTTGTTATTCAATATATTCATGTGACATTTTCCTCGTCCAGAAAAGTATTCATTCTTTTCCTATAAATCTTAGACAATGCTAATAATCGCTCCCCCAAATTTCAGATCATTTGAAGATGTTTGGGTTGGGACATGGATTTATTCAAGTTTGAGTTATTTTCAAACTTGCATGAATTTGTAGTCTCCAAAAATTGCCAGAGCATTTTATTCAAATATCCCAGAAACCCAGGGATATTTTTATATACTCCATATTCTTCTCCTAGTTCCTAATTCTTTTCTCTGTATGTTCTGTTTATTCCTTCTTAAAAGAAAAACGGATGAAGGAAAGGATCTGGGCAGAGCCCACTTACCTGGGCCAGCAGAACCGCAGCCCACCTTAGCGCCTCCCCGGTAACTTCCAGCGTTGCACCCTCGCGACCCCACCTGCCAGCCTCTCCTTTCTCTCCCTTTCTTCCTCCTCTCGCTTCTTTCATCCTCACGGTAAAACTCCAGCGCCAGGAGCACATGGCCACCTGGACGCTACGGCCTCGCGCTCCCTCCCTATAAAAGCGGCCCCGCGACCCCCTAGGGTTTTCCATCCCCCCTCTCCTTTCTCCACGCGCTGCCGCCAGGTGAGGACAAGCCTCGCGCGACCTGCTTCCACGCCTCCTCTCTCCACGCCCGACGCCATGGCCGGGTCGGCCACGAGCTCCCTGCGGGTCTAGCTCGCCCCTCAGGCTCTCCTCCTTCATCCCCGAGCTCCGGGACGGCGCCACGGTCCCGTTTCATGACTTCCCCGAGCCCGGATCGCCAAGTCCAGCACCATCGTCTCCTCCCTTGCCTCCTCTGCTTCACGGACCCGAGGACGCCGCCCCGATCAGCGCCTCGCCTCGCCCTCGGCATCGTGTCTCCGGCCCCCTCGTCGTCTCCCTCGAGGCCTCTGTGAGCAGCCGCGCCTCCCCCATCTTCTTTCCCGTTGTTACCATCGCTGTAGTACCCGATTCATGCTGCCCAAGTTCGTCCGCCATGGACGGCCTCGAGTTCGTGCTCGTGTTCATGCCGTTGCTCTGCTCGTTTATCCACACACGCGCACACGTACCGCGCCACCTGCAGCTCGCGCACTTGCACACAGCCCTCGCCCATGCCCGTCGTGTTTCATGGTCACGGCCACAAGCTCGCGGAGATTCTGCCGCGTACGTCCACGGCACGAGGATGCACCACACGCCCCTGTAGCATCTACCCCCTGTTCTCGCACGCCCGTAGCTTGCCCTGCTTCTCACCCCGTGCCGCCAAGCTGCTGCCGTCGCTCGCCGAGCCGTGCCGTGCCCGGGTCGAGTGCGAGCTCGAGCAACCCCACGCGCACACCTCCCGTAGCTGCTCCACATGGACGCGCGCACCCACACCACATTCCCGCAGGCCCGCTGCTGCTCTGCATCGCGGGTCGTTGCCTCCTAGCTCGCCACCGCCGGCGCCGGTGTTCTCTATGTAGCCATGGCCAAAGGCTCGGCCTTCTGGGCATCGCTCAAGTATAGTCAGGCGCATCAGCTTATACACATACGTATCTACCCGAGTGGTCAGCACACTTGTTTGCATGCGGGAGGTCTTGGGTTCGAGTCCCAGAAATCCCCTACTTTTACCTGTTTTTCTATTTGCCCACACACTGGTACTTGGGCCTAATTCTGCTGGGCCGTCACTGGAGCAGTGGATTTGGCCCGATCCTTCCCTCCTGTAGTTTTTCCCCTTCATGTTTTTTTCCTGTTTTGGCCAGATTTGCATGCACTTTGAGATGATCATATCTTGCCAGTGGTTAATCCAAATTAAACAACTTATATATGTAAAATGCTCAGAATGTTGACTAGATTAATAATTTGCAACTTTCATCCATGATAAAAATGTTTAATTTGTTGTTTGCATTAATTTGCATAAATGACATGTTAAAATGGTTTATTTAATAACTAATTAACCGTAGCTTCAAATTAAATGATCTACATATATAACTTAACTAGAAAAGCGTGTAGATTGTCTTGGTGCATTTTAACTTGTGGTTTAACAACTTGAACATAATGTTTTATTCAGAGCAGTATCAAATTCGAAATTTGTATATGGGGACTTCCCCGAATTGTTATGTGTTGTTTCCGGCCTCATTTAAACTTATTTTGATGTGGGGTCTTTCATGCATCATCTCTTGTCATGAGTAGCAACATTTGATCTTGTCATGCATCATACTGGGTTGTGCATCATGCCATGTTTATGCTTGTGTGTTTACTATGTTGTTTGCTTCTTTTCGGTTGTGCTTCTTCTCGATAGTTCCCGGTTTCGTGCGATTGTGAGGATCCGTTCGACTACGTGGGTTTGTCTACTTCATGGACTTGATCTTCTTCCGAGCGGGATTTCAGGCCAGATGATCATTAGGGCATCTCCAGCCGTTCGGCCCCCCAAGGGACTGAAACAGTGCCTCCTGGGGGCTAACCAGCGCTATTTTCGCCGTGGGGGCGGTTGGGTTCCCAACCGCCGCCCCAAGTTGGCCTCTAGACTCCGTTTTTAAAATGCAAATTGGGCTCAATTTCAAAGAAAATGACTCGAATTTGGACGAAATTTAGGCGGTTTTCATTCATATTTGTACAAATTTAAAGACATGCATAAAAAACTTAAAAGAACAACGCCGTCGCCGCCCCGAGCCTAGTTCATGCCGAGGAGCTGGTAGAAGGCGGTGTAGTCGCCGCCGTCACCGTCGTCGTCGTTGTCCTGCACATCGCCATCCTTGCTGCAGCCCTGCCCTGGGTCGCTGCTGCGGACGGGGTTGGTCGACGTCGGTGCCTCCTCGTCGCTATCGGAGAGGACGATGACGCTGCCCTCCTCCGCTCAGCGATCTCCTGCAGACCGCGGCGCTGGCGCTCCATCTCCTCCCGCACGTAGTCGACGCGCGACCATTTCAGGCCGGCGTCGAGGTCGGCGGCCATCTCCACGTGCTCTTGCTTGACGACCACGGGCGTCACCGGCTCCGTCTTTGGCCTGACCAGGCAAAGATGGCCGCGGGGAGGTGAAGGTTGACGGCGGCCCTCATTTATGACGAGGTTGCCACTGCGGTGCGCCGGCGCTCCGGATGTCTCCAGGGGCTCGGACTTGACGGTGGCGAGCATCGTCGTGCCGGAGGAGCGGCAGCCGGAGGACGAGAGGACGACCCCGCCATGCGCCTCGCGAGCCACGAGCTCCCGCTTCGGCGCGAGAACGACAGCGCCGGGTACTCCAACGGCGGCTCGTTGCCGCCCTCGATGTGCTCGAGGACGGCGTGGAGCGTGCACCCGGGGACGCCCTACCACTGACGGCGGCCGTCGGAGTTGTGGTGTCCCCTTGGTGCCGGAGCACCGTTGGTGGAAGCGAGCTGGTCGGGGCGGCGGCGCTGGAAATACGCCATCCACAGAGGGAGGTTGTCAGGAGCACACCTTGCCTCCTGTCGCGCTTCCTCCAGCAAGGGCGCCCGGATCCGCGCGATCTCGCCACGGCGCTCCGCGTCGGAGGGCGACGGGGGCACGGGGACGCCTCGGCGTTGAGTCTCCAAGCGCCCGGCACGCGCATGTCGGGCGGCGTCGGGTAGTTGGCCTCGTGGAGAACGCGTGCCTCCCACTCGTGCAGCGACCGGCGGCCAAAGCCGTTGGCCGCCGCTCCGTCAGCTGGGAATCTTTCCGCCATGGCCTCGGGGTGGTGGGGGTTTCCGGTGTTGGAGGCGAGAGAGGTTTCCGGCGATGGGAAAGATGCAAGTGTGCAGCGAGCCATGGCGAGGCATGGCTTTTATAGCCAGGAAGGGGCGGGAGCGGTGCTGGCAAATGGTGGGAAAGGACGGGACGCGCGGCGGATCACCATTACTATGCCGCCAGACCTTGGAAACCGGCGCGGGAGTCGAGGCGATGAGGACGACGAAGGTTCTCGGCGACGCCCAGTCGCTGACTCGGCGGGTCCACGCGGGAGGAATTTAGAGCGGTTTGTTTTTGCGCCAAATTACTTTCCCCCGGCGCCCCCGGGTGCCCCCAGGGTGCTGGGTTCACCCTGGGTCCGCCGGCGCTTTTCGGCCCTAACCGATGAAATTTGGGCTCCTGGGGACGCGACTGGGCCATTTTTTTGGAGCCGGCGATAAAAAAGGGGCCTGGGGGCCTATTGGGGGGGGGGAGGGCTGGGGATGCTCTTACCTTGGATATCACTACTATCTTTGCTTTGCTAGTTGTCTCGATGCTATCGCTATGTCACGCTACCTATCACTTGTTTGTCAAGCCTCGCAATATGCCATGATAAGCCTCTAACATTTTCCACCTTCCTAGCAAACCGTTGTTTGGCTATGTTACCGCTTTGGTCAACCCCTCTTATAGTGTTACTAGTTACAGGTGCATTTGCAGGTTGTTACATGTTGGGACATGGATATCATGGGATATCACAATATCTCTTATTTAATTAATGCATCTATATACTTGATAAAGGGTGGAAGGCTCGACGTTTTGCCTGGTGTTTTGTTCCACTCTTACCGCCCTAGTTTCCATCATACCGGTGTTATGTTCCTTGATTAGCGCTCCTAACACATGTGGGTATATGGGGACCCTCTGACCAATCGCTTAGGAAAGAACTCTTCCAGTAAGGCCCAACTTTGCTTTTAAAATTTGCCAACATAATAATACTGAATTAATTAATTAACTCATAGGGAGTCATGAACCCGAGGATTCTTTATTCCACATAATACAGGTGGGCCAGTGCCGATGGTGTTGGTCCAAAACGGGCGGCCTATGGGGCCACCACGGGGAAACTCAAGGTTTGGTTTTACTCGTAGCTTGTCCCATCCGGTCGTGCCCTGAGAACGAGATACGCGCCTCCTACCGGGATTATCGGCACATCGGGCGGTCTTGCTGGTTTAGTTTTACCTTTGATGAGAGGCAGGTCCACCGGAATTCCTTATCGTAAGCATCGTGTTCTTCATGGTGTGAGGATGTTTCATCGGATGCGCGTGATAATTTATAATGGATCACTTGGAGCACCCCTGCAGGGTTCAATTTTTTCGATAGCCGTGCCCGCGGTTATGTGGCGACTTGAAAATTTATAATATCCGGTTATAGAGAACTTGACACTAAACCCGAATTAAAATACACAAACCGCATGTGTAACCGTGACCGTCTCTTTTCGAGGGAGTTCGGAAAGAGAACACGGTGGGGTTATGTTTGACTCGTAAGTAGTTCAGGATCACTTCTTGATCATTACTAGTTGCGATCGTTATGTGTAGTTACTCTTCTTATTCTTGTACTCGTAGGTTAGCCACCATACAATGCTTAGTGCTGCTGCAACCTCACCACTTAACCATTCCATACCCATTAAGCTTTGCTAGTCTTGATACCCATGGTATTGAGATTGCTGAGTCCTCGTGACTCATAGATTACTACAACAACAGATACAGGTACAGGTAATGCGATGATATTACGTGAGAGCGATGCTTGCTTGTTTTGGAGTTCTTCTTCTTCTTCGATCAAGGGATAGGTTCCTGGTCGGCAGCCTGGGCTAGCAGGGTGGATGTCGTTCGTGTTTTTTGTTTGTTTTCATCCGTAGTGGGATGTTGCTCTTCTATATGATGTTTGATGTATTCATGTGGTGAATGTATGCCTTTGTATGTATCCCCAATTGTGTTGTATATTGTACGATGTAATGATATCCACCTTGCAAAGCATCTTCAATATGCGGCTCTATCCTTTGTGGGACCTTCGAGTCCCTCTCGGATAGGATCGCATATTGGGCGTGACACCCATCCACCGCCGACAACGGTGAGGGTCTAGAACCAAAGTTCTTTGAATCAGTGGTGTCAAGGGAGAGTAGACTGAGCACCGTCCGTAGAGAGTGGGGGATTGCGTTAACGAAGAGCGTCGCACGCCACCGCGCGAATTCGGTCGATGGAGCGACCGCTTCCGACAAGGGCGTGGAGGGTTTGTCAATCTCGACGACTGCTCACTTCCACCTAACAGACCTGGTCAAGCAAGGGTTTCTTCCTCCTCGGAGCGCTCTCTTGTGGGTGCCAACAAAGAATATAGAGGAAGGGCCAAAGCCAGATAGCTGGAATAGGGTTATCCATATGTCTCGGGAGTTGTCGGATGTACCGCGGTGACGTCCGGGCCGGCGACGACATCCCCGGCGACGAGGACGTCCCCGGCGGCGAGGACGGGAGACAGGAGTGATGTGCCGGTGCTGACTGCGTAGACGCTCTGAACTTCTACGGAGCGCGCGCGGTGGCAGAGCTGCGAGACGGACGACACGGAGGAGGAAGAAGATATGAGAGAGCAAATGGATCCGGTAGGTCCAGGGTATGGATTTGTTGCAATTTGCGGTGGGATCGGGTTGTCGGGTCCGACATGGCGGACGCGTCCGGGCGCTTCATATCCGCCTCATATTTGGACTGGATATGAGGGGTGTCGGTCAGTCCAGACGTTTGAGGCCCGTTTGGGTCAAAATTTCGTGACCGGTCAGTGACCGGGCGGCCCGCCCAGACGTTTAAGGCGGGTTTGGAGTGCCCAGCTGTAGATGCTCTCACTTTCTATGTGGACGAGCGTACGTGGTCGCGGCGGGGGAGATATCAGGTGATACCGAGCGTTAGGTGATACAGTGATACGGGCTCCTGGGAACCATTGGATCTTATATCCGACGGCTCTCGGGAGCTCTTGAACATTTTGCAAAAAAGTCATCGAAGAGTCTCAAAATTTCATGTAGATACAATAGCTTTCGAGGAGCCGTCCGATCTCAGACCTAGGGGCCCATGAGCTTGTATCACGGTATCATCTATGTGCTGCTGGTAGCACATGATATTTTCCCGATCGCGGCAGGCAGTGCAAGTCTAATCTGGATTAGTAATTAATTTTAATTAATGCGAAAAGATAAAAAAATACAGTACCCCTTTAAACTTTTGAAAGCGGGTAAATTAAATACAGGGCATTCGTCGGGCTCATCCCCGGCGCCGGCGGTGGCCACTGGCCACCACTTGTTCTCAACCAGGGCCTTCGGCACGAGCGAACAGCAGCTGCAGGCCGGCGTCCCATTTGAACACGCCCATGTTCTCGTGCCTTCATGTGTCCCGCGCCAATCGATCAGGGCATTTGCGCCCCGCAGCGTACGCCTCGCCGCCGAAATGTATGCCACCGCCGACACGTACACGATGTATGCCACGGCGTCGAGAATGTGTTCCACACCAGCGTCGTGGGTGTTCGTCAACTCCTTGGAGCCAGAGTGCGATATGGCAATGCGCTCCCGGGCGTCTCGCCGCCCATCCCCATTGGTTCCGCTCGTGGAGCTCGAGGAGGAGGCTGCCGTCCGTGGCGACATGATGAGGCCAGCAGACGACTGCGTCGAGTGACTTGATGCACAGGCACGCTCCGTGGCTCCGCCTGCTGGTATGGTTGTGCGTCCGGACAGCAGCGTGATGCTCACTCCGTCGCCGGACACGGCATGCTGGTGTCCTGGAGCGCGCCCGTCCATGACGCGCCTTGTCGAGCGCGGCTGCGTGCACTGCACTGGTGGTGGCACAACAGCTTGCGGAATCTATGTTGAGGGCTGCGTCCTGGAAAAATACGCTGGAGAAAGAAGAAGGGGAAGAAAGGCGGTGGCCTCGTCCGAGACCGGAAGAAACTGGTGGTCTATAAATACTAGAGCATACCATGCCACATTGCGAGGATCGTTTCACAATCAAAACAACCATGATCGGCCAGTATCTTGCGGCGGCCGCTATGCGGTTGCCCCGCTTGAGCTCGCGATCATGGGTCAGCGACCGCCAGGCCTCGCGCTCCTGTGCAGGCCACGTGGGGGTGTTCAAGGCAACCGCCTCCGCACCAAGATCGACGAGCCCTATCGGCGCCCCCGCACCAAGATGGACGACGCCGCGGACGACTCCCGTCGGCGCCCCCGCACCAAGATGGACAACGCTGCCGACGAGTCCCATCGGCGCCCCCGCACCAAGATGGACGACGCTGCGGACGACTCCCGTCGACGCCCCTGCACCAAGAACTCCTCGGTGCCTCTCCGCGGATTGGACATTGCGAGAGAAGAGAGCCTTCGCCGGGGCTCTGGTTCGGCAAGCCGGGTTCGCAACTTCGGCCGACAACGCCGCCGCCGCCGAGTCCTCGGCTCCTCTCCCCGACCACGTTCAAGCCGGCGCATCAAGAACGTCGCCGCCGCCGACTCCTCGGGGCCAGGGCTTCTCCGGCAATTGGATACGGCGAGAGAAGAGAGCCTTCGCCGGGGCTCTGGTTCGGCAAGCCGGGCTCGCAACTTCGGCCGACAACACTGCCGCCGACGAGTCCTCGGCTCCTCTCCCCGACCACGTTCAAGCCGGCGCATCAAGAACGTCGCCGCCGCCGACTTCTCGGGGCCAGCGCATCCCCGGCAATTGGACATTGCGACAGAACAGAGCCTTCTCCGGGGCTCTGGTTCGGCAAGCCGGGTTCGCAACTTCGGCCGACAATGCCGCCGCCAACGACTCGTCGGTGCCTGTCCCCGATCAGGATCAGGCCGCTGCGCAGACGGCAACACCAAAGCCGCCCGCACATGGTTTATCGTCTCTGTTCGGGAAGCCTCGAGGTCCTGCCGCAGCTGCTCCTTCAGCTGCGCCGCCTCCCAGCAAGGAAGCCACCACGCCACCATCTGGCTCGGGCTTATCGACTATATTTGCAACTAGTAAAGGACTGTTGGAATTTGCTAGTAGGCCTTTGACCCAAAGAGTGGTGTGAGTGGGACTAAAGTTTAGTCCCACCCCGGAAGTTGAGTGAGGCTTGCACCTCTTTATAAGGTGAGCTCTTCTATCACTTGTAAGAGCATGAGAAGAGGAGACCTACACACGCGCTCCTCCTCCTCGCTTGCCTCGTCACGACGCGGATTGCGGGATTGAGCCGAGCCAAGGACAGAGCTATGCACGTTGTCTATATTTTCGGACGTGGGATTTACTCCCACGACCTACCCGGCCCGTACTATATAGTCAAGCAGACGTCTACCCTAGCCGCCGCTGCTTCGTATGGTTTCGCACCACCGTTCTCATTGCGCCGCCACGCAAGTCTTCTCCATCCCTCCTGTTTTTGGGGAGCGCACTCGCGCGACTGCTGGCAGTGACGACATGGGCGACAACCTCAACGCCGGCGGTGCTGCTCCCGCTGCACCGTATGTGATTCTATCCTTCTTGTTCGAGATCGTGGTAGAATTCATGTTTCTAGTATGTGCCCTAGATGTGATCTGTTCATCTACTATGCTAGTTTGCATGATTAGTTTAATCTCTACTATTGCTGTCATGGTCTATCTTCTGTTTATTCGGATTAAATCTCGTAGTAATTTGCTCATATTTTCAACAATCCAAAAACCTGATTATAGGCAATTTACTCCGAGTGGTTTTGCTGCGCATTTGAAGCCGCCTGCCTTTAAGGGGGTGCAATATAAGAGGCGGCGCACGAGAGCAGTCTACTGGTTTCAGACCATGTGCTGCTATGATGCCACTAAGGGCAAGCTTGAGGGCGATCTTAATCCAGCACAGCTGGAAGCTTTTGAGAAGATCGATACTCTTTTTAAAGGCGCTCTTCTGAGTGTTCTTGATGATTTCATTGTGGATTCGTATATGTCGTTTGACAACGGCAAGGACATGTGGGCTGCGCTCGAGGCCAAGTTTGGTGCCTCGGACGCCGGCAGCGAGTTGTACGTCATGGAGCAATTCTATGACTACAAGGTGACTGATGAGCGCTCTGTTGTACAGCAAGTTCATGAGATACAGTCGCTCGCAAAGGAACTCGAGTACTTCAAGTGTGTGTTGCCGGAGGCATCATTGCCAAGCTTCCACCTTCGTGGAACAATTTTGCTACTTCCCTGAAACACAAGAGACAGGAGTTTTCCGTTGCGGATCTCATTGGTACTCTTGATGTTGAAGAGAAGGCGAGAGCAAAGGACACACGTGCTCGAGTTGCTGAGGGAGCTTCTAGTGCCCACATGGTACAGAAGAAGAACTTCCAGCCCAACAAGTTCAAAAACAACAAGAACAAAACTCAGGGCAAAGGCAAGTTTGATACAAAGAACAAGCCGTCACATTCTACCAACTTCAAGAAGAATTCTCATAAGAAGGGGAAGGGACTTTGCCATGTCTGCGGTGATCCTAATCACTGGGCTCCGAAGTGTCCTAACCGCTTTGAGGAGCGCGAACATGAGAAGAGCGGCAAGTCCGCTAATGTTGTCATCGGTGATACTGATATGAAGGAATCTGGGTACGGTATTCTTCCTACCATCCTTTCAGTATTTCAATCTCCTGATTGATTAATTGACACCGGTGCCAATGTGCACGTTTGTGCTGACGCCTCCATGTTTTCTTCTTACCAGGTCACAGGGACTTCTCCCGTGCTGATGGGGAATGGGTCACATGCCATCGTTCGAGGTGTCGGTACAGTCGATCTGAAGTTTACTTCGAGGAAGACCGTGCGTCTGAAGAACGTTCATCATGTGCCGTCCATCAATAAAAATCCCGTTAGCGGTTCCCGTTTATGTCGAGATGGTTTTAAGTTGGTTTTCGAATCCAATAAAGTTGTAATTTCTAAGTATGGACAATTTGTTGGAAAAGGCTATGAGAGCGGAGGCTTGTTCCGCCTATCTTTGTCAGATATTTGCACTAAAGTTATTAATAATGTTTGCCACAATAATGATTCTGATATTTGGCATTCACGACTTTGTCATATTAACTTTGGTTGCATGACGCGGCTAGCCAATATGAATTTAATTCCGAAAATACCTACTATCAAGGGCTCCAAGTGCCAAGTGTGTGTGGAAGCTAAGCAACCTCGCAAGTCCCATAAGACTGCAGAGGCAAGAGACTTGGCGCCACTAGAGCTTATACATTCTGATCTTTGTGAGATGAATGGCGTGTTGACAAAAGGTGGAAAGAGATACTTCATGACGTTGATCGATGACTCCACTAGATATTGTTATGTGTATCTTCTGAAATCAAAAGATGAGGCTTTAACTTTCTTCAAAAACTATAAAGCTGAGGCAGAGAACCAATTTGATCGGAAAATTAAACGGCTTAGGTCTGATCGTGGTGGAGAGTATTTTTCCAATGATTTTGATTTGTTTTGTGCGGAACATGGCATAATCCATGAGAGGACGCCTCCCTACTCACCTCAGTCAAATGGGGTAGCCGAAAGAAAGAACCGAACTCTAACTGATATGGTTAACACCATGTTAGACACATCGGGTCTCTCCAAGGAATGGTGGGGGGAGGCGCTAATGACTGCGTGTCATGTCCTAAACCGAGTTCCCACAAAGCATAAGACCATGACTCCATTTGAGGAATGGGAAAGGAAAAGGTTGAAACTCTCTTACCTACGTACTTGGGGTTGTTTGGTGAAAGTCAATATACCAATTCCCAAGAAGCGCAAGCTTGGACCAAAAACCGTGGATTGTGTTCTTCTGGGCTATGCTTTTCATAGCATTGGTTATAGATTTTTGATAATAAAATCTGAGGTATCCGACATGTATGTTGGTACGATTATGGAGTCGAATGATGCAACTTTCTTTGAGGACATATTTCCTATGAAGGATATGTCGAGTTCATCAAATCAGGAGATACCTACTCCATCTAGTGAGGAATTCGCTGTAATTCCTGAACCCACCATTGCGATGAAACACGTTGAGAATCCTGTTGAGGGTGACAATGGAACTCCTGTGAGGAGTAAGAGACAGAGGACTGCAAAGTCCTTTGGTTATGACTTCATTGTGTACCTTGTGGATGACACACCCAGGACTATTTCAGAAGCCTATGCATCTCCTGATGCTGACTACTGGAAGGAAGCTGTTCGTAGCGAGATGGATTCCATCTTAGCTAACGGAACCTGGGAGATCACTGACCGTCCTTATGGGTGCAAACCTGTAGGATGTAAGTGGGTGTTCAAGAAGAAGCTTAGACCTGATGGTACAATTGAAAAGTACAAAGCACGGCTTGTGGCTAAGGGTTATACCCAGAAAGAAGGTGAAGACTTCTTTGATACTTACTCACCCGTGGCTAGATTGACCACTATTCGGGTGCTACTATCACTGGCTGCCTCACATTGTCTTCTCGTTCATCAAATGGACGTTAAGACGGCTTTCCTCAATGGAGAGTTGAAGGAGGAAATTTACATGGATCAGTCAGATGGTTTTGTAGTACCTGGTCAGGAAGGAAAGGTGTGCAAGTTATTAAAGTCTTTATATGGCCTTAAACAAGCTCCTAAGGAGTGGCATGAGAAGTTCGAAAGAACATTAACTGCTGCCGGCTTTGTAGTAAACGATGGTGACAAGTGTGTGTACTATCGCCATGGTGGGGGTGAATGAGTTATTCTTTGTCTGTATGTCGATGACATACTGATCTTTGGAACCAAACTTGATTTAATCAATGAGGTTAAGGATTTCTTATCTCGTTGCTTTGAGATGAAGGATCTAGGAGTAGCTGATGTTATCTTAAACATCAAGCTGTTGAGAGATGAGAATGGTGGGATTACACTGCTTCAGTCTCACTATGTGGAAAAGGTCTTGAGTCGCTTTGGGTATAGCGACTGCCAGCCTTCTCCAACTCCATATGATGCTAGTGTGTTGCTTCGAAAGAATTGACGGATTGCTAAGGATCAACTGAGGTATTCTCAGATTATTGGTTCGCTTATGTATTTGGCGAGTGCCACGAGGCCTGACATCTCTTTTGCTGGAAGCAATCTGAGTCGGTTTGTGTCAAAACCAGGAGATGATCATTGGCATGCGCTTGAGAGAGTTATGCGCTATTTGAAAGGCACTGCGAGCTATGGGATTCACTACACCGGGTATCCAAGGGTACTAGAGGGTTATAGTGACTCAAACTGGATATCTGATGCTGATGAGATTAAGGCCACAAGTGGTTATATTTTTACAGTTGGTGGTGGCGTTGTTTCCTGAAAGTCTTGCAAGCAGACCATCTTAACGAGGTCAACTATGGAAGCAGAACTCACAGCATTAGACATTGCCACTGTTGAAGCAGAGTGGCTTCGTGAGCTCTTGATGGACTTACCTATGGTTGAGAAACCAATACCCCCTATCCTGATGAACTGTGATAATCAAACTGTGATCGTCAAGATAAACAGTTCTAAGGACAATATGAAGTCCTCAAGGCATGTGAAGAGGAGACTAAAATCTGTCAGAAAATTGAGGAACTCCGGAGTTATTACGTTGGATTATATCCAAACGTCGAAAAACTTGGCAGATCCCTTCACAAAGGGTCTATCACGTAATGTGATAGATAATGCATCGATGGAGATGGGTTTGAGACCCACCGCATGAGTTGTCCATAGTGGTAACCCATTCTATGTGATCGGAGATCCCGTGAGGTAGAAGTGGGAGACAAGTTGTTGGTCAGCTGGGAGGAGAGTATCCCTATATTAATTATCCCACTCCGTGAAGATGCAATACTCTCCTGATCTGCATGGCAGGTTGATACTTATCTTAATGTGTTCCAAGCGGCTTATTCGAGTAAGCAGAGATGTTGTGCTGCAGAGCATCTCCTGAGGAACACACCTATATGAATTTGACTGTTAACGTCGCAGTCTGTGAGAATTGGGTGTTCTCTAATAAATTCATGAAAGGCCCTGGAGTATGACGTATACGCTCCACCCGCGGGGAAGCCTTGCGGCAGCCCAGTATCGGTCAAGAATTTGTGTGAAACTAGTCTTGCAGAAAACTTGTAGTTCAAGGCATAGTCCACTATTCAAGTTGTGATCTAGTGTAGTATAAATCTCTAAGTGGGAGTTCAACTTTACAGTCTCCACTGAGCACCGGTATATAAACAATGTTTTGGAACTAAGTGATGAGATGTGCCAATGAGACTTTGTGGGGGATTGTTGGAATTTGCTAGTAGGCCTTTGGCCCAAAGCCCAACTAAAAATTCTGAAATTCTCTTGGCCCATTCATGCATAGCTTGTGAGTGGTGTGAGTGGGACTACCCGGAAGTTGAGTGAGACTTGCACCTCTTTATAAGGTGAGCTCTTCTACCACTTGTAAGAGCATGAGAAGAGGAGACCTACACGCGCGCTCCTCCTCCTCGCTCGCCTCGCCTCGTCACGACGCGCTGCGGGTTGCGGGATTGAGCCGAGCCGAGGACAGAGCTATGCACGTTGTCTATATTTTTGCTGCTCGGGAAAAATTAATGAGTCATTAATTAATAATTAACGGACGCGTTAATTACTGAACCGTTTCCGATTCTTTTGGATCGCGACTTGGACGTGGGATTTACTCCCACGACCTACCCGGCCCGCACTATATAGTCAGGCAGACGTCTACCCGAGCCGCCGCCGCTTCGTATGGTTTCGCACCACCGTTCCAGATCATTGCGCCACCACGCAAGTCTTCTCCATCCCTCCTTCCGGCGTGCACCGCGAGAAGGGACAGCAGGCCTTCGGATCCCCGCCTCTCGTGATCCTGTACGGGAGAGGGGCGATCAGGTTTTTGGGGAGCGCACTCGCGCGACTGCTGGCAGTGACGACTTCGCCAACGACGACTTCTTCCCCGACCTCGGCAACCTCATCCTCGACGACATGGGCGACAACCTCAACGCCGGCGGTGCTGCTCCCGCTGCACCGTATGTGATTCTATCCTTCTTGTTCGAGATCGTGGTAGAATTCATGTTTCTAGTATGTGCCTTAGATGTGATCTGTTCATTTACTATGCTAATTTGCATGATTAGTTTAATTTCTGCTATTGCTGTCATGGTTTATCTTCTGTTTATTCGAATTAAATCTCGTAGTAATTTGCTCATATTTCCAACAATGACTTCCTCGGCCGTTTTCAACACCGTGCGCCTGGAGCAATCTACCTTGGTTGAACGAAGCTCCGCCCTCATCGTCAGTTGAGTTGACTGCTTTACGGGAGACGAAAGACAAGAGGTCAGTACAAGTTGGTTGAAATTGTATTCCCGCTTCTGTTCTCATAGCATGTTTTCCCGTTGAAATACGTAGTTAGTACCAGTTGGTATCATGTTCCATTCAATCTACCAAATGTTTTGCGAATCGAAATTTTGATCTTCGCAGCTTCTGTAGCATAGCACATTCAGTAATGGACAGCGGGTTTCTGAATCTTAACTTACAAAATATACTGTATGTTTCTTCCTCCACAGTTTCAAGGCTCTGTTCCCTCTGGATCAGCTATATGATCCCGTGATGTTCGTGAAGAAGTACCCGATCATGGTCTATGTGCATCCACTGTACGCACTAGACGCGGAGTTTGACAGGTGGATGTACACGGAGCTCGGGAAGGAGTTGTCGCGGTCACTACCAAAGCAGATCGTCCAGGCACATTCAAAGGGGATCGCGTACGAGAGATTTGGGCTTGAGGATGTTGCGATCGCAGCCAATGTTACGGACCCTACGGACATTAGTGCGAGGCTTGTACTTCTTGAGGTTCCTACGAAGGCAGCGACTGCTGAAGCCATGCAGCGCAATCTGCAAGACGCAGGTCTGGTCCTGAAGAAACTTAGTGAGATATCGGCCGGCACACCCAATTTGTGGAGCAAGCTAGCGGAGGATATCAAGCTATTCTTGGCCGACCTTGAGACTCCGTTGGATGTCGAGCTGCGGTACCTGACTGTCAACCATCCCTGCTTGCTACCCCTCGCAGTCAGCTCGCATGCTTACATAATTTGCTTCGAGCTCCTGCGAAGGGGGCAACTCTCGCCGGACATAGTTGAGGAAGTTCTTAGCATGTTACCAGATGAGGATGGAAAGTGGAAAGCAATAGCCATGAAGCATCCTCTTCTTAAGAAGATGTTACTCGAGTACAGATTGTACCTCGAGGACACACAGAACCTGCAAGTCGATTACAGGCGAAACGTGGTCAGCCACAAGACGAAGCTGGGTGATGTTTATCCCCCCCAAGCAGTCGACATAATTCTCCAGCTCTACTTCCCGTCTTTCATGATTGACCTCTTCAAAGCCTTGTTCAAGAACATTCTGCTTCCTCTCAAACTGCACCGCTTGTTCAGGTATTCAAAAACTTCATTCACCTACAGCATTTTGTGATCTTGTACTGAGACTTGTACAACTGTCTCTCATAACTCTTACTTATTTGCTTTGCTGTCATGGTGGAATGCAGATAAATGACAGATGGCTCATCATCCTCGACTAGATAGAACCAGCAAATACACGGAGCACAGTGTTCCAACGCACAGCGAATTTGGAACGGCCGGGGGAGGCACCTCATGACGCCAGAGTAGCGAGAAACCATGCGCTTGTAAATCTCTGTTATTTTCGTTTTTGCGACCATGCGATTTGTACAGTTCACTAGACTCTGCTGTGACCATGCGCGCGCTTGTAATCTCTGTTATTTTCGTTTTTGCGACCATGCGATTTGTACAGTTCACTAGACTCTGCTGTGGCCATGCGCGCGCTTGTAATCTCTGTTATGTGGCAGATCAACCATACAATTTTATCCGTTAATCCTCACAAGTGGCAGTACTTAAATAGCACCCTTTTTTTTTCAATCGAGTGTAATGTTTTATGCCAAGTTACTTACCCGAACAAAGTTTGACGCATGGAGACCCAAAGTGCGCACGCAGCATCTTTGTTGCTAAATAAATGTCTCCGTGTCAAACCTATAAGTACATCCATGGCCCCTTAAAAAAATTATCCCCCCATATGGCCTTTTGAAGAGACGACAAACTGTTTGGCATGTCTTCCGGTAAAATGGTTTGGCACAAGTACGTGTGTTAAAAACGTCAAACAATTTGGCATGTCTTCCGGTAAAAACTACAAACGGTTTGTCATGATTGAATTTTAGTTAGCTGGCTGAAATTTTTAGGCAAGCCACGTATTTTGATAAAAACTACAAACAGTTTGTCACGATTGAATTTAATGCCGAAAACATTTTGTCACCTTTGACTTTTCCATCTTGAATGGACTGTCAGCATGAATTTAAGTCATGAAATACGTGTATTAGAGGCTACGGATATACTTAAGTTTGAAACAGAGTTCCCGCAGAAAAAGAAGTTTCAAACAGAGTCATTTAGTAATATATATACGACTGAATTGTGATCCTCTCCTCGACCGCCGAAATTCTTCATTAAATATCATGCCAATGTCCATTTTAAAGTCTTCATCATCTTCTTCCTCCTCCTACGATGAAGAGTCCACGAAGTTTGAACAGGAGCACGCAACCATGAAGCCTTCCATACTCTAGCCGTCCTTATCGTGACCACTTTCTCTGATTCGCCTTTCCCTCGCGACCTAGAAAATGTGACGGGTGTGATTCGTAGAGATTCCCTGACTAAAAACTACTCTCTCAGTTCACAAATACTCACTCCGTCCCAAAATAAGTGACTCAACTTTACACTAACTTCTTTTTCTAAATCGGATGTATATAGACACTTTGTAGAGCATTTCTAACTAATACCCTATCCGGTGTTAGAGGAGGATCAATTTAGTTTTCCTCCTCAAACCGGCACCTAACCAAACCCCTGTCACCGTCAGTGGAGAAAAAATTATCCACCTCGTCTGCGCCGACTCCTAAATAGTAAATATACTCAGTCGCCCATCCGTGGAGTAAAAGTTTTGGCCTCTCTCCCATGCGCCCATTGTCCCTACTCCGCACCGCGTCGTCGCCGGTGTTGCTTTTGTCGATTACCCACCGCCTCTGCCAACACCTCATTGCCTCCCCCCCGCCACTCCACTCCGAGCCGGCGCCGACCGTTACCGCCACCGGAAATGAGCTCGGGGTAGGGGGTCCCAAGCTGTGGATTCCTGGATCAATGGTAACAGGAACGAAGGAGACGATGTTTTACCCAGGTTCGGGCCCTCTTGATGGAGGTAAAACCCTACGTCCTGCTCTTGTTTATATTGATGAAGTATCAAGGTACAGAGTTGATCTACCTCGAGATCATATGTTGTGGTCTAAATCCTAGGGGTATGATGAGTAATGTCATAATCTATCTATCAACGAGCCTGGCCTCGGCTTATATAACGTACCGAAGGCCTAGGATAACAAGAGTCCTAGTCGGTTACGTCGGTGGAGAGGAGTCCTTGTCTTGATCACCAAGTCTTGTGGAATCTTCCTCGTATATGTCATCGGCTGTCCGAACTGGCCCATTAGTGAACCGCCATGGGGGTCCTCGGCCCGACCCACTGGTCGGGAGACGACATGGTGAGTACCCCCTAGTCCAGGACACCGTCAGTAGCCCCCTGAACCGGTCTTCAAGTTGGGGACGCTCCTCGGTTCTTCCGAACTGTTCTTCGTCTTCGGTCGTCGGTCTTGAAAACTGGTTCAACAAATCTTCCCATCTCCGATCTTGAGGATTGCCGAGGTATATCCGAAAAGTTCATACGTCGGGTATCCGAGGAGTCTTTTAAGTTCTCGGCCCTTATCAATGCCTCATTATTTTTTACGCCACACCTTGGGTTCGAAGTTTTTCCCGCGCGGCGGTGCCCTCTTGCATCCGAACTCCAACGTCGGATTGCATCCGAGGTGTATCTTTGCAGCCAAACTCCAACGCCGGTCTGCATCTGAGCTCCAACGCCGGTCTGTACCAGAGCTCCAGCGCCGGACTGCATCCGAGGAGGCATAGAGTATCTCGTCTTTGAAAGTTTTGAAGGAGGATTATCCGAGCTTAACGCCGAAAAGGTTCTTTTATGGAGCCAGCCACTAGCAGCCGAGCTTTATGCCGGACTGCTTTCGAGGTGTCCTCTCACAGCCGAGCACCAACGCCGGACTACATCAGAGGTGTCATCTCGCAGCCGGACACCAATGCCGGACTGTATCCGAGATGTCATAGATTACCTCGGTCCTGAAAAAGTTAAAAGGGTTAAACCGAGCTTAATGCCGGAGATGCCCTCTATGGAGCTAGCCACTTGCATCCGAGCTTTATGCTGGACTGCTCCCGCGGTGGTGCACCACCTCGGCTGTGGGCTGATTTTTGTGAATTTAATTCCGATTTGTGCAATGTATTCTCTGCCGAGATATATAGCCAGTAGCACTCAGGGTGTGTGTCCGCTCAATGTCCGGCATGCACCTGAAGGATGGCATAAAACCGGTGATCCCAGTAGCCCCTGAGACTCAGGTCGATTCACAAAATCGGCCTGAGGATCAACTCCTAGCTCTGTAGCATACTTACGAATAGAAATGTGGTGTGCATATTCCTCGAGACTCAGGTTGGGTGCGGCCGACCAACCTGAGGATCATAATCTCCTCGGGAACTATTTCGCACTTTGTAAACTGTCTGCATTGAATCGTCGCTGCAGTAGCCCCTGAGCCAATGGTCGGGTGGCAACACCAGATCAGGGGATCGATGTGCCCCTTTAATATTTGTAAGTGAGAAGCGCGAAGCCCAGTAGCCCTCGAGCCTTAATGTGGGCACGGGTGGCCGAATTAAGGATCAATGTCCGGAGTATATCACAATTTATGTGTAATGATTCTATGTATCCAAGTACTTTACATCACTAATGCTCGGATCCGCATTGTACAAAACTTTGTTGACCGACCATCGGCTTCAACCTCCTCGGCCAGCAGCCGAAGAGTGTTCGTCCTACTTTATAAAGCCTTTATAAGGGCAAAGATTTACGACAAACAAGGCAATCCGGCCATACGGTTTTATAAACAAAGGTACGCAGAGAGATATGTTATAAAACATCTTCTGGGAAAAATAGTTCCGTTACAGGTTCCTTTTCCCAGGCTGTCATGTTGATCATGATCATGAAACCTCAACTCCGATCAATGTGGGAGGAAAATATTGAGGATTTAGTTGGGAGAAAGTTCCCAAACTCTGTGGTCCATAATGAACCAAAATTTCCACTTCCATCGTTGCCGACCAATAATATTTTTTAAGATGGCTAGCTTTCGGCTTCACCCAGTCTGAGGTACTAACCCGGACGACCCGGTAGTAACAATCACAGAGGTGCTCCCTTTACCGCCTAGCCGAACAATCGGGAACGTAGGGGTAAGCACAGGAGCCAGGCAACCCAGCTTGGCCAAAATCTTAAGTCAAATTGATGCATATTTATAGCTTTATTACGATAATTACGGAAGGCAAATTCTCCATTGAGACTGTTTATAACCTAAAAGTGGCCCATCGTCGGCTTCCACCCTTTTGTAGATGCTACACAGGGTGTTTCCGTACTAACAATACAACCCTTAGCCGACGTCTCGATGCCCGGAGGCGGTTGTGTTAGCGGAAACGAGGCAATCAGATATGCAGGCTATATGACTTTCACTTAGTCATAGGAGTTTAAAGTTCGTGGCCAGTTACTAGCCCCTGGTTAGTGTTCGGCGTCAACCAAGGTCAAACCAGTAACACTTCGGCCAAAATTATGAAAGGCCCATCGTTTAACACAGGGTGATCTCTATCGATCTGTAGTTTGACACAGTCATTGGATCGCTGACCAGTTTACGCTTATTGTGACAGTCAGTTTTCGGCTTTCTCCACGGAGGCGCTTAACCATTCGAGATGGAAGCACAATCGCAGTGGTTCTCCCTTTGCGCTCCTAGCCGAACAAAGCGGAACATAGGAGGCAAGCACAGGAGCCGGGCAACCCAACTATTGACCAAAGACACAATTCGAAACCGATGCATATAAGGCAATATCCGAAAATGTTTTGCCGATGACTCCATGACTTACCGTGGCTTTCGGTGGGTTCGGCTCTAGTTGCAGCCCACTGTTGATATTGCCGAATCTGTAAAGGTGTCCGGCGTTGCACTGCGAAAGTTATGCTGGAAACACACAAATAGGTTAAAAGTGCCATAGGCTTGGAAAACCAAAAAACTTCAGCAAAAACCGTACGCCCGAACTAAATTAAGTTTTTTGGTGCCAATCCAAAAATTGGTCTTAAAATTAGCTTGTACTTCCGTCGTGCTTTAACATGATACATCCGATCTCCAGACTTCAAGCGGGTCAGCCTTCGGGTTCAACCTCCTATCCCGAAGGCGGAGTGCTTCTCAAGCCAGTTTAGCGAACTAAACTCGAGCGGCTTTAGAGAGAAGCCAGGCTATCCGGCTATTGACCACACACTCGAGTCGAGAAAGGAGTAGTAGAAAAAGACTTTGCAGCGACTAAGAAGAAAACACATTTATTATAAAATGACTCATATAAATTTTAAGAGCCCCCAGTTAACATGGATAGAGGAAGTTTCTTTTAACAAGCAAAGTATGTGAGCATGGTCGAACCGAACACAAATTAAAATTTTAAAAACTTTGAGCATGAAAGCGACTTAGCTGGTTAATGTGTTCGGCGTTGATGACGTGGGCCGAGCTTGCAGCGGGTTGAGATCCCAGCCCCCAAGCCGGTTATCAGGTGCCCGAGCGAAGAACTCGGCTTGATGAAGTGGCGACGCCGCTCGGTCGATGCGGCGAGGCAAAGCCCCTGGTCCAGCCGAGGTGACGAAGCTGGTCGGCTGGTGACGCCGAAGTCCCCGGGTAGGTCGATAAAGCGATGGCGAAGCCCCCGGTCCAGCCGAGGTGTTGGAGCAGACGACGCAGACCAGTCGACGTCGATTTACCTGTGCACATAAAAAATGCAAACCAAAAGTAATAACAAATAAAGATAATGATATATATATATATTTTTTTAAAAATTCTTCTACTTAATTAATTTAAGTGAAGTAAATAATTAAAGAAATATGGCCTGAATGCCGATGTTAGTCCAGTGGAGTGGTTATCGTCTGGATCCGATATAGCATCTCGTTTAGCAGGGCGAGATTTAGCCGGATTGGTATCTGAGCTTTCTTCAGAGTCGTCCTCCGGTACGATGGTGCGAGGGGCGAGTCTGGCCAGGGCTGACTCCTGGTGTTCGGACGCCGAAGTCGCGTCCAGGCTTGGAGCTGGATCCGGGATAAGAGAGGCGAGTCCGCC
The DNA here is from genome assembly GCA_011799875.1 of Thinopyrum elongatum. Lineage (NCBI taxonomy): Eukaryota > Viridiplantae > Streptophyta > Magnoliopsida > Poales > Poaceae > Thinopyrum > Thinopyrum elongatum. Next base: position 492,478,840 of record CM022299.1, on the reverse strand, counting down.
GGAATTGACTTCCGATCTTCGGACGCAACGGCCGCATCCAGGCTTGAAGCCGGATGCGAGATAAGAGCCGACCCCGGGATCGGGTCGGAGAGAGATCCCTAAGTCGAAGCTTCAGGGTTGTTCAAGTTAGGGTTTCGTGATGCCAATCTCATGCTCGGCTTCACGATGCCGAACTCTTGCTCGGCTCGCCAAGGTTATGATCCGAGGAGGTGTCGTCGGCTTGATGGAGCGACGGCGCAGTCGATGCTGGCACAGGTCGGCAGCCGTGGAGCAACATGGTCGGGCCGGTTTGACATCGGCACGACGGTGAAAATTACCTCGGGAAAGACTAAAATTTTGTAGGCACGTGTTTGAGAACAACACACAATACCCTAGAAAAGGTTTCCTTCAAAAAGGATGTTCAATGTCCCGTTCATGAAGGAAGATGAATTCGGGTCGGATTCGTTTTCGCGCAGAAAATAGATCCGAAAATTGACGCACTCCTCGGGCCGTTCCCGGAGTTTGAACGGTCGGATCGAGCTAAAACTTTGAGGAGTGGTAGATATAGGAATTCCGCAGCCGATCAATGATTGGATCTTCCAAAGGACGTCCGAGCTGGACGCTGGAATCCATGCCCTAAACTCATCCAGATTCCCGTCCAGATTTGACAGGGCTCCGGTATATTGGAGATCGCCGGAGATTCCTCTATCGGAACGCGATGAAATTTTACAGGGTTGTTATATACACAATTCCGCACTATTCTACCAAAGCAATCGTCAAAGTGACACCCGAGGAATCGGCGACGGCGAACACAAATCCGTTGTATAGAAAAACAGCACGGTCGCCCGAGGACAATGTTGAAGTTGAGCCCCCGAGCTATATGGATGATTCCTCCACGATCTTGATAGAGATCGGAGTTGATGTTGATGAAGGCCCTCGTCTGATCATGACGATCTGAGGTGGGAGCAGTCTTCGGTCGAGCCAAGGTGACCAGTCGAGCCGGCGACAAATATGCCGACGTCGCAGTTGATCTGCAGGCGAGCCATTGATCCATTGTCGACCACACAACGGAACTCTCAATGAAAGCACCATTATCGGTGTCAAAACCGGCAGACCTCGGGGTAGGGGGTCCCAAGCTGTGGATTCTTGGATCAATGGTAACAGGAATGAAGGAGACGATGTTTTACCCAGGTTCGGGCCCTCTTGATGGAGGTAAAACCATACGTCCTGCTCTTGTTTATATTGATGAAGTATCAAGGTACAGAGTTGATCTACCTCGAGATCATATGTTGTGGTCTAAACCCTAGGGGTATGATGAGTAATGTCATAATCTATCTATCAATGAGCCTGGCCTCGGCTTATATAATGTACTGGAGGCCTAGGATAACAAGAGTCCTAGTCGGCTACGTCGGTGGAGAGGAGTCCTTGTCTTGATCACCAAGTCTTGTGGAATCTTCCTCGTATATGTCATCGGCTGTCCGAACTGGCCCATTAGTGACCCGCCATGGGGGTCCTCGGCCCGACCCACTGGTCGGGAGACGACATGGTGAGTACCCCCTAGTCCAAGACACCGTCAGTCGCCACTGCTGTCGCATTGATCCCATCACCGGAAGGATGAATCAGATTTTCTTCCTCCGAGCCTCTCCATCCACTATCGACCATCTCGAAGCCCCGCCGACCACTAGCAGTTGTTCAGCATCGTTGGCCGGCCATGACACCTCCGCCGTCCTTCAAGTGTTCGGCGGTTGCCTAGGTGATTTTTTTTGCTTTTTTCATCTCGCCTTTTCTTTTGTCAATTAAACTGAACCGAGTCATTTCTAGTCAAGACGAAGAGGTTGAGAGAGATGATCTTCGAGGACACTTCATCGTAGGAGGAGGAAGAAGATGATGAAGACTTTAAAATGGACATTGGCATGATATTTAATGAAGAATTTCAACGGTCGAGGAGAGGATCACAATTCAGTCGTATACACATCAACCGAGATAGAGCGAAGGGCCATGCCAAGATTATGAGAGACTATTTTGATCCTAATCCAACCTACGTGGAAAAGTATTTTCATTGGCAATTTTGAATGCACACAAGTCTTTTTCTCACCATTGCAAAAAGTCACGGAGAAGCATGATTATTGGTTCAAACTCTATAAGACTAGCTCATAGATTCCAAATGGTCATGTTTTTCCTGATCATGGGCATTAGGATGCCGACAATAATAAGAACACATTGTTGGTTTAACAATGGTGTTGGATAGACCCAAATTATGATAAACAGTGAGATCTCATCGTAAGTTAGTTATTGTTATTATCATATAATGTGTTAAAGCTTAGTCACATCCTTAGACCATAAGAGTATCATACACTTTCATACTGGATGGTTGTTTTGGGGTTGCAAAACATTTCTCGTAATTGGGAGATCATAAAGGTAGCTTACGGGTACGCCAAAAAAGTATGTCAAGGTTCTCGATGATTTCAAGACTAGAATTTGCTTCTCCCGCGATGGAGAGACACTCTTCAGGCCCAATCGGCATTATGGTATTCATCATCTTCTAGCCAGACACAAGTGTGGTATTTATCATGGGAATACTGGAATACGGAAACAAGAAAAGAGGACAAAACCGACAACAAGGATATCTTGGAATATGATACCGATACTTCTCGCCTCGAGTTTTGTGGCGTGAAATTTGAGGTGAAGATGGGTTGGTGATAACGAGGGCGACGGATTCCACCCCCCGGAACCCCGAACGGACTCCAGATCAGCCCTCCCAATGAAGAACAGGAGGTGGCGGTGGCTCCGTATCATAAAACGTGATGAATCCTTCTCTTTGGTTTTTTTCTTGGCGAATAGGTATATATGAAGTTGGAGTTAGGGTTGCCGGAGGTCCAGGGGGCCCACAAGCTCGTAGGGCGCGCCCTGGGGGTGGGCGCGTCCCCTGAGCTTGTGGCTCCTGGGTGGCCCCCTCTAGTATATCTTTCCGCCAGTATTTTTATATATTCCAATAAAATTCTCCATAAATTTTCAAGTCAATCCAAGAACTTTGATTTCTGCACAAAAAACAACACCATGGCAATTCTACTGAAAACAGCGTCAGTCTGGGTTAGTTTCATTGAAATCATGCAAATTAGAGTCCAAAACAAGAGCAGAAGTGTTTGGAAAAGTAGATACGACGGAGACGTATCAACTCCCCCACGCTTAACTCATTGCTTGTCCTCAAGCAATTCAGTTGACAGACTGAAAGTGACAAATAATTTTTTTTATAAACTCTATTTGATCTTGTTGTTGTAAGTATGCCTAACCAATGGTCAGGTTTTCAGCAAGGATTATGAATTAACCATATCCACAATAACACTTAGATATCACATTTACTCACATCAATGGCATAACTAACTAGTGAGCAATAATAGGATATCTCGGATGACAACACCTTTTTCAGAACAATCATGATATAATATGACATAATGGTATCTCGCTAGCCCTTTCTGAGACCGCAAAACATAAATGCAGAGCACCCTGAAGTTCAAGCACTGATTAGACATTGTAATTCATGGTAAAAGAGATCCAGTCATGCTCATACTCAACATCAACTAAATACAAAGCATAAAAATGACAATAGTGCTCTCCAGCTGGTGCTTTAATGAGGAGACGATGACTCATCAATAAAAGTAAATAGATAGACCCTTCGCAGAAGGAAGCAGGGATTTGCAGAGGTCCCAGAGCTCGAAGCTTTTAAAAGAGAGATGAATATAATTTTGAGGGGTATGCTTTCATTATCAACGTAGCGACCGAGATTTTTCAACATCTTCCATGCTAGACACATTATAGGCAGTTCCCAAACAGAAAGGTAAAGTTTTACTCCCCCTCCACCAACAAACACAAGCCATGGCTAGCCGAATCCTCGGGTGCCCTCCATACCAACAACAATCCAGGGGAGTTTTGTTTCACTATTATATTTTGATTTTGATCATAGGACTGGGCATCCCAACTACCAACCACTTTCTCGTGAATGACAAGCAAATAAGCACTCATCGTGAGAATAACCCACCTAGCATGGAAGGTGCTGACCGCTCCCTGTCACTTCATGAGCGATTTGGGCATACAAAGCAGATTATTATTTGAAGATTTAGAGTTTGACACATGAAAATTTACTTGGAACGGCAGGTAAATACCGCATATAGGTAGGTAAGGTGGACTCATATGGAATACTTTGGGTTTAAGGATGTGGATGCACAAGCAGTGTTCCCGCTTAGTACAAGTGAAGGCTAGCAAATAGATTTAAGGAGCGATCAACCAGAGAGCGACAACGGTCATAAGCATGCATTGAGATTAATCAATATTGAATACGAGCATGAGTAGGATATAAAACACCATGAACATAAATATCGTGGAGGCCTTGTTGGTTTTGATTCAACTACATGTGTGAACATGTGCCAAGTTAAGCCACTTGAATCATTCAGAGGAGGATACCATCCTATCATATTATATCATAACCATTTTAAATGCATGTTGACACACAAGATAAACCATTATCAACTCCTAGCTATTTTACGCATGGCATGGGTAACTATGATCTCTAATTGTCATTGCAAACATGTTTATTCATAATAGGCTGAATCAAGAACGATGAGCTAAACATATTTACAAAAACGAAACAGGTTGAGTTCATACTAGCTTTTATTCACCCCAATCAATTCGTCAAATTTCGTCATTATTGCCTTTCACTTGCACGACCGAATGATGTGAATAATAATAATAAGAGTGCACATGCCACGGACTAAGCTGGAATCTTCAAACATTTATTCAAAGGAGAAGATAAGGTAATATTGACTCTTCATTAGATCAACAATAATGCATATGAGAGCCACTCAACATTTTTATCATGGTCTTCTCCTTATGACCCAAAGAAAAGAAAATAATTTCAAAGAAACACACTATTTTTTTTGGAGTTCTCATTTTTCTGAAGGAAGCAAAACGAAAGAAAGATGAAAACGAGAAAAACTATATACACGGGAAAGCTCCCAACAAGCAAAAGAAGAGCGAGAAATCTTTTTGGGTTTTCTTTTAATATTACGAACTACTAAACAAATAAACTAGAAAGAAAAACCAAAAAGAAACAAGAAATATTTTTGGATTTTCGCAATTTTTCAAACACACAAGAAGAAAGCAAAATAAACTAACATGGATTATACAATGAAAAAGGATGAACAACGACAACTGGAATGAATGTGTGATGCATGAATGTAATGTCGGTGAGAAATACGTACTCCCCCAATTTTAGGCTTTTTGGCCTAAGCTGGTCTATGGCCACGGCTGGAAGTAGCCTTCCCCTGGGTAGTGCGGAGGCTCCCGAGGGTTCCACTGGTCGGAGAGATCCTGTGGCTCCCACTGATGAACAGGCTCCAGATATGGCTTAGGTACTGGCACTGGCTCAGGTGCTGGGGGTTGTGTCAGACCTCAGTATGCATAGATGTCCTCAGGCATAATAGTGTACCTGCCTGAATAAAGATCGAACAAAGAAGGTGCAGGCAAAGTAATAATCTCATGAGCCCCCTGACTAAATACTAAGTTGTAACGAAGTCGCCTGTGCTTATCATTGTCAATAAAATGATGCGCCATCATACTAGCATAGTCTAAATATTTAGTAGGTAGCAGCCTCTCCTCCGCCTCCTCATGTCTAATAAGAATCTCAAAATCCACAACGAGGCAAGAGGCATAAATGCCACCATAAATAACGCCCTTCGAACGGTTTGTGTGTAACCGTCGAGAAATCTTGGCGCCCAAACTAAAAGTTCTATCAGCATATAAAGCATGGCGCAAAATAGCAAGGTCAGGCGCACTGAGCGCTCCACTCTCCCACCGACCAGTCAAATATCTCTCAGTAAATAATGCATAGTAACGTAAGACGGGAAAAATGCAAACTAGCCACTCCCCTTGTCTCTCCCACAGTAGTTTCGAAGATGAAATACTACATGTCTCTAGGACGTGGATCACAGTGGCTGCCCTCATAAGGTATTTTGCAAACATTGCAAAAATCATAAAGTGTCATTTCCTTAGGCACATCATAGAGGTTAAATGCTACAGTGGGTGGTTCCTTCCTAGGATAAAAGTGAAAGCTTTGCAGGAAGGTATTAGTGAGTAGGAGATATTGGTCACACTTATCTTCAAGGACGGGAATGATGCCAGCATTGTTCGCCAAGTAATAGAAATCCTCATGAATTCCTCCTTCCTTCAAAAATGCGTCGCTCGGCCACTCACACGGTCGAACCTCTGCTGCACGCGGAAGATGGTACTTGGGCTTTCTCTTCGGAGTTTCCTCCGAATCCCGGCTCGATGAGCCCCTTAACCACCTCCTCATGGTTCTCCTTTTCTGCGAAAATTTATGAATTTTTTAATAACTCATAATAAAAGTGAACCAAACTCCACAAAATCGATAGCAACTACTCCCACAAGTGTCTATAGGCCATATCATGCACCAAAACTAGTTTGAACCATATAAATTTGACATGCAAGCTCAAGAACATGGTCACCAACAGTAGGTAAATGTGCAAATAATAAACCACTAGAACAAAAACTAATTGGACCATCGGAAGAGTCACATACCGATGAGTAATCCACCAAAACAGTTTTGGAAATGGAGCTACGAGCAAGGAGATAAAAAATTGCAGCAAGAAGAGCAAGAACATGGGCTATGGAGCAAGTTTGGTTTTTTCTGGAGGAAGAAGATGACCATGGGTGGCAGCAATAAGTGAGGGAGCCTACGTGGGTCCCACAAGCTTGCATGGCGCCCCCAGGGGGGTGGGCGCGCCCTGTGAGCTTGTGGCTCACATGTGCATCCCCCTGGGGTGTGTTCAGTGCCACTATTTTTTATATATTACAGAAAAAATCATATTAATTTTTCAGGGCATTCTGAGAACTTTTATTTTCTGGTCATTTTTTATTGCATGGGTAATTCAGAAAATAGTATAATCTTGGCATTTCTACTTTATTAATTCTAAATAACAGAAAGTAAAAAGTGGGTACAGAAAGTTGTGTTTACTAAATTCATTGACCACATGCCCGTCAAAAGGAATCCATTAATAAGGTTGATCAATTCTTATTAACAAACTTCTTCCGAATGACATGAAACCAGAGAATCTTCGTATAACACTAGGTTACCTCAACGGGGATATGCATGTCCCCAACAATAAGAATTCGATATTTCTTTTTGACAGTAGGAATAGGGAATTCAAAACCTCCAATGATAATTGTTGAAAATTTTCCAATAGAATTGATACTATTCACTTGAGGTTGCTTCTTCGGAAAGTGTACCGTATGCTCATTACCATTGACATGAAAAGTGACATTGCCTTTGTTGCAATCAATAACAACCCCTGCAGTATTCAAAAAGGGTCTACCAAGGATGATCGACATACTGTCGTCCTCGGGCATATCTAGAATAACAAAGCCCGTTAAGATAGTAACATTTGCAACTATGACAGGCACATCCTCAGAAATACCGATGGGTATAGCAGTTGATTTATCAGCCATTTGCAAAGAGGTTTCAGTGGGTGTCAACTTATTCAAATCAAGTCTCCGATACAAAGAGATAGGCATAACACTAACACTGGCTCCTGATAACCCACAAGTTTAGGGGATCGCAACAGTTTTCGAGGGTAGAGTATTCAACCCAAATTTATAGATTCGACACAAAGGGAGCCAAAGAATATTTGCAAATATTAGCAGTTGAGTTGTCAATTCAACCACACCTGGAGATTAAATATCTCCAGCAAAGTGATCAGTAACATAGTAGTATGATAGTTTGATAGTGATAGCAATGATAGTAACAGTAACAACAGTAGTGATAATTTTGTAGCAGTTGTAACAGCAGTAGCAACAATTGTAACTTAGCAAGAACAATATGTGAAAAGCTCGTAGGCATTGGATCGGTGATTTCGTTGGATGATATTCATCATATAATAGTCATAACCTAGGGTGATATAAAACTAGCTCCAGTTCATAAATATAATGTAGGAATGTATTCCGTAAATAGTCATACGTGCTTATGGAAAAGAACTTGCATGACATCTTTTGTCCTACCCTCCCATGGCAGCGGGGTCCATAAGGAAACTAAGGGATATTAAGGCCTCCTTTTAATAGAGAACCGGAATAGAGCATTAACACATAGTGAATACATGAACTCCTCAAACTACGGTCATCACCGGAAAGTATCCCGATTATTGTCACCTTGGGGTTTACGGATCACAACACGTAATAGGTGCATATGACTTGCAAGATCGGATCAAGAACATAGATATAATGGTGATAACATAAACGGTTCATATATGAAATCATGGCACTCGGGCCCTAGTGACAAGCATTAAGCATAGCAAAGTCATATCAACATCAATCTCGGAACATAGTGGATACTAGGGATCAAGCCCTAACAAAACTAACTCGATTACATGATGAATCTCATCCAACCCACCACCGTCCAGCAAGCCTATGAAGGAATTACTCACTCCCGGCGGTGAGCATCATGAAATTGGTGATGGAGGATGGTTGGTGATGACAAAGACCGAAGATCCCCCTCTCCGGAGCCCCGAACGGGCTCCAGATCCGGCCTCCCGATGAAGAACAGGAGGTGGCGGTGGCTCCGTATTGTAAAACACAATGAAACTTCCTCTCCTATTTTTTCTGGAAGAATAGGATTTTATAGCGTCAGAATTAGGGTCAGCGGAGCCTTGTGGGCCCCACTACCCACCAGGGTGCGCCAGAGGGGGGCGGCGCATCATAACCCACTAGTATAGGGGATCGCAACCGTTTTTGAGGGTAGAGTATTCAACCCAAATTTATTGATTCGACACAAGGGGTGCCAAAGAATATTCACGAGTATTAGCAGTTGAGTTGTCAATTCAACCACACCTGAAAGACTTAATATATGTAGCAAAGTATTTAGTAGCAAAGAAGTATGGAAGTAACGGTAACAGTGCAAAAGTAACAATAGCAGTTTTGTAGTGATTGTAACAGCAGCAGGAACGAAAGTAACTTAGCAAAGATCAATATCTGAAAAGCTCATAGTCATTGGATCAGCGATGGATAATTGTGTTGGATAATATTCATCAAGTAGCAGTCATAACCTAGGGTGACACAGAACTGGCTCCAATTCATCAATATAATGTAGGCATGTATTCCGTATATAGTCATACGTGCTTATGGAAAAGAATTTGCATGACATCTTTTGTCCTACCCTCCCATGGCAGCGGGGTCCATAAGGAAACTAAGGGATATTAAGGCCTCCTTTTAATAGAGAACCGGACCAAAGCATTAGCACTTAGTGAATACATGAACTCCTCAAACTACGGTAATCACCGGAAAGAATCCCAATTATTGTCACCTTGGGGTATGCGGATCATAACTCGTAATAAGTGTCTACAACTTGCAAGATAGGATCAAGAACTCACATATATTCATGAAAGCATAGTAGGTTCAGATCTGAAATCATGGCACTCGGGCCCTAGTGACAAGCATTAAGCATAGCAAAGTCATAGCAACATCAATCTCAGAACATAGTGGATACTAGGGATCAAACCCTAACAAAACTAACTCGATTACATGATAAATCTCATCCAACCCATCACCGTCCAGCAAGCCTACGATGGAATTACTCACTCCCGGCGGTGAGCATCATGAAATTGGTGATAGAGGAAGGTTGATGATGATGATGGCGACGAACTCCCCTTCTCCGGAGCCCCGAACGGACTCCAGATCAACCCTCCCGATGAAGAACAGGAGGCAGCGGCGGCTCCATATCGTAAAACGCGATGAATCCTTCTCTCTGATATTTTTCTCCATGAATAGGTACTTATAGAGTTGAAATTAGGGTCGGAGGCGGTCCAGGGGGCCCACAAGCCTGTAGGGCACGCCCCCAGGGCTTGTGGCCTCTGGGTGGCCCCCCTCTGGTATCTTTTTGCGCCAGTATTTTTTATATATTCCACAAAAATTCTCTGTAAATTTTCAGGTCAATCCGAGAACTTTGATTTCTGCACAAAAATAACACCCTGACAATTCTGCTGAAAACAGCTCAGTCCGGGTTAGTTCCATTCAAATCATGCAAATTAGAGTCCAAAACAAGGGCAAAAGAGTTTGGAAAAGTAGATACGATTGAGACGTATCAACTCCCCCAAACTTAACCCATTGCTTGTCCTCAAGCAATTCAGTTGACAAACTGAAAGTGACAAAGAAAAACTTTTACAAACTCTGTTTGATCTTGTTGTCGCAAATATGTCTAGCCAATATTCAGGTTTTCAGCAAAGATTATGAACTAACCACATTCACAATAACAATTAGGTCTCACATTTACTCATATCAATGGCATAATCAACTAGCGAGCAATAATAAGATATCTCGGATGACAACAATCTTTCAAAACAATCATGATATAATATGACATAATGGTATCTCGCTAGCCCTTTCTGAGACCGCAAAACATAAATGCAGAGCACCCCTGAAGATCAAGGACTGAGTAGACATTATAATTCATGGCAAAAGAGATCCAGTCACACTCATACTCAACATCAATTAATAACAAAACATATAAATGACAGTGGTGCTCTCTAACTGGTGCTTTTAATGAGAAGATGATGACTCAACAATAAAAGTAAATAGATAGGCCCTTCGCAGAGGGAAGCAGGGATTTGCAGAGGTGCCAGAGCTCGAAGCTTTTAAAACAGAGATGAATATAATTTTGAGCGGTATGCTTTCATTGTCAACATAACAACCAAGAGATTTCACTATCTTCGATGCTAGACACATTATAGGCGGTTCGCAAACAGAATGGGAAAGTTTTTACTCCCCTCCACCAACAATCACACTCCACGGCTAGCCGAATCCATGGGTACCGTCCATACCAACAACAGTCCTGGGGGAGTTTTGTTTAATTATTATATTTTGATTTGATTTTGAGCATGGAACTGGGCATCCCGATTACCAGCCACATTCTCGTGAATGACAAGTGAATAAACACTCATCGTGAGAATAACCCACCTAGCATGGAAGATACTGACAGCCCCCAGTCGCTACATGAGAGATTCGGGCATACAAAACAGATTATTATTTGAAGGTTTAGAGTTTGGCACATGCAAATTTACTTGGAATGGCAGGTAGATACCGCATATAGGTAGGTATGGTGGACTCATATGGAACAACTTTGGGTTTAAGGAAGTGGATGCACAAGCAGTATTCCTGCTTAGTACAAGTGAAGGCTAGCAAAAGATTGAGGAGCGACCAACTAGAGAGCGACATCGGTCATAAACATGCATTGAGATTAATCAACATTGAGTGCAAGCATGAGTAGGATATAAATCACCATGAACATAAATATCGTGGAGGCTATGTTGTTTTTGATTCAACTACATGTGTGAACATGTGCCAAGCCAAGCCAAGCCACTTGAATCATTCAAAGGAGGATACCATCCTATCATACTACATCATAACCATTTTAAAATGCATGTTGGCACACAAGACAAACCATTATCCACTCCTAGCTAATTAAGCATGGCATGAGTAACTATAATCTCTAATTTTCATTGCAAACATGTTTCATTCATAATGGGCTGAATCAGGAACGATGAGCTAATCATATTTACAAAAACAAAATAGGTCGAGTTCATACCAGCTTTTCTTCATCTCAATCATTTCATCATATATCATCATTATTGCCTTTCACTTGCACGACCAAACGATGTGAATAATAATAAGAGTGCACGTGCATTGGACTAAGCTGGAATCTGCAAACATTTATTCAAAGGAGAAGACAAGGTAATATGGGCTCTTTGTTAGATCAACAATAATGCATATTAGAGCCACTCAACATTTTCATCGTGGTCTTCTACTTACGACCCAAAGAAAAGAAAAATAATTTCAAAGAAACACACTGAAATATTTTTGGAGTTTTTGTTTTTCCGAAGAAGTAAAATGAAAACGAGAAAGACTATTTACACGGGAAAGCTCCCAACAAGCAAAAGAAGAATGAAAAATATTTTTGGGTTTTCTTTTAATACTACTACTAAATAAACTAGAAAGAAAAACTAAAAAGAAACAAGAAATATTTTTGGATTTTATCAAAGTTTTTCAAACACACAAGAAGAAAGCAAGAAAAATAAACTAACATGGATTATACAGTGAAAAAGGATGAACACCGACAACTAGAATGAATGTGTGAACATGAATGTAATGTCGGTGAGAAATATGTACTCCACCAAGCTTAGGATTTTTTCCTAAGTTGGTCTATGGCCACGGCTCGAAATAACCCTCTCCTGGATACTGCGGAGGGTCCTGAGGGTTCCACTGGTTGGCGAGCTCTTGTGGCTCCCACTGATAAACAGGCTCCTGATACGGATCAGGAACTGGTGCTGGCTCAGGCACTGGGGGTTGCGTCAGTTCCCAGTACGTATAAATGTCCTCCGGCATTATAATGTACCTGCCTGAATGAATATCGAACAAAGAAGGTGCAGGCAAGGTAATAATCTCACAGGTGCCCTGACTGAATACTAAGTTATAGCATAGTTGTTTGTGCCTGTCATTGTTAATAAAATTGTGTGCCACCATGCTAGCATAATCTAAATATTTAGTGGGTAGCAACATCTCCTCCTTCTCATCTTGCCTAATAGGTATCTCAAAATGTTTAGCAAGGCGGGAGGCATAGACACCTCCAAAAATAATACCCTTCGAGCGGTTCATGTTCAACCGTCGAGCAACAATAGCGCCCAAACTAAAAGTTCTCTCAGCATATAAAGCATGGCGCAAAATGGCAAGGTCAGGGGCACTAAGGCCTCCACTCTCCCCTCGACCAATTAAACATCTCCCGGCAAATAATGAATAATAGCATAAAACAGGAAAATGTAAACTAGCCACTCTCGCTTCCAACACTCCTCTCTCTTCCCCCACAGTAGTTTCAGAAAAGAAATCCTCCACGTCTCTAGGATGTGGCTCACTGACGCTGCCCTCATAAGGTATTTTGCAAACATTGCAAAAATCATAAAGCGTCATTTCCTTAGACTCATCATACAAGTGGAATTCTACCATGGGTGGATCCTTCCTAGGATAAAAGCAAAAATTTTGCATGAAGGTATTAGTGAGTAGGAGGTATTGATCACACTTATCTTGGAGGAAGGAATGAGGCCTGCATTGTCTGCCAAATAATAGAAATCATCATAAATTCCCGCTTCCCTCAAGAATGTATCACTTGGCCATTCACACGGCCGAACCTCCGTAGCGCGAGGAAGGTTGTACTTGGGCTTCTTCTTCTCCTCATTTTCATTTCCTTCTGAATTCCGGCTCGAAGAACCCCTTAACCACCTCCTCATGGTTTCTCTTTTCTCTGAAATTTTCTGAAATTTTTTAGTAACTCAAAATAAAAGTGAACCAAACTCAACAAAACTAATAGCAACTACTCCCACAAGTGTCTAGCGGCTATATCATGCAACAAAACTACTTTGGACCATATAAATTTGACATGCAAGCTCAAGAACATGGTCACCACAGCAGCAAAAATTTGCAATATATAAAGCACTAGAACTAAAACTAATTGGACCATTGGAGGAGTCACATATCGATGAACAATCCCCCGAAACAGTTTCAGAAACGGAGTTCCGAGGAAGGAGATCGAAAATGGCAGCAAAATGAGCAAGAACACGGGTTTGAGCAATGGTGTGATTTTTTCTGGAGGAAGACAAAGTGAATGGGTGGCTGGAATAAGTGAGAGGACCCACGTGGGACCCACAAGCCTTCTAGGCCCACCCTGGGGGGTGGGCGTGCCCTGTGGGCTTGTGGCCCACTGGTGCACCCCCCTGAGGTGTGTTCAGTGCCAAAAATTCATAAATATTATGGAAAAAATCATACTAAATTTTCAGGGCATTTGGAGAACTTTTATTTTCTGGTCATTTTTTATTGCATGGATAATTCAGAAAACAGAAAAATAATAGCATTTCTACTTTATTAAATCTTAATAACAGAAAGTAAAAAGAGGGTACAGAAGGTTGTGTTTACTAAATGCATCCATATCATGCCCATCAAAAGGAATCCATTAACAAGGTTGATCAAGTCTTATTAATAAACTTCTTCCGAATGACATGAAACCGGAGAATCCTCGTATAACACTAGGTTACCTCAACGGGGATATGCATGTCCCCAACAATAAGAATATCATATTTCTTTTCGATAGTAGGAAGAGGGAATTCAAAACCTCCAATAGTGATTGTTGAAAATTTTCCAATAGAATTGATACTATTCACTCGAGGTTGTTTCTTCGGAAAGTGTACCGTATGCTCATTACCATTAACATGAAAAGTGACATTGCCTTTATTGCAATCAATAATAGCCCCTGCAGTATTCAAAAATGGTCTACCAAGGATAATCGACATACTATCGTCCTCGGGTATATCAAGAATAACAAAGTCCGTTAAGATAGTAACATTTGCAACTATGACAGGCACATCATCACAAATACCGATGGGTATAGCAGATTATTTATCAGCCATTTGCAAAGAGATTTCAGTAGGTGTCAACTTATTCAATTCAAGTCTACGATATAAAGAGAAAGGTATAACACTAACACCGACTCCTAGATCACATAAAGCAGTTTTAACATAGTTTCTTTTAATGGAGCATGGTATAGTTGGTATTCCTGGATCTCCTAGTTTCTTTGGTATTCCACCCTTAAATGTGTAATTAGCAAGCATGGTGGCAATTTCAGCTTCCGGTATCTTTCTCTTATTAGTAACAATATCTTTCATATACTTAGCATAAGGAGACATTTTCAGAATATCAGTCAAACGCATACGCAAAAAGACAGGTCTAAGCATTTCAACAAAGTGCTCAAATTCTTCATCATCCTTTTTCTTGGATGGTTTAGGGGGGAAGGGCATGGGTTTCTGAACCCATGGTTCTATATCTTTACCATGTTTCCTAGCAATGAAGTCTCTCTTATCATATCTTTTATTTTTAGGTTGTGGGTTATTAAGATCAACAACAGGTTCTATATCCACATCATTATCATTACTAGGTTGAGCTTCAACATGAACATCATCATTAACATCATTACTAGGTTCATGTTCATCACTTGATTGTGTTTCAGCATCAGAAATAGAAATATCATTTGGATTCTTAGGTGTGTCTATAACAGGTTCACTAGAAGCATGCAAAGTCCTATCATCTTTCTTTTTATTTTTAGAAGGACTAGGTGCATCAGTATTAATTCTCTGAGAGGCTTGTTCAACTCTCTTAGGATGGCCCTCAGGATACAAAGGTTCCTGAGTCATTTTACCACCTCTAATCATAACTCTAACAGCATTATCATTCATCTCAATAAGCAAATCATTTTGTGCCTTAAGAACTTTTTCTACTTGAGTTTTTTACCATGGAAGCATGTTTACTAACAAACTTGAGATCATCAACAGTTCTACACATATAGTCACTCAAGTGTTCAAGCATATAAGCATTTCATTTCAATTGTCTACTAACATATGCATTGAAGTTTTCTTGTTTAACAATAAAGTTATCAAATTCATCCAAGCATTGACTAGCAGACTTATTATGAGGAATATCACCTTCATCAAATCTATAGAGAGAATTTACCTCTTCTACCTATGTCGGGTTATCAAGACCATGTATTTCTTCAATAGGTGGTAAATTCTTAACATCTTCAGCTTTAATACCTTTTTCTTTCATAGATTTCTTTGCCTCTTGCATATCTCCAGGACTGAGAAATAGAATACATCTCTTCTTCAGAGTTGGCTTAGGAGGTGGTTCAGGAAGAGTGCAATCATTATCATTACTCAATATATTATTCAATAGTACTTCAGCTTGTTCAACAGTTCGTTCCCTGAAAACACAACTAACAGAACTATCTAGGTGGTCCCTAGAATCATCGGTTAGTCCATTATAAAAGATATCAAGTGTTTCATTTTCCTTGAGAGCATGATCAGGCAAAGCATTAACTAATTGGAGAAGCCTCCCCCAAGCTTGTGGGAGACTCTCTTCTTCAATTTGCACAAAGTTAAATATTTCCTGTAAAGCAGCTTGTTTCTTATGAGCAGGAAAATATTTTTCAGAGAAGTAATATATCATATCCTGGGGACTACACACACAACCAGGAGCAAGAGAATTAAACCATATCTTAGCATCACCCTTTAATGAGAAAGGAAACAACTTAAGAATGTAGTAATAGCGAATTTTTTCCTCATGAGCAAATAGGGTGGCTATATCATTCAGTTTAGTAAGATGTGCCACAACAGTTTCAGATTCATAACCATGGAAAGGATCGGATTCAACCAAAGTAATTAACTCAGGATCGACAAAGAATTCATAATCCTTATCAGTAACAAAGATAGGTGAAGTAGCAAACTTAGGATCATATTGCATTCTAGCATTCAAAGATTTTTCTTTCAACTTGACTAGTAGTTTCTTAAGATCCTCTCTATCCATACAAGCAAGAAAGTCTCTAGCTACCTCTCCATCCATAACATAACCCTCAGGTATAACAGGCAATTCATATCTAGGAGTGCTAGGTCTAATGGGTGTTTCAAAGTTTCCAGTTTCAATAATTTCATCCGTTTCAGAAATATCATCAGTTTCAGCATTCTCAATATCTTTAGCTCTAGCAAGTTGTTCATCAAGAAATTCACGAAGTGGCACATTATTATCAAGCAAAGTAGTAGTATCATCATAAGCATCATGCATAGCAGAAGCAGCATCATCAAGTACTTGCGACATATCAGGATTAATAGCAGGTGTAGGTGTCGCAAGCTTACTCAAAATAGAAGGTGAATCAAGTGCAGAGCTAGATGGAAGTTCCTTACCTCCCCTCGTAGTAGAGGAAAAAATCTTGGTTCTTGGATCTTTCAGATTCTTCATAGTGATCAACAGATATAAATCCCAAGTGACACTACTGCAGGATGCTGCTAACGCGACACTACGATCAGAAACCCTTTGAAGAAACTGCGTGCGATGAATTAATCGCAAACAGTGATGTAAAAAAACCATAAAAAAAGATGCAAAACATTTGCGATGAATGATACATGAAACACGATTCAGATTTTAGTTGCGTGTGCGATGCGGGGCATACGGTTGATCCATACGAACTGTTTGCAATGAGACAGAACAACAGAAACGGGCAGCCAGATCAAGGTGTGTGCGATATACGGCATACAGTTCGCTCCGATGAACCGTTTGTGATGATCGAGGTGAACACAAACGATTCAGCGTAACAAGATGTGTGTGATACCCAGCAAACAGGTCGGTAATCAGAAATGTGTGCGATCATTATAGATAGCCCATACGGTCTCTTTTTGTGAATTGTGTGCTTGTCAGGGCACACAGTTCAACAAACCAACCTGTGGCGTTAATGTAGAAGATCTTTGTCGAATATGTATTACTAATCGACTGCGATGAGATTGACAGGATAAACAGAGATAACAAATTAATATGAGCGAACGGAAACAGAGATATATACAGTCTGCTTAATTTAGTCCTTCTTCTTCTTGTTGTTGTTGTTGGATGGCCCAGCGACATCGTCTTGGCGAGGACGCTTCTTGCTGCTGACCGTTGGCTTTTCATCGCCGCCGCCGTCGTCATCGTCGTTGCTGTCGTCGTCCTCCTCCTCCTCATTCGACCATTCCTCCTTATCATCATATCATCCTCTTCTTCGTCCTCTGACAGCTCCTTGTCCGTCTGGTTGTCGTCTGACGACTCTGAAGGCGGCATCCCTTCCATGATCCAGATATAATCAAGGTCTGGGCTCGATGCCAGACTCATGGAAGACGAGCGGGATGATTCCGATATTGACCTATCATCAGGCGCCAGACTGCTAGCCGAACTATCGTCCTCGCTGTCGCTCGACATGGCTGCGGTCGTATAAAAACCGCGAGAAAGCGAGATTGTAGAGTGTGTGCAAGTGTGTAGCGCGGCCTGTCGGGGACGATGAAGATGGTGGAAACTTAAGCGGGGTATGCAGAGAAGAGGAAATGCCAATTGAAGCGGGGGTTGACATATTATCTAACCGCTGATATAATCAACCGCAATTATTTGTACCCAGTCGCTCCAAATTCCCGGGGTTGCACATGACTCCTATTGGCGGATTTCTTTTTCAGGACAAAAACAAGGAACGAGTTTTGGGATTATGCACTGGTACCGGTACGAACGGAGTAGGACAGTTGGCAAGCAATACATTGAGCTCTTCTTATTGATGAAGCTAGTAATAATCAAACTACAAAGGAAAAAAAAGACAAAGGAAAATAGCTGCACGAATCTTCGTGTAACATCAATGGCATAGGACCTAGATGTGCATTACTTAGAGCACATCTAGATGTGCTTTAGCAATACTGTCAAACAAAACCCCTAATCATCATTGCAAACAGCGCATAGAACATGGCTAATGCGACAACCACAACTACACATGCTAGTTCCTTCTTGTCTCTTGCTTTCATCTGTTGCCTGTGATTGATTCTTTCTTGCTTCATCGTACTGATTGTACATTCCAGATCAGCCAGTTTCTTCTTCTGCTTTACGTTATCTTCTTCGAGCTTGGTGATAACACTCCGAGCCCTGCCATGCCATTCTTCATCCAGCCAGTTAACAAAGGCACAAGCGTCATATCCCTGCCAATGTTAAATAGTATTCAGGATGAGTGGTGGCATTAACTCAAGTAAAATGATGAACTTAGCACTAACCTCTAAGGGCCAACTGAGAAACCGCTTGCCAATGTCAAATCCCTCCGTGCATACACGTCGAGCGGGAGTGTGCCCATGCACACAACTCAGCTTTTGGTACTTCTCGGTGGCGCAAAACTCAGAGTCGAACTTGTGTTGTGGGAGTCTGGAGTCATGCTCCGGATCCGGCGGCAGATCGCTTTCGTGGTGGGGGGGGGGGGGGGGGGGGGGGTCATTCAGGACGGATTCAGCAAGGAGCTACTTTGGACATGCTAAAAAAGATTAGGATAGATTGAAACCTAATAGGATGATTCGGATCTGTAGTACACCTGCCTTCTGATGACCTTAGGCAAGTGCTCGGCGGTGATCGCCATCATGGCGGCGCTGCTGAGAGCGGCGATACGAGCAGGAGCAGCCGCACCGAAACCATCAGCACCACTCGTCCGCATTCCCCCAATGTCAGCACCACGCGAGGGAATTTGGAGGCTATCTAGGGATTTGGGGGAAACTGTGGGGATAAGCTAACGGTCGAGAACTACTTATGGCACTATATGTTGTATACGGCACACTGTTTATGCATGTCGTTTGTGTTAGGTATTACAACTTCACACACGATTTCCGCACCAAACTGTGTGAGAAGACAATGTAGGTGAGACACGGTTGCCTTTACATAACCGTATGTGATGTACTACCCTGTACATATAATTGAGTTACAGTGATACCGTGTAAACAGCCGCTCTGCGGATATCCGTCAAAAAATAAAACAGCCGCTCTGCAGATAGAGATGGCGGCCGCGGCCTAGGCAGCGGCTACCGAAGAAGAGGCCAATCCTCAGTCGGTGGGTGGTGGTGGCATCATAGGAGGTCAATCCTCGGTCTGCGGTGGGAGATAGGAGGAGCTCAACCATCGAGGTCGGCGGCGGCGTGATAGGAGCACATCCATCGCGGTCGATGGCGGGATAGTGGAGGTTGAACTTAAGGCGGCAGCCGCACTAAGCTTTGCTCCTCGACCCTGCTGTCTCGGCATGCCGCCGCATCATGCTTCTCTGTCTGCTGGGTGGAGGTCGCCGCGCGGCTAATTAATTAAGGTATTCTTTTCGTGAGTGGCTTAATTAAGGTATTCAATTCCTAAGGGTAGTGCGGTAGTACTCTGCGTGTAAATTGACTGGCCATTAATTTTTGTCATTGTATGTCTGGATAACAATATGGAGCACCCTCAGTAATTATGAAAATAAAACCTTGTGATTTATGCACGCATCTTTGGGCATCAGTTAATCCGTGTATTAATGTTGTTGTTGTGTTTTTAATTACCATTCGTGTGGTGCAGATGGAACGATCTGAATGGATGAAGAATCGGAGAACCGTAGATTTTATCAGTGGCGTGACAGAGTTCATGAATTTGGCTGAAAGTACAAAGAGGAGAATTGGCGATGCGGATTACATCCTGTGTCCATGTACTCATTGTGCCAATACAGAGTCACGTGAAGTTGCAGATGTCCAGTGGCACTTAGTCTCTCAGGGATTCATGGATGGATATACACGTTGGACCAGACACGGTGAAGATCAGGTCATGGATGAATATACCCAGGGCTGCGAGATGCCAAACCCCGATCAGTGTCACATGGATGTTGAATCTAACATCGGGGCAGAGGCGTCAAGCTACCAATGGCACACCGGAAAGCCAAAATGCCCACTGGAAAACCAAGACGTCGACGCAGATGACGACGATCTTGATATGCCACATTTTGCTGCTATGATTGCAGTTTTCAAGGGCCCAAAAAAGGATATGATTGGGTACAAGGATCTGCCAACCATTGATGCAGACTCCAAGAAAGAATTGTATCCAGGTTGCAAAAAGAAATATTCCAAGTTGAGTGCCACCCTGGCGCTTCTCAGATTTAAAGCAGCAAACGGTCTATCAAACAAGGGCTTCATAGAGATGTTAGGTCTTTTCAAAGAAATTCTTCTGGAAGATAATGTGCTCCCCAGAAGCATGAATGAAGCAAAGAAAATTGTTTGCCCATTGGAACTTGAAGTACAAAAGATACACACTTGTGTGAATGATTGTATATTGTACCGTGGTGAGTACAAAGATTTGCGTGCATGTCCCATATGCAAGCATGCACGATACAAGTGCAGGAGAGCAAAGGACAAGTACAAATTGGACGATGAGATCAAGACAGGAATCCCGTTCAAGGTTGTTTGGTACTTGCCTTTAATTCCAAGGTTGATGCGTTTGTTTGCAAACCCTACAGAGGCAAAGAGGTTGCGATGGCATCATGATGAGCGAACTGCGGATAAATATATGAGGCACCCAAAAGATGGGGCTTAGTGGGAATTAATCGACAACAAGTTTCAAGACTTTGCCAAGGATCCTAGAAGTATAAGGCTTGGGGAGTGTACTGATGGGATGAATCCTTTTGGCGATATGAGCACCAATCACAGCACATGGTCGGTGCTTCTGTGCATATATAACCTAGCTCCTTGGTTGTGTATGAAGAAAAAATACATTATGATGTCAATGATTATCCAAGGCATGAAGCAACCTGGAAATGACATCGACATTTACTTTCAGCTACTGGTAGAAGAACTGCTGACAGTGTGGATAGATGCGCCTCCGGTAAAATGTTATGATGCTTACAAAAAGGAGATTTTCGATCTACATGCGATGCTGGTGCACACCATTCAAGATATGTCGGCATTAGGCAACACATCGGGGCAGAAAACAAAGGGAGATGTAGGGTGTGTCACATGCATGGATAGGACAGCTAGCAGATTTCTTCCCAACTCGCGCAAAACCGTGTATTTGCGTCATCGTAGGTTCTTACGGAGAAATCACCCATACCGAAAGATGAAAGCTGAATTTGATGGTACGGCAGAGGTAGATGTGGGCCCAAGACCCTATGATGGGGAGGTGGTCCACAACATGTCTAAACAAATTAATATTGTGCTTGGCAAGAAGCACGCTTTGACGGTGAAACAAACACCCAAGGGTCAAGTGTTCAAGAAGAAATCGGTGTTCTGGAAATTACCTTACTGGGAGATTCTACGTGTACGTCACTGCATCAATGTCATGCATGTAGAGAAGAACGTATGTGAAAGCATCCTTGGTACTCTGCTCAAGATTAAAGGTAAAACAAAGGATGGTGACAGTGCACGGCTCGATATGCTTGCTGATCAATCAAAACGCAAGAGTGAAGCAGAAGATGATGACAAATTCATCAAAGCTCGCCAGAGTTACAATTTTAGTACAAAAGAAGCAACACAGTTCTTCACCTATTTGTTGTCAGTTAAGACACCCTCTTCCTACTCCGCAAACATCAGAAGTCTCGTGGATGTGAGCTCAGGTAAAATGAAGTTGGGACACATGAAGTCACATGATTGCCACGTAATGTTGACACAAATCCTCCCGGTGGCCATCAGGAATCTGATGGACAAAGATATAAGAAACACACTCATTTAGCTCTGTGATTTCTTCAACCAACTATGGCAGAAAGTTGTAGATCCTGAAGAGTTGGATCATATGCAAGATGATATTGCAAGAATATTGTCCAACCTAGAGATGTTTTTCCCACCATCATTCTTTGATGTCATGGTCCATCTCACTGTGTACCTTGTCGACGAGATAAAGTATTGTTGTCCTGTGTTTCTTCGCAACATGTATCCCTTCGAGCGGTTCATGGGAATACTGAAGCACTATTGTCAGAACCGAAACCATCCAGAGGCAAGAATCCTACAAGGTTATACCGCGGAGGAGGTGGTTGAGTTTTGCACTGAATACATGAAACAAAGACCTATAGGTTTTCCCCTCTCTCGCCACGAGGGAAGGCTGAAAGGTAAGCCTGTCCTTGCTGGCACGCAAATGGCTGCACCCGAAGAATTGGCAGAGAAAGCCCATTTGACGGTACTGCTTAACAGCCCAGTTCTCAGCGCTTATGCCGAAGAACACTTGGCGGAGATACGCCAAAGCTTCTTACCAATGGTGCCTTCATCAGATGTGGAGATGAAGGAGCATACTAAGAACTATGCCAAATGGCTGAAGAATCATTTGGCACAAGGATCCATCGATGACATTGCTACGTGGTTGGCACAAAAGCCATCACCTACGGTGTTGACGTACCAAGCATATGACATAAATGGATACACGTTCTACACTGAGGAACATGATGAGAAGACCTCATATCAGAATAGCTCTGTTCGAATAGAATGCATGACTGTATATGAAGCTGATAAAAGGGTATACTATGGAACCATCAAAGAGATTTGGGAGCTTAACTATGTGAAAGTTAAGGTGGCATTATTCAGGTGCGCATGGATCCCTCTTGGTCATGTAAAGGTTGATGATTATAGGAAGACCTGTGTTAACAGGACAACGATGGCATATCACGCAGACCTGTTCATTCTTGCCAGCGATGCTACCCAGATTCTCTATGCGGAAGACCCCTTGCATAAGAACTTCCATGTAGTGATGCATGGGAAGAGGAGGGTATTGGGTGTCGAGGATGTTGCCGATGAGGATGAGTACGATGAATTTGCTGAGTTGCCAGCCAAGGGATCACGCACCCATGTAACAGAGAAGCGTAAAATCATCAGAAAACCCAAGTTCATTCGGGGTCAACGTAATGATCCCAGTTCGCCCATGTACATGGGAATTAAGCCGTAAGACTAGTCTTTATGCCTACCCTGCAACTTAATTCGTTCAATTTAGAACTATCGCGTGTACTGCATTTGTGAGTTATGCCCGGTTTTCTGTTGATGCAAGAACCGTTAATATGTTGACCTTGATATGCTGTCAGCTCAGGCAATGAATATGAACTGTTTATTATTATTATTATTATTATTATTATTATTATTATTATTATTATTATTATTATATCATATAGGCAGCACACTCAATTGATCTCACTCCAGTATGTGTGAACAAAAGATATGCAATCTGGTTTGCGAATAGCACACGGTTCGTTCATGAAAGCCGTGTGCCGACCAAACCCCGCGCGCGATCTGAGTCGTGCTTTCTGATTGGCCAGAACCCAAACCCCATGGATCGTACGTCTGCACTGTTGGATGCTCCCAGATCGAACGGCAATCCTCATCCCTTTCGATAGCAAATGCAGTTCCGGTTGTAATTTTATTTTTATGCACAAAATGCACGTTAAACTCAAAAAATGTCTTAAATATAGCTAACGATACCTGAAATGCACCAGAAAATCAAACCCGTGGTATAATGGTGATTACGTACCGTGGAAATTTTTATTAGGCCAAACGATGAAGTCACCGGCCACTAGAGTTTGAATTGACATGTCTCCTTTTGGAAACCATGATCCTTCATGTGAGATGCTCCGGTTTGGAAGGAGCGATCATCAAAACTTGTGCCAAACTTTACCAATTTTTTTCCACGGGGTCGTGAGAGCACGCCACGGGCACACATCGATTTTGGTGATGTCCGGACTCCATCTGAATTTCCTGTAATTAAAATACCAACTAGGCCTACACCAGTGGCCGCACCTCGCGGCCGAAATATTTGAAACTTCTTCCCGCTTCTAGGACAAACGGATGAAAACTCGCAAAGCGACGCACAAATGATTTGTACACCTTCTTTGCTAAGGCTGGCCATAGTGGGGGTATCATAGCCGGTATCATGCACTCGGGAATAGCAAATATGATGATGTAGCAAGGAATTAAAGAAGGGAGAGTGGGTTAGAGTAACATAGGTAGATACCATAACATAATAAATGCTATACTACTTTGTGTCATGCATGGCCATAAATACGGTCATCTATGATACTACTCTATGATACTATGCACTATGAAGGTACATAGTATATGATACTCCCCACTATAAGGCTGGCCATAGTGGTAGTATCATAGCCAGTATCATGCACTCGAAAATAGCAAGTATGCTGATGTGGTAAATAATTAAAGAAGATAGAGAGGGTTAGAGTAACATATAGGTAGATATCGTATCATGTTAAATGCGATGCTAATTTGTGCCATGCATGGCAATAAATATGATCATCTATGATACTACTCTATTATACTATATATGCACTATAATTAAATGTAGTATCATACACTAGTATCATATGCATGATACTAGTATATGATACTCTTCACTATGAGTAGCCTAAGTATAGCCTAACTAAAACACCCACATGTAGTTGTAGTAGGGTTTTGACTTTATATGCACTAAATGCAAGGTAAGTGCAAAAAATGACTTAAACATAGCAGACGAGACCTGAAATGGGCCAGAAAATCAAACCAAGGGTATATCCATGATTGTTTACCATGTTTTTTTCCGAGGCGGAACGATGTAGTCACTGACGATTTGGAGTCCGAAGTGCCGCATCTCCTTTTGGAAACTATATATGATCCTTCTTGTGAGATGCTCCGGTATGGAAGGTGGGAGCACCAAAACTTGTGCAAACTTTACAAATTTTTTTCCATGCGATCGTGAGAGCACGCCACAGTGATACAATGATTTTTGTTATTTCCGGACTCTATATGCATTTCCTGTATTTAAAAAACCAACAAGGCCTACGCCTATTGCCGCACCCTGCGGCCGAACTGTTTGAATTTTTTTCCCGTTTCTCGGACAATGAATGAAAAAATGCAAAGCGACACACAAATGATCTTGCTAACACCCACGTGTAGTTGCGAGATCTCAAATGACTCAAATATAGCAAACGAGATCTCAAATGCACCAGAAAATCGAACCATAGGGTACAATCGTGATTTCTTACCGTGGACAAAAAATTGGAGGTGAAACGATGAACTCATGTTTTCATTCAAACGAAAATATGCTGTTAGTTCATGTAAATGTTTTCAAATAGCACACGGTTCACTCATGAAAGCCGTGTGCCTACTAAACCTTGGCCGATGCCCCCTGCCACGCGCGTGTGGCGCGATCTGTGTCATGCGTTCTGATTGGCCAGAACCCAAACCCCGCGGATCGTATGTCT
This sequence comes from Thinopyrum elongatum, assembly GCA_011799875.1. Classification (NCBI taxonomy): domain Eukaryota; kingdom Viridiplantae; phylum Streptophyta; class Magnoliopsida; order Poales; family Poaceae; genus Thinopyrum; species Thinopyrum elongatum. The sequence goes on along the minus strand of CM022299.1, from coordinate 492,453,229 downwards.
GCACCGTTGGATTCTCCTTCATCGAACGGTAATCCTCATCCCTTTCGACAGCACATGCAGTTCCAGTTGTGATTTTATTTATATCCACAAATTGCACATTAAATTCAAAAAATGTCTTAAATATAGCAAACGATACTTGAAATGCGTTAGAAAATCAAACCCGTGGTATAATGGTGATTGCGTACCATGGAAATTTTTATGAGGCCAAACGATGAAGTCACCGGCCAATGGAGTTTGAATTGACACGTCTCCTTTTGGAAAGTATGGTCCTTCATGTGACATGCTCCGGTTTGGAAGGAGCGATCATCAAAACTTGTGCCAAACTTTACCAAAAAATTTCCCCGGGGTCGTGAGAGCACGCCACGGGCACACACCGATTTTGATGATGTCTGGACTCCATCTGAATTCCCTGTAATTAAAATACCAACTAGGCCTACGCCGATGGCCGCACCTCGCGGCCGAAATGTTTGAAACTTCTCCCCATTTCTCGGACAATGGATGAAAACTCGCAAAGCTACACACAAATGATTTGTACACCTTCTTTGCTAACTAACACCCAGATGTAGTTGTAGAACGGTTTTGAATTTATATGCACTAAATGCAAGGTAAGTGCAAAAAAATGACTTAAATATAGCAGACGAGACCTGAAATGGGCCAGAAAATCAAACCTAGGGTATATACGTGATTGTTTATCGTGAAAAAAATTCGAGGCGGAACGATGTAGTCACTGAAGATTGGAGTCCGAAGTGCCGCGTCTCCTTTTGGAAACTATGATCCTTCTTGTGAGATGCTCCGATTTGGAAGGTGTGAGCATCAAAACTTGTGCCAAACTTTACCAAATTTTTTCCATGGGATCCTGAGAGCACGCCACGGTGACACAACGATTTTCGTTATCTTCGGACTCTATATGCATTTCCTGTAATTATAATACCAACAAGGCCTACGCCTCTGGCCGCACCCTGCGGCCGAACTGTTTGATTTTTTTCCCGTGTCTCGAACAATGAATGAAAACTGCCAAAGCGACACACAAATGATCTTGCTAGCTAGCACCCACGTGTAGTTGCGACTATAGCAAATGACTCAAATATAGCAAACGATACCTCAAATGCATCAGAAAATCGAACCATAGGGTAAAATGGTGATTTCTTACAGTGGAAAACAATTTGGAGGCGAAACAATGAACTCTTGTTTTCATTGAAACAAAAATAAGCTGTTAGTTCATGTAAATGTTTTCAAATAGCACATGGTTCACTCACGAAAGCCGTGTGCCTACCAAACTGTGGCCGATGCCCCCCTTGCTGCGCGCGCGATCTGAGTCGTGCGTTCTGATTGGCCAGAACCCAAACCCCACGGATCGTACGTCTGCACCGTTGGATGCTCCCAGATCGAACGGCAATCCTCATCCCTTTTGACAGCAAATGCAGTTCGGCTAGGATTTGATTTATATGCCAAAATGCACGGTAAATGCCAAAAAATGTCTTAAATATAGCACACGAGACCTGAAATGCGCCAGCAAATCAAACCCGTGGTATAATGGTGATTGCTTAACGTGGGAAAAATTTAGAGGCGAAACGATGAACTCACGTCTTCATTTCAAAATTAGTACGTCTTCATTTCAAATGAAATTATTCTCTTTGTGCACACGAGCACTTAGAGGGAACCGTTTGCATAGGCCTTTCCGTGCGGCGACCAAGGATATTTTTTCACCCTTTTCACCTAGGCCGCCAACACCCCCCACCGCCCGCCCGCGTTTCACTCAACTAGTCCACCCAATCTCCATCGCCAGCTCCCCCCTCCCCCAGATCCACAGCAGAACCCTTTCCGACGCCGGCGTGCTCACCCCGGCCGTGTGTCCGCTCTTCGGCATCAACCCTACCTCCACTGCCGTTCCCAACACGCGGCTGCCCACGCCTCGCCGTGTTCGTTTGCTCGCCAGCCACCCTCGAGCATATCGATCCTGTAACTGTCGCCTCTCCTGTGGTCCGGCCGGGTTTGCATTAAGAAACCTGTTAGTTACTGCTCTCCATCGGGGTGAGGCATATTTCCTCGCAATCCCTCTTCCTATTTTGTTCCGTATGTTCCCAAATTGGATATAAAATAACGGAGAGCATATATATGTTCATTATCTACCTTCCTAACTAGTACATATAAGTTGTATTTGTTCCAATAAGTTACTGCCGATTTACAGATCGCGGGCGCCCGAGTCACACAAACTTAACAAACAAGCCGTACATTTTCTAAATTATTGCATGACATGTTTAGATAGCTTGATACCAAGTTGTTAGTTTTATGCTTATCCTCCTTTCCTGAGTTTCGCATGTGTTCTCTATAGATGCCGAGTAGCAGCGACATCACTCATGCTTCAGGCGATGTATCTTCATCTGATTCCGACAACCCTAGGTCTTCAGCAGATGGTGAGGGATCAAGTAATCTTGAACAGGATAGAGCTGCAGCAATTACCCTTCCGGTCAGGACACGGAGGAACGCTCCAAGGAAGCCCACACACCAGCCTAAAGGTGTGTATGAAGTAACCGAGATCGATTTAAAGTCTTGGGCTCCAACTAAACCAGATAAAGCACGCATGAGGTTCAAGAGTGTGTGTGGATTTGTTGGCAGGATAAGGCTCAACATTAATCTGCCGGGGTTTTGGAAGGCTGACATAGAAACACGGCAAAGGATAGTCCGGGAGATCATGGATCACTTCAACATTCTAGAGCAGTGGAGAATGCAGGTGGAACACGCTGCACTGAAGAAGGCCAGGGATGCTTGGAGAAACTGGAAGCACGTGTTGTACAAGAAGTACTTGAGTGAAGGCAAGGACCCAATCCTTGCATACCCCCAAATTACAAAGGCAGACTGGGCAGAATTCAAAAGGGTCAGGGCAACTACAGAGTTTGCTGAGAAGAGTGCCAAGCAATCGGAACTTCAGAAGAGGAACACACACACCCTCACTGTATGGGTGTGACAGGATACTACGGCATGAAACCGATATGGGACCAGGAGGACAAAGAAGCAGTAGCAGCGGGTGGGAAACCGGCCTTTAGTGAAATCAGGGGTGAATGCGCTAGAGACTACTTGCGGGCACGTGCAAGGAGGCGTGATGACGGAACTTATTACTTTGAAAACTCACATGACGAAGAACTGTATCGCGTGATGTTAAAGGCTTCCAAGATCCCTGGAAGGTTCTACAGGAACTCAGGGCCATGTGACATTCTGTCCGATGCTCTGGAAACAAGAGAGCCCCTTGGCCGTGCAAGGGGTATAGGTGTTAATATCCCACACAAGAGGGCTTTCACACTCAGCAAAGAAGAGAGGCTCAGCATGAAAAAAGCGAGGAGTGAACTGAAGAAGAATGAATTGTATGAAAGGTTGAGGAAGGACATGTATCCAGCTGTTCGAAAGGATATTGAGGAGTTAATGATGATGCAGAAGACTCTAACACTGACAGATAGCCAGCAGATGGGAGGGGAGGCGGGCATGGAGGATGCTGCTTATTGCACGACAACCCCGCACAAGAGTAGTTGTACATCAGCTGACCCCAGCGACACTGAGACTGCAGCTGCTCATGATGATGCTATATGTGATCTATCTGGAATGAAAGGCAGACTGAAGGGCGTGCTTACACATTATGAAGGTACATTAAAATGTGCAACAGCCTGGGTTTGCCCACCCTTCTTGGAAGAGGGCCTCTTGTTGGACAATGTGCCATTGAAGCCGGGCTGTGTGAAGTGCTACGTGACGGAAGTAAAGCCTGGATTCAATGAATTTGCCCTGAAGAATGTCCTATGAGACTTTGATGAGCAAAGGACCTTGGGAGAAACACTGTTACATCACATCCAGTGGCCACGAAAGGTAATAGAGTTCATGGATGAGACCCCTGAAGCCCCGCCAAGAGCAACCAATGTCGCCCCTCAATCGGTGACGCTCTCCTTGCCACAGCAGCTCTCGCGTGCTTCCCCCAAAGAACCTAATACTCGTAATTCGACGGCTGATGCATCAACCTGTGATCAGCCGACCCGACTTTGTGCTGTATAGGCCATGTCATCATCCGCCCCAGAGCAACCAGTGGCAAGGCCTACAACTGCTGAAGACGCACCACCGGTTCAGATGTCGACCGCTGAATCAGCGGGGGGAGACCCAGCTGCAGCACATGCTCAGCAGACCAACCTGGTGGAACAGACTGCTAAGCAGTCTGATGCTTCGGAACCGCCTGCTAAGCAGTCTATAGGTCTAGAACCGACTGCTCATCAGTTCGTCGGTCCGCAGCCGCGTTATCAGCATACCAATGCGTCAGCACTTCCTGCTCAGCAAACTAACATGTTGGCATGGCCTCCTCAGCACACCGACAAGTTGGCACCACCTGCGCAGAAACCCGACATAGCTTCAATGCATGGTCAGCAGTCCGATGCCTCTGCTCCTACAGCCCAGCAGTCCGTCACAGCAGCACCGCCAGCTCAGCGGTCCGGCATAGCTAAACCATCTGCTAAGCAGTCCGTCGAAGCTTCACCGTCTGCTCGGCAGTCTACCTTTCAGCCAACCAGACGTTCTACCAGAAATGCTTCAAGTACCAAGAAGGAAGCGGCCAAAAAGGCTGCACCCGCGAGGAAGCGCGCCGGGAGAGCGAAGAGGAAAGAGAACGATTGCCTCTTACTTAAAGCACTCATCGCCTAGAACCAAATTAACAGCAGGTTGTTCGAATCAGGGAGTAATATTATTTCTGACGGCATGGATGATGAAGAAATAGATTTGCAGCTTGCTAAAAATAAAGCAGACGTACTTGAAGCACACAATTACGTCCATGGCCAGCCATTGCTTGTCGGCGAATACTTTGATGAGTGCAGCTCCAGTTGCCGCGAGTTACATAAATATTGCATGGATCAAATGTCAGCAGGTCATCATGTTATGCTAGTCCACTACAACAGAGATCATTTCTGACATGATGCTGGTTCCATCAATGTGAGTTTCGAGGACTTACATCTCTTCTTGAACTTCAACGAGCTTGATGCCACTCTTGTTAGATGCCTGATTTTTTAAGTACTTAACAAACTCTGATCAACTTCTCCATACAAGGCTGTAAATGATAAACAGCTAACTACATTTTATTCCTCTCAGGAGATTGAGCACGCAGAGAAGAAAAAGGGAGAGTGTGTATTTCATAGATCCTGCATTAGCAAATGGCACAACATTAGATGGTAAGGACCTACGGGACTGGGCCATTAACATGGTAGTCCGTATCTTCGAAAACACATTCCATGCAGAATCATTTCTCTGGCCATATCATGAATGGTAAGTCAAGTAAACAACCACGCATACACTGATTGTCTTCCAGATTTCGACATAATTCGTAAGTTCATGGCTTTCTTAATATGTAGCAATCACTAGATATTGGTTTTCATTGTTCCAAACAAGAACACAGTTTACTACATGGATTCTCTCAGAGAGTCAACAAACGCTCAGGATCTGACGCATCTTCAGCAATTCATGGATAGGTATTGAATTCTATGATGTTGAAATTAATTTGCATTTATATCTGGTTCAATAATTGTTGTTGTCAAAATTCATCTTCATTTGCAGTGTGCTCGCATTGTGGAAAACTAAACCAGGGAACCTGTTCAAGAGGGAACTACCTCTGCAGCACGAGATCGTTTCTCCGGTAACACACCGAAATCCATTATTTTTGGAAAATTTATCCAATAGTTTGCAAATACCTTTTCTTACGCTAGTCAAATGTTCAAGCTTCGAAATAAACCTCTTTCTATTTCTGTCCAAAGAAAAAAAATACATCTAACACCGGTTAGGTTGTTCCTAACAGGACAAATACATGACTACTTCTGTACAAAAAATTTCAGTGTCCTCAGCAACAAGCGGGGACCAACCTTTGTGGATACAATGTTTGCAGACACATGATCTCCATCTGCAAATCTGCTGATAGTTGTGAAGATGCTCGTGAATTAGTACCAGTAAGTCTATCTTAATTAATATCTTCTACTCCACTCATATGACACATTCTGATCTTAAAAATATTGCATCTCATCTTAGAACCGAGGACCCCTAAACCGCTCCCCGCTGGTGAATTGCTGATGGCTCGGAGATTTATCAGCGACTTCTTCCTGAATCACTACATCAACCCCACTGGTGATAATGAAGATTTCAGCATGCCTTCTCCTGAAACATTGAGTAAGAGTTAGCCGCTAAACATATACGCATGGATCCATTGTTTTCCATCTGATGAGGTCTTCGTATTTCGTACACTATGATTAATTATGTAATGCATATATGTGTCGACAAATCATTCAAATTTAGCTACCATATGTTCAATTGCAATTGTTGCGAAATCTGATGAATGTTCTTCCTGTGGACACTATTTGTTCAATTGAATATTGTGGTGAATTTGCTTTTTTCATGCCGATTCAAAATGGGATATTGTTGTTTTAACCTGGCAATTGCTCTGCACATGGTTCAACTAAATGAGTGTGTGCGATCCACATAGGAAAGCATACATTAATCGTAGCGGAACCGTCGGTGATACACAGCAGATCGCAAATGATTTGCAGCACTGCTACATGTGCGTAGGGGCTCCGGAACCGTTTGTGATATCACGTTATCGCACACAAGAGCTCGGAGTAAACCGTGCCCAATGTAAAATACAATCCCAGTCGTAAATTTTTCAGGAAACGTTTGGGATCCCAAATGAAAGTACACGTCACTCTTGCCGCAAGCGTCGGTGATACACAACAAATCACAAATGGTCTGCAGCACTTGTATGTGTGCGAAGGGGCTCCTGAACCGTTTGTGATAGAACATTATCACACACGGTAATTGTTGGGAAACATGTGCAATGGAGTCTTGCATGGCAGATGGGTTCCGCAGAAAACTCGTGTGCGATGGGGCATGTATCGCACACAGTTCATATGTTGGCCCGTGTGCCTTACATACTATTTCCCAAATGGTTCATTACGACACACTGTTTGGTTTCACTGCGTCATTAGAAACATTTAATCATCGATCCCACACGTGCGAAAGAATTTAGTGTGTGCTGCATCACACACGATTACATTTTGCAAGGCCTCTGGATCATGGCTACATATCCCCGACGGTTTTTGGGTCATGTGGGAAGGACCCCCCTATCGCAGTCACTCACTTGGCGACGGTTCCAAATGGCGTTGCAGAAAGGGGTTAAAAATCGTTTGTATAGCACCTCGATGTACCAGTGTGACTCAGCAAATATAGCTATGCTCCCCGACAACGGCGCCAGAAAAAGGTCTTGATAACCCAAGTATAGGGGATTGCAACAGTTTTCAAGGGTAGAGTATTCAACCCAAATTTATTGATTCGACACAAGGGGAGCCAAAGAATATTCACGAGTATTAGCAGTTGAGTTGTCAATTCAACCACACCTGAAAGACTTAATATCTGTAGCAAAGTATTTAGTAGCAAAGTAGTATGGAAGTAACGGTAACAGTGGCAAAAGTAACAGTAGCAGTTTTGTAGTGATTATAACAGCAGCAACAACGAAAGTAACTTAGCAAAGATCAATATGTGAAAAGCTCGTAGGCATTGGATCGGCGATGGATAATTGTGTTGGATAATATTCATCATGTAGTAGTCATAACCTAGGGTGACACAGAACTTGCTCCAATTCATCAATATAATGTAGGCATGTATTCCGTATATAGTCATATGTGCTTATGGAAAAGAACTTGCATGACATCTTTTGTCCTACCCTCCCGTGGCAGCGGGGTCCATAAGGAAACTGATACATCTCCAACGTATCTATAATTTTTTATTGTTCCATGCTGTTATATTATCATTCTTGGATGTTTTACAATCATTTTATAGCAACTTTATATCATTTTTTGGGACTAACCTATTGACATAGTGCCCAGTGCTAGTTGCTGTTTTTTTGCTTGTTTTTTACTTCGCAGAAAATCAGTACCAAACGGAGTCCAAATGCAGCGAAACTTTTTGGAGAATTTTTCTGGGCCAGAGGACACATGATGGGCCAAAGAAGTACCAGAGGGGTGCCCCGAGGGGGGCACCCTGGTGGGTTGTGCCCACCTCGGTGGCCTCCCGCATCGCCTCTTCGCCCTATAAATACCCCAATGTTCCAAAAACCCTAGGGGAGTCGACGAAACACAATTCCAGCCGCCGCAAGTCCCAGAACCACGAGATCCAATCTAGACACCATCACGGAGGGGTTCATCATCCTCATTGGTGCCTTTCCGATGATGCGTGGGTAGTTCATTGTAGACCTACGGGTCCGTAGGCAGTAGCTAGATGGCTTCCTCTCTCTCTTTTGATTCTCAGTACAATGGTCTCTTGGAGATCTATTTGATGTAACTCTTTTTTGTGGTATGTTTGTTGGGATCCGATGAACTTTGAGTTTATGATCAGATCTATATTTTTATCCATGAAAGTTATTTGAGTCTTCTTTTGATCTCTTATATGCATGATTACTTATAGCCTCATATTTCTTCTTTGAATCTTTGGTTTAGTTAGGCCGACTAGATCGATTTTTCTTGCCATGGGAAGAGGTGCTTTGTGATGGGTTCGATCTTATGATGCTCAATCCTAGTGACAGAAGGGGACATGACACGTATGTATCGTTGCTATTAAGGATAACAAGATGGGGTCTATTCCTACATGAATAGATCTTGACTACATCATGTCATCGTTCTTATTGCATTACTCCGTTTCTCCATGAACTTAATACACCAGATGCATGCTGGATAGCGGTCGATGTGTGGAGTAATAGTAGTAGATGCAGGCAGGAGTCGGTCTACTTATCTTGGACGTGATGCCTATATAATGATCATTGCTTGGATATTGTCATAATTATTTGAAGTTCTATCAATTGCCCAACAGTAATTTGTTTACCCACCGTATGCTATTTTCTCGAGAGAAGCCACTAGTAAAATCTACGGCCCCCGGGTCTATTTTCTCATCATATATCTTCAGATCTATATTGCTATTTGCCTTTCTATTTATTTGCATCTTTTATTTTCAGATCTATATTATCAAAAACCCAAAAATACCTCACTGAATTTTATTTGCCGTTATTCTATTTGCATCTACCAAATTATATCTTTACCAATCTTTTACCCGGGAGGGATTGACAACCCCTCTTACGCGTCGGGTTGCAAGTATTTGTTCTTTGTGTGCAGGTACCGTTTACATAGTGTTGCTTGGTTCTCCTACTGGTTCGATAACCTTGGTTTCATCACTTAGGGAAATACCTACCATAGCTGTGCTGCATCATCCCTTCCTCCTCGGGGAAAAACTGACGCGGACACGAGCCATCAGAAACTAAGGGATGATTATGATGATGACGACGAACCCCCCTCTCCGGAGCCCCGAACGGACTCCAGATCAGCCCTCCCGATGAAGAACAGGAGGCAGCGGCAGCTCCATATCATAAAACGCTATGAATCCTTCTCTCTGATTTTTTTCTCCGTGAATAGGTACTTATAGAGTTGGAATTAGGGTCGGAGGCGGTCCAAGGGGCCCACAAGCCTGCAGGGCGCGCCCCAGGGGGGTGGGCGTGCCCCCAGGGCTTGTGGCCTCTGGGTGGCCCCCGTCTGGTATGTTTTTACGCCAGTATTTTTATATATTCCTCAAAAATTCTCCGTAAATTTTCAAGTCAATCCGAGAACTTTGATTTCTGCACAAAAATAACACCATGGCAATTCTGCTGAAAACAGCGTCAGTCCGGGTTAGTTCCATTCAAATCATGCAAATTAGATTCCAAAACAAGGGCAAAAGAGTTTGGAAAAGTAGATACGATGGAGACGTATCAGCGCCCTGGTGCCTTGTGGGCAGCTGGGGCCCCCCTCGAGTGGGTCTTAGTTCCATTATTTTTTATTTATTCCAAAATAATTCTCCAAAAAGTTTCGTCCAAATCCGAGAAATTTTATTTCTGCACAAAAAGAACACCATGGTAGTTCTGCTGAAAACATCATCAGTCCGGGCTAGTTTCATTCAAATCAGGCAAATTAGAGTCCAAAACAAGAGCAAAAGTGTTAGGAAAAGTAGATACGATGGAGACGTATCAACTCCCCCAAGCTTAACCCATTGCTTGTCCTCAAGCAATTCAGTTGATAAACTGAAAGTGATGAAGAAAAACTTTTATGAACTCGTTTGTTCTTGTTCCCATATATATGCTTAAATAGCACCCAGGTTTTCAGCAAAGATCATGACTAACCATGCCAATAATAACTCTTAGAAATTATATTAACTCATATCAATGGCATAATCAACTAGAGAGCAATAATAAGATATCTCAAATGCCAACACTTTGTCAAAACAATCATGATATAATATGACAACAGTGGTATCTCGCTAGCCCTTTCTGAGACCGCAAAACATAAATGAGAGCACCCCCAAAGTTCAAGCAGCGACTAAACATTGTAATTCATGGTAGAAAAGATCGAGTCATGATGAATTCAATATTAACTATACACAATGCAAGAGAATGACAATAGTGCTCTCAGGTCTGATGCTTGTTTGAGAAGGTGATGACTCGACATAAAAGTAAAATAACATAAAAGTAAATGGATAGGCCCTTCACAGAGGGAAGTAGGGATTTGCAAAGGTGCCAGAGCTCAAAGCTTAGATCAGAGATAAATATAATTTTGGGAGATACACCCTTCCTGTCAATGTTACGACCAAGAGTTTTCAATATCTTCCAGGCTAAACAAATTAGCGGCGGTTCCCAAGTGATAAAAGTAAAGTTTACTTCCTCTCCACCAACAAACACAAGGCATGGCTAACCAAATCCACGGGTGCCTTCCATACCAACAACAGTCCTGGGGGAGTTTTGTTTAATTATTTGCAATTTTTGATTTCGGGACTGGGCATCCCTATTACCAGCCTCTCTCGTGCAAGGACGAGTGAATAAACACTCATCATGAGAATAACCCGCTTATCATGGAAGATACTGACCACCCCCTATCGCTCCATGAGCGCTCCAGGCACACAAAACAGATGTTCATTTGAAATTTTAGAGGTGGCACATGCAAATTTACTTGGAACGGCAGGGTAATACCACATATAGGTAGATATAGTGGACTCATCTAGAATAACTTTGGTTCAAGGATTTTGATGCACAAGCAGTATTCCCGCTTAGTACAGGCGAAGGCTAGCAAATAGGTTGGGAAGCGACTAGCTAGAGAGCAAAAATGGTCATGAACATGCATTATGGACAATCGAATACTAGCATGAGTAGGATATAAAGACCATGAACATAAATATCATGGAGGCTATGTTGGTTTTGATTCAACTACATGCGTGAACATGTGCCAAGTCAAGCCACTTGAAACATTCAGAGGAGGATACCATATCATCATACTAGTTCACAATCATTTTAATGCATGTTGACACCCAAGATAAATCATTATCCTCTCCTAGCTACTTAAGCATTGCATGGGCAACTATAATCTCTAATTGTCATTGCAAACATGTTCAATCATAATATGCTGAATCATGGATACTGAGTTAAACATATTTACAAAAACAAAAACAAGTTGAGTTCGTACCCGCTTTTCTCTGCCACAGTCACTTCATCAAATATCATCATTATTGCCTTTCACTTGCATGACCGAATGATATGAAAATAATAACAGTGCAAGAGTGTCATGGACTAAGCTGGAATCTGCAAAACTTTATTCAGAGGAGGAGACAAAATAAAATGGGCTCTTTGTTTGGTCAACAATAATGCATATGAGTGCCACTCAACATTTTCATCATGGTCTTCTCCTTAGTACGACTCAACAAAACAAAAGAAAGGAATTTCAGAGAAACACACTAAAATATTTTTTGGAGTTTTGAGTTTTTCTTGAAGAAGGCAAAAGAAAGAAAAACAAAAACGAGAAAAACTATTTACACAGGAAAGCTCCCAACAAACAAAATAAGAAATGGGAAATCTTTTTGGGTTTTCTTTTAATACTACAACTAAATCAAACTAGAAAGAAAACCAAAAAGAAGCAAGAAATGTTTTTTTGGATTTTCTGAAAGTTTTTCAAACACACAAGAATAAAGCGAGAAAATAAATCTAGCATGGATAGTACAATGAAAAAGTATTAACACCGATAACTGAAATGAAATGTGTGAACATGAATATAATGTCGGTGGAAATACGTGCTCCCCCAAGCTTAGGCTTTTGGCCTAGCTTGGTAATCGCCATCAGTAGTAGCCGTCCGGTCCCAGGTAAAGTGCTGTGGTAGCGGCACCTGAGAGTCCCACTCTTGGGGCTCCTCCTCGGCCAATGCCTGGTTGTTCCGGTAGGCAATAATGTCCGCTGGTAGGACAGTGTATCCATTGCTGGCAATAGAATCAAACAGAGCAGGTGCAGGCAACGGAATAATATCATGGGTTTTCTCACTGAAAACCAAGTTGTAAAGAATGTTGTTAAAAGAATCGGCAGCATCAGTAAACTGGTGATCCACCATCGCCTGGTGATCTAGGTAAACTCGAGGCAAACGATAGTCATGGTGGCGTATCTGAACATTAAAGTGACTCGCTAAGCGAGTGGCATAAATACCACCACGGATTTTGCCCTTAGTTCTGTTAAGGTGCAGACGATGTGCAATAATAGCCCCTAGGTTAAAGGTGTGATCATTCTGATGTGCACGGTGTAAAATGGCGAGGTTAGGAGCACTAAGTATACCGCCCTTCTCCCTAGCAGTCAAACACTTCGCGTTGAATAAAGCAAAGTAATGCACAGAAGGAAACTGCAAACTAGTGGCGGTGGCTTTCGACACGCCTTTTTCCTCACCCACTGTCAAAGTGATGAGGAAGTCCTCAAACTCTGCCGGTCTAGGCTCTCTTAATTCCCCGTCAGAGGGAATTAAACATATCTCACAAAATTCAGTGAGCGGTATCTGACGGGTTTCAACATATAAATTAAACCGCACCGCAGGAGGTTCGTGCCTATTCAGAAAATAAAAGTTTTGCACAAAGGAGTTCGTGAGGATGTGGTATTGATCACACTCATCTGCGAGGAAGTTGGTTAGCCCGGCATTGGCAATGAATTGGGCAAACTCTTGATGGAACCCGACCTCGTCCATGAAGGCATTATGTGGTCATTCGGATGGCCGCACCTCCGTAGTTCTCAGAGTGTTGAGGTCGCTATCCAATGATTCCCCAATGACTCCCTTGGCACTCTTTTTGGATGAATACTTCTGAAAGATACTCATCTTTTTCTATGAAGAAAATTCTGAAAATTTTGGGCCACAAAATTTTGTCAACAAAACTTCACAAGATTGATAGCAACTACTCATATGGATGCCTAGAGCCTATATTAAGCAATCAAACTACTTAAAACTCTAAGAATTCAACATGCAAGCTCATCTACAGTAGCACCAAGAGTAGCTAAATACTCAAAATATAAACCACTAGAACGAAAACTAATTGGTGCAATGGAGGAGTCACATACCAAGTAGCAATCCACGAGAGAGAGAGAGAGAGAGAGAGAGAGAGATGGAGTGATTTTTTCTGGAGGTAGGTGATGACATGGGCTAAAGGGATAAGTGAGGGGGGCCACATGGGGCCCACTACCCACCAGGGCGCTCCTAGGGTAGCTGCCGTGCCCTGGTGCCTTATGGGCACTAGGGGCACCCCCCTGTGATGTTATTTGTACAAAAAATTCTTAAATATTCAGAAAAAAATCGTATCAACATTTCAGGTCATTCTGAGCACTTTTATTTTTGACCACCTTTTTTATTGCATGAAAAAAAAATCAGAAAACAGGATAAATATGGCATTTTATTTTATTTAACTAAGAAAAATAGAAAACAAAAAGTGGGGACAGAAGGTTGTGCTTAGTAAATTCATCGACCACATGCCTCTCGAAAATAATCCATTAATAAGGTTGATCAAGTCTTATTAACAATCACTTCCGATTAACATGAACCCAAAGAACTTTCATAAAACACTAGGTTACCTCAACGGGAATATGCATATCCCCAACAATAAGTATTTAATATTTCTTTTTGGTAGTAGGTAAAGGGAGTTGAAAACTTCTAATAGTGATTGTCGAAGATTTTTCAATAACATTAATACCATTCACTTTAAATTGTTTCTTCGGAAAGTGCATCGTATGATCATTACCATTGATATGGAAAGTGACTTTGCTTTTATTGCAATCAATAACAGCCCCTGCAGTATTCAAAATGGGTCTACCAAGGATAATCGACATGTTGTCGTCCTCGGGCATCTCAAGTATAACAAAGTCTGTTAAGATAGTAACATTTGCAACGACAACGGGCACATCCTCATAAATACCGATAGGTATGGCAGTTGATTTGTCAGCCATTTGCAATGATATCTCAGTAGGTGTGAGTTTATTCAAATCAAGTCTTTTATATAAAGAGAAAGGCATAACACTAACACCAGCTCCTAAATCACATAAAGCAATTTTGACATAATTTCTTTTAATAGAGCATGGTATAGTTGGCATTCCTGGATCTCCAAGTTTTTTAGGTACTCCATTCTTAAAAGAATAATTAGAAAGCATGGTGGAGATTTTAGCTTCTGGTATTCTCCTTTTATTAGTGACAATTTCTTTTATGTATTTAGCATAAGGGGCCATCTTTAAAATATCAGTCAAATGGGTACGCAAAAAGACTAGCCTAAGCATTTCAGCAAAGCGTTCGAATTCTTCATCGTCTTTTTTCTTAGATGGTTTAGGTGGAAAGGGCATGGGTTTCTGAACCCATGGCTCTCTTTCTTTACCATGTTTTCTAGCAACAAAGTCTCTCTTATCATAACGTTTATTTTTTAGGTTGTGGGTTATCAAGATCAACAGCAGGTTCTATCTCAACATCATTATCTAGTTCTTTCTCATTGTCTGGTTGAGCACCTGCATGAACATCATCATTTTCATTTTCATTATCACTAAGCAATTCTCTTTCAGATTTAGCAATTTGTTCTAACTGAGTTTGAACCATAGAGGCATGTTTTCCTACACCTCTTATTGGAAATATGCCCTTGAGGCAATAATAAAGTGGTTATTATTATATTTCCTTAATCATGATAAAGGTTACTATTCATGCTAGAATTGTATTGACCGGAAACTTAAATACTGTGTGGATACATAAACAAATACCATGTCCCTAGTGAGCCTCTACCATACTAGCTCGTTGATCAAAAGATGGTTAAGGTTTCCTAACAATAGACATGAGTTGTCATTTGATAACGGGATCACATCATTAGGAGAATGATGTGATGGACAAGACCCATCCGTTAGCTTAGCATATGATCATTCAGTTTATTGCTACTGCTTTCTTAATGTCAAATACATATTCCTTCGACCATGAGATCACGCAACTCCCGGATACCCGAGGAATACCTTGTGTGCTATCAAACGTCACAACGTAACTGGGTGATCATAAAGGTGCTCTATAGGTATCTCCGAAGGTGTCTGTTGAGTTGGCATGAATCGAGATTGGGATTTGTCACTCCGTATGACGAAGAGGTATCTCTGGGCCCTCTCGGTAATACAACATCACAAGAAGCTTGCAAGCAAAGTGACTAAGGAGTTAGTTGCAAGATGATGTATTACGAAACGAGTAAAGAGACTTGCCGGTGACAAGATTGAACTAGGTATGGAGATACCGATGATCGAATCTCGGGCAAGTAACATACCGACAGACAAAGGGAACTACGTATGTTGTCACAAAAGTTTGATCGATAAAGATCTTCGTAGAATATGTAGGAACCAATATGGGCATCTAGGTCTTGCTATTGGTCATTGATCATAGAAGCGTCTCGGTCATGTCTACATCATTCTCGAACCTGTAGGGTCCGCACGCTTAACATTCATTGACGATATAATATTATATAAGTTATGTGAATTGGTGACCGAATGTTGTTCGGAGTCCCGGATAAGATCACGGACATGACGAGGAGCTCCGGAATGGTCCGGAGGTAAAGATTGATATATAGGATGATACTATTTGGTCTCCATAAAGGTTTCGGAATGCACCGGGTATTTATCGGATCACCGGAAGGGGTTCCGGGAGACCTACGGGGAGTTATTGGGCTTATTGGGCCAACGAGGGAAGCACACCAGCCCACAAGGGGTTGGTGCACCCCACCTCTAGGCCGCCGTCCCTTAGGGAAGGAAAGGGGGGGGCGCCTAATGGCAGGGCAGCCGCCGGCCCCCTCCTACCTTCTTCTCCCCCCTCAGGAAGGAAAGGGGGGGCGCATAGGCAGGCGCCCAGGGTGGCCGCCGGCCCCCTTGGGGCGTGCCCTAGGGCAGCCCTTCCTCCCCCCACCTATATATATGAGAGATGGGAGAGGGGCAACACACACCACGATCCCCAAGCCGTGTGCGGCGCCCCCTCTCCCTCTAGTTCTAGTTCCTCCTCCGTCCACGTCCGTTGTGCTTGGTGAAGCCCTGTGGATAGTTTCATCACCACCGTCCCACACCGTCGTGCTGCCAAAACTCATCTACTACTTCACGTCTCTTGCTAGATCGAGAAGGCGAGGACGTCATTGAGCTGAACGTGTGCTGAACACGGAGGTGCCGTATGTTCGGTACTTTATCGGAACGGATCATGAAGGTGTACGACTACATCAACCGCGTTGATAAACGCTTCCGTTTAGTGATCTACAAGGGTATGTAGATGCTCTCACCCTCTTGTAGCTATGCATCTGCATGGATAGATCTTGCGTGTGCGTAGATTTTTTTTTTGTTTTCCATGCAACATTCCCCAACAGTGGCATCATGAGCCAGGCCTATGCATGATGATATGCACGAGTAGAACACAAAGGAGTTGTGGGCGGTGATGTCCATATTGCTTCCCACCAATGTCTTATTTTGATTCAACGGCATTGTGGATGAAGCGGCCCGGACCAACCTTACATGTCCACGCACATGAGACTGGTTCCACCGACTGACATGCAACTTGTTTTGCATAAAGGTGGCTGGCGGGTGTCTGTTTCTCCTACTTTAGTTGAATCGGATTTGACTACGGCGGTCCTTGTAGAAGGTTAAATAGCAACTTGATAATCACCATTGTGGTTTTGCGTAGGTAAGAACGGTTCTTGCTAGTTGCCTGGAGCAGCCACGTAAAAACTTGCAACAACAAAGTAGAGGACGTCTAACTTGTTTTTGCAGGGCATGTTGTGATGTGATATGGTCAAGATATGATGTAATATATGTTGATGTATGAGTTGATCATGTTTTGTAATAAGTTCACGACTTGCATGTCGATGAGTACGACAACCGGCAGGAACCTTAGGGTTGTCTTTAATTATTGTATGACCAGCGCGTCAATCACTAAGCGCCATGTAATTGCTTTACTTTATCGCTATGCGTTAGCAATAGTTGTAGAAGCAATAGTTGGCGAGACGACCCCGACGCAACGATGGAGATCAAGGTGTCATGCCGGTGACAATGGAGATCATGCCGATGCTTTGGAGATGGAGATCAAAAGCACAAGATGATGATGGCCATATCATGTCACATATTTTGATTGCATGTGATGTTTATCCTTTATGCATCTTATTTTGCTTAGAATGACGGTAGCATTATAAGATGATCCCTTCACTTAATTTCAAGATAAAAGTGTTCTCCTTGAGTATGCACCGTTGCCAAAGTTCATCGTTTCGAAGCACCTGTGATGATCGGGTGTGATAGGTTCTACGTTCACCTGTAACGTGTGTAAGCCAGTTTTGCACATGCAGAATACTTTGGTTAAACTTGACGAGCCTAGCATGTACAGACATGGTCTCGGAACACTGGAGACCGAAAGGTCGAACGTGAGTCATATAGTAGATATGACCAACATAGAGATGTTCACCATTGAAGACTACCCCATCTCACGTGATGATCGGACATGGGTTAGTTAATTTGGATCATGTATCACTTAGACAACTTGAGGGATGTTGATTTAAGTGGGAGTTCATTAGTAATTTGTGTTGGGGAACGTTGCATGCAAAACAAAAAAAATTCTATGCACACGCAAGATCTATCCATGGAGACGCATAACTACGAGAGGGGAGAGTGTGTCTACGTACCTTCGTAGACCGTAAAGCGGAAGCGTTTATCAACGCAGTTGACATAGTCGAACACCTTCGCGATCCAACCGATCAAGTACCAAAAATACGGCACCTCCATGTTCAGCACACGTTCAGCTCAATGACGTCCTCGCCTTCTTGATCCAGCAAGATGGGTGAAGTAGTAGATGAGTTCCGGCAGCACGACGGCGTGGTGACGGTGGTGATGCAACTATCACCGCAGGGCTTCGCCGAGCACTACGAAAATATGACCGAGGATGAACTAGAGGGAAAGGGGCGCCGCACACGGCTTGGGGATCATGGTGTGTGTTGCCCCGCTCCCTCCTCTCATATATATAGGTGGAGGGGGAGAGGAGAGAGCCCTAGGGCGCCCCAAGTGGCCGGCGGCTGCCCTAGGGCGCCTGCCCTGGCCACGCCCCCCCCTTCCTTATTTGAACATGGGGGGAAAGGAAAGGGGGGTTGGTTGCCTTAGGGCGCCTCCCCCTTCCTTTCCCTCCCTCCTTGCGCGTGGGCAGGGGTGGAGGGGCATGCCAGCCCCAATGTGGGTTGGCGTGCTTCCCCCCTAGCTCATAAGGCACACCGCTTACCGGTGGCCTCCCGGAACCCCTTCCGGAACTCCGATAAAATACCTGGTACTTCCGGAACCTTTTCGGTGACCAAATAGCATCATCCTATATATCAATCTTTACATCTGGACCATTCCAGAGCTCCTCGTCATGTCCGTGATCTCATCCGGGACTCCGAACAACATTCGGTCATCAACTCACATAACTCATATAATACTATATCGTCAACGAACGTTAAGCGTGCGGACCCTACGGGTTCGAGAATGATGTAGACATGACCGAGACACCTCTCCGGTCAATAACCAATAGAGGGACCTAGATGCCCATATTGGTTCCTACATATTCTACGAAGATCTTTATCAGTCGAACCTTATGACAACATACGTAATTCCCTTTGTCTGTCGGTATGTTACTTGCCCGAGATTCGATCATCGGTATCTTCATACCTAGTTCAATCTTGTTACCGACAAGTCTCTTTACTCGTTCCGTAATAGATCATCTCGTAACTAACTCCTTAGTCACTTTGCTTGCAAGCTTCTTGTGATGCTGTATTACCGAGAGGGCCCAGAGATACCTCTCCGATACTTAGAGTGACAAATCCCAATCTCGATTCACGCCAACTCAACAAACACCTTCGGAGATACCTGTAGAGCATCTTTATGATCACCCAGTTACGTTGTGACATTTGATAGCACACAAGGTATTCCTCCGGTATCCGGGAGTTGCATGATCTCATGGTCGAAGGAACATGTATTTGACATTAAGAAAGCAGTACCAATAAACTGAATGATCATATGCTAAGCTAACGGATGGGTCTTGTCCATCACATCATTCTTCTAATGATGTGATCCCGTTATCAAATGACAACTCATGTCTATGGTTAGGAAACCTTAACCATCTTTTGATCAACGAGCTAGTATGGTAGAGGCTCACTAGGGACACGGTATTTTGTTTATGTAACCACACATGTATTTAAGTTTCTGGTCAATACAATTCTAGCATGAATAATAAACATTTATCATGAATAAGGAAATATAATAATAACAACTTTATTATTGCCAATAGGGCATATTTCCATCAGTTTCGCACTTGCACTAGAGTCAATAATCTAGATTACATAGTAATGAATCTAACACCCATGGAGTCTTGGTGCTGATCATGTTTTGCCCGCGGAAGAGGTTTAGTCAACGGGTCTGCTACATTCAGATCCGTATGTATTTTGCAAATTTCTATGTCTCCATCCTTGACCTTTTCACGAATGGAGTTGAAGCATCTCGTGATGTGTTTCGTTCTCTTGTGAAACCTGGATTCCTTCGCCAAGGCAATTGCTCCAGTGTTGTCACAAAAGATTTTCATTGGACCCGATGCACTAGGTGTTACACCCAGATCGGATATGAACTCCTTCATCCAGACTCCTTCATGTGCTGCTTCCGAAGCAGCTATGTACTCCGCTTCACACGTAGATCCCGCCACGACGCTTTGCTTGGAACTGCACCAACTGACAGCTCCACCATTCAATATAAATATGTATCCGGTTTGTGACTTAGAGTCATCTAGATCAGTGTCGAAGCTAGCATCGATGTAACCATTTACGACGAGCTCTTCGTCACCTCCATAAACGAGAAACATATCCTTGGTCCTTTTCAGGTACTTCAGGATGTTCTTGACCACTGTCCAATGATCCACTCCTGGATTACTTTGGTACCTCCCTGCCAAACTTATGGCAAGGCACACATCAGGTTTGGTACACAACATAGCATACATGATAGAGCCTATGGCTGAGGCATAGGGAATGACTTTCATTTTCTCTCTATCTTCTGTCGTGGTCGGGCTTTGAGTCTAATTCAATTTCACACCTTGCAACACAGGCAAGAACCCTTTCTTTGACTTATCCATTTTGAACTTCTTCAAAACTTTGTCAAGGTATGTGCTTTGTGAAAGTCCTATTAAGCGTCTCGATCTATCCCTATAGATCTTGATGCCCAATATATAAGCATCTTCACCGAGGTCTTTCATTGAAAAATTCTTATTCAAGTATCCTTTTGTGCTATCCAGAAATTCTATATCATTTCCAATCAACAATATGTCATCCACATATAATATCAGAAATGCTACAGAGCTCCCACTCACTTTCTTGTAAATACAGGCTTCACCGTAAGTCTGTATAAAACCATATGCTTTGATCACCTCATCAAACCATATATTCCAACTCCAAGATGCTTGCACCAGTCCATAGATGGATCGCTGGAGCTTGCACACTTTATTAGCACCTTTAGGATCGACAAAACCTTCTGGTTGCATCGTATACAACTCTTCTTTAAGAAATCCATTAAGGAATGCAGTTTTGATGTCCATTTGCCAGATTTCATAATTATAAAATGCGGCAATTGCTAACATGATTTGGACAGACTTAAGCATCGCTACGGGCTAGAAAGTCTCATCGTAGTCAACCCTTTGAACTTGTCGAAAACCTTTCGCGACAAGTCGAGCTTTGTAGACAGTGACATTACCATCAGCGTCTATCTTCTTCTTGAAGATCCAGTTATTCTCAATGGCTTGCCGATCATCGGGCCAGTCCACCAAAGTCCACACTTTGTTCTCATACATGGATCCTATCTCAGATTTCATGGCCTCAAGCCATTTATTGGAATCTGGGCTCATCGTAGCTTCTTCATAGTTCGTAGGTTCGCCATGGTCTAATAATATGACTTCCAGGACAGGATTACCGTACCACTCTGGTGCGGAATGTGTTCTAGTCGACCTATGAGGTTCAGTAGTAACTTGATCTAAAGTTTCATGATCATCATCATTAGCTTCCTCTCTAGTTGGTGTAGGCATCACGGGAACGGTTTTCTGTGATGTGTGTCGGATTCAGGGCTCCGCAGACCCAGGAAAGGTTCGAACTCTGGGGCATGTGCGAAGGACTCAATCTCTCCAGCCAACCAACTTGTCGCCCCGCGGCCTAGCTTGATGAATAAGGAAGAAGGTGGACATGACAGTTTACCCAGGTTCGGGCCACCTTGCGGTGTAAAACCCTACTCCTGCTTTGTGGTGGATTGGCCTCACGAGGGGCTGAGGATGAACTAGTACAAGGGATGAACAACCTCGCGAGGTCTGCTCTTGTGAGGGAATGAGTTGACCCCTTCTATGGTGGTGGCTAACCTATACTTATAGTGGCCTTGGTCCTCTTCCCCCAAAACGTAGGCGGGAAGGGATTCCACAGCAGCCAATTTGAAAGGGGACAAGTAGTACATCTTATCCTGATGAAAGGTGGTCTTTGCCTGCAAAGCTTCTGGTCGTGACGCTGTGGTGGGCTCGACGATGACATCCGTCTTGCTGTCCTGGCAGTCTTGGTCTTGTTGCACAGGAATGGAAACCTTTGCCAGATTCCTCGGGAACCCAGGCCTGCGCTTGCCTCCTTAGCACCAAAGAGGAAACTGCCCCTTCTGTGCCCGCTGGTGCCCGCCTGGCCTCGGTCGTCATGGCTTGCATCATCCCAACCTCAGGAGGGTAGCCTGGGGAGGCCGCTCCCTCCGGAGGTCTTGGTGTCATCCGCCTCGCGAGGCCTGGTGCTTCGTGAGGGTCTTGTCTTGGCGATCTCGTAGATGGGCCTTACCAGGCCGTTGGTGGTGCCACGCCGTGGGCCGTAGGTAGGCAAGTCTGGGTACCCTGATTCCCAGAACGCCGACAGTAGCCCCCGGGCCCAAGGCGCGCTCGGACTTGGCTTCAAGGTGAAGCCAAAGGGCAAGGGCGGGGCGTCGCGGGCCCCAATCGCCTGCGGGCGAGGCTGACGCGTGGCGCTTGACGGGACTTGGGCATCTCCGCTTGCCCCATGCCACCTCGGCAACTGCCCAGGCTGACAAAAGACAGGCGCCCGCTACCGAGCCATCATTGCTTTCTCTACGCCTCGCTCCAGATCCCCTTTCCTCCAGCCGAGAGCATCTCCAGATCCGGCCTCATTCTTCCTTCCCTCTGCACCTCTTCCTCCAAGATCTCGCGGATGGCGTCCGGGAAGGCGAAGCATGCCGCGCCGGCCGCGGGCTCCTCCACTTCTCCTGCGTCGGCCCTCGGCACATCATCCGTCACCGAGGAGAAGCACCTCGCCGCTACGCTCCCGCTGACGGCGAGCGACGACAATGAGTGGGACGAGACCATTCTCCTCGCCGGCTCCGCCGAGCAAAGGACCCTGGCGCGGACAGTTTACCCCTTCTTCCTCCACAACGTCTTTGCGCGGCTCGCCCCGCCTCTCTCCGGGTTCTTCACCGCCGTCCTTGACCACTACCAGATCGAGGCCCTGCATCTTCAGCCCAACTCCATCCTCCTCCTGTCCATCTTTGCCTTTTATTGCAAGGCATTCATGGGCGTGAGACCCTCCGTTCCACTCCTCCGGCACTTCTTCTACCTGCGGCTGCATGATCCATCCCAGCGCTCCGGTTGTGTATCCTTCGCCGTGGTCAACAAGAGCAACGTGCTCATGAGGGCCGGGAAGAAGGTGGAGAACTTCCGGCGCCGGTGGGTCTTCATGGACGCCAAGGGCCTCAACGCGCGGCTGGAATTGCCAACTCAACAGCTGGAGAAGCTTGACGGGTGGGGTCATGAGAAGTTATCTGACCCCCGGGCGGTGTCTATCGTGAGGAAGATGACTGCAGACATGGAGGCCAGGGTGCTGACGAGAGGCATGCTCGTCAAGGAGTTCCTGACGCAGCGCCTGGCCCCGCTTCAGGCGCACATGTACCCCATGTGGGAGTTCAAGGGCACAGAGGATGACATCCGACTGCGCTTGGGGAGCTTGATAGGCGAGGAGCTGGACAAGGCCATGAACGTCCTGCTCGAGGGGGATCCGGGCAACCTCCCGGAGGCCTATGTCCCGTTGTACCGCCGCGCCAACAGGGCGGCGCTGGTCGCCGCCATACCTGTCTTCAACGAGTTGGGGCCCGTGCCACTCGAGCTCCCCAACTCCTCGGTGCTGGTGTCTTCTGGCGACAACGCCGGCGGAGAGGGCAAGGGGGACTCGGAGGCGATTGAGGACGACATGGCGGAGATATCTTCCCCGTCCCAGAGCGAGCTTCTCCGCGGCCTCACCGCCGCCAATGACGCTGTCGAGCCCCCGGCCGTGGAATCCCCATGCTCCACCGGGGTCGTCATGAGGTCTGGGGCCACTCCCCGGGCCCAGCGGAGGCCAGGCCAAGCGACCCCGAAGAAGAGCGGGGCGGCACCTCCTCCTCAAGGCGACGTCTCTGCCTCGCTAATCATCGACGCCACTCCGAAGCCGGCCGATGCACGCCCCACCAACCCCCAAGACGTGGTGAAGGCCGCGCCCAAGAAGATCAGATGCGCCCTGGCCTTGGCTAGGAAGAGGGCGTACATTGCCCCTGATGAGTAAGTATCTTACCTTGCTTTTGTTTGTCGCCTTTTGATACCATGCCCACAACGTTCCCCTCCTGGTGACCAGGACGAGTGTCATGGTGAAGAAGAGGAAGGAAGGATCCGGGACCCCAGAGGCGCCACCACTCGCCACAGCCGTGGCGGCTTTGGCACAGACGAAAGAGGTTGCTTCGCGCTCCCTTTCGATGGAGCGGGCCCCCCAAAGCACGGTGGTGGAACCTCAGGAGGAGTCTGCCCCCGCGGGCCAGTAGGCTCCGGAGCCGCCCATCCCCATCGTGCTCGCGGGGGGTTCGAAGGCTCTAGTGCCCCAAGTTGCCCTTGCTGCTGCCTCCCTGGCGGTGACGCCAGCCCACGCGCCGATGCCGCCTCCTCCCCAGGCCCTTGCATTAGTGGACTGCGGCCCCCTCGTCAGGCCTGAAGCTCTGGAGGAAGCCTACACCGTGCTAGATCAGCTCTGGTCCGATCTCCAAGACGCCGACAGGTGCCTGGTGAGGGAACGCATGGGGCTGATCTCGGGGTGGCTCCAGGCCGACACGTCCACTAGGACGGCCTGGGACTGGGCCGAGGCCACCGCCGCAGAGAGCAAGAGGGAGGACAATGAAGCCAAGGGAGCCCGTGACGCGGTGCTGGCTGACGCAGCGTCCGTCAAGGAGGGCTGCAATAAGGCGGAGGCTGAGCTGAAAGCTCTCTGTGAGGATCAGGCTGCCCACACCCAACGGCTTCAGCAGCAAGAGGAGGAGCTCAAGGCCCGTGAAGCGATGCTTGCCGATCACGACGCCAAGCTGGCCCAGGCGACCACCGACCAAGCCACGGAGCGGGACCGTTTGGACAAGCTGAAGGAGGAGGTGGACAAGGCCCAGGCGTCCCATGCCCAGCTCGTCTCTGAGGCGACGGCCCAGCTGGAGGCCAGGGAGAAGACCCTCGCCGCCGCCGAGAAAACGGCGGCCGTGGAACGTGAAGCCTTCCTCTCCCTCGAGCTTCGGTCTCGCGAGGCGCTACGCTCCATCTATGGGGAGGGTTTGAAGGGCCGCTGGCGACTCCAGAGGGTGGCCTTGCAGGGCTTCTCCCTGAGCTTGCTAAGGCACTTGAGGGCATCACTGCTGGAGTGGACTCCTGGGTGGAGGGGGAGTGCCGCGCGCTTTTTACCGCGGCCGCGATGCACTTCTTTAGCCACATCCACCTCCGGGACCCAGGTTTCGACCTCGGCACACTGATCAAGCCGATGGCCCTTGAGTCCTGCACCACTGCCACTGAGGCTGTGAAGAAGCTGATGGAATCCCTGTTGGGGAAGTTCCGTTGCGTCCCCGACCCCACAGCTGCGGTGGCAGAGGCCGACGGCGAAGATGGCGGCAGCATCATCAACGACGGGCTTCCCAAGGCGAGCGGCGGCAGCGACCAAGGCGACGGTGGCGCTTCTTCCTAGTTTGACCCTGCAACATTCATCGTGCCTCGCGGAGGTGTGAGAACTTCTGTTTGAACTTGTGGAACATTATGTTTTGTAATAACTTGCTGGGACTCCGCGATTTCTTTTCCGTGCTCGGTTTCCTTCCTGTTTGCCTTAGTGTTCTGCGTCGGCAGGGCCCGACCCCGCGCATACCTCAACCGCCGTTGGGGCGTCTGGATCACCAGGACGAGGCCAAGGGGTGAGGGGCTACGTGACCAGTGAGGCCCCTGAGTCGCGATGCTTAAGGGTCCCCCTTGACGTACGATCAGCCCTCATGAAGGAAATGTGAGCATCGGCTGAGTCAATCCGGAGTCCTCCATACCTTTCCTCGCCAACTTTTGCCTAGGAGGGATGCGAGAAAACCAGATAAGGTGGCGTGCGCCAGGCGTGGCCTGAGCGTAGCCCGCATGCCCAGCCCCCTCATGCGGGCCTCCCGTAGGGAAAGCTGCGCAGTGGGACCGTACATCGAGCCTATAGGCCCTCCTGAGGTTGTTGCAGCCACTAGGGTGCCCTCAGTTGTTTATTCACCAGCGCGGAGCATGGTGCTTCCACTTTAGTGTGGGCATAGCCGCTCCTCGACCGTGTCGTCCGCCAGCGCGGAGCATGGGGCTTCCACTGGTGCGTGGGCATAGTCGCTCCTCGACCATGTCATCCGCCACCGCGGAGCATGGGGCTTCCACTGGTGCGTGGTTGGGAGTTCCCTCGGGGGGAGACTCCGGGGCGTGTACAGCCCCGTTCGTACACGTGGCTTGCACGGCAGAACTGGAGGAGGTGTATCTGGGCACTCGTGAGCCAGCGCGGGACTCACGAGGCCCTACCTCAAGGCGGGTTGCGCCTGAATTTTTAGTGCGGGGCGCTTGTAAGAACCCTGCGAGATGTTGAGGTGGCCTACGCCGAGTGAATCATCGGAGGACATCGCATGATAAGGCCAAACACCAATGACCCCAGGAGGTGACGTAAACAGGGCCGGCCCGCCAGACAGAGCTCAGCCGTTGGGTTTATCGACGCTGCAGGGACGGACCCGAGCACAGACGCCGTGCCCAGTCTTCTCATGCAACAATCCTAAAGAAAGACAACCGACGCGCAGCTCCCGCGGTGGCGAGGCACCGAGTCACGCGCCCTGACTCATCCACTCTCGATTAGCTCATGCGAGAACAAGGCACCAAGGACCACGGGAGGTGACGTGCATGGGAGCTGGCCCGCGAGACAGAGCTCGGCCACTTGGGTTTAGCGACGCTGCAGGGACGGACCCGAGCACAGACGCCGTGCCAGTCCTTAATCATGAGGCGGTCGTGGGCGGGTACGTGAGGGCGCACACCATTCGTGGTGGTGAAGCACCGGACATGCAGGTTGCAGTATTTAAGAAATTCATAAAAGGAAAAGCCAGTTCTGGTACATGTGCAAAGCGATACAGGCTGCAGGGGCGGGCCCTGACAGCTTGAGGATAATGCAGCCCGAGGGGCGCCCTCAACTGAACAAATCAAAAAGTCACCTGGCACCATCGTTGTAGAAGCATTGGATTAGCTGAAGACGCGTGCTGCAGAGATCTCTCCTCATGAGCCGGCCGGCCCCTGAGGCCCGGAGGGCTCCGGAGGTCCGGGGGCCTCGCGAGAATCTGACACCTCCTCTGCCAGGACTGCCTGGCGCCTTGCCACATGGGCCGCCAAGGCTTCCTGCATGAGGCGCTGGAACATGTCGGTTGCATTCAGCAGGCCGAATGGCATACGGACGTAGCTGCGGGGGCAGCCCCCACTCCGTCCAACGCGGGACGGCCAGAAGAGCTCCTGAGAAGCAGCCCTGTTGAGGCCTGGGATGTTGACGTAGACGCGTAGCTCGCCGTGCATGTCAGGGGCCGCGGCAGCGCTCGGTGGTGCGGGGCGGCACTCGCCACGCATGGCTCGCGCCTCCTGAAGCTCCTTGAATGCCTTGGTGATGAACTCCTGAGCGCCTGGCACCTCGCGCCCTGCGCCTTGCTCACGGAGGCGTGCATCAAAGCACGCCCCCACGTGGTGCCCGAACGCCTCCCTCGTAATGCTGGTCAAGCCAGAGGCCCTCCAGACGAGAACCCCCGAGACCGTCCTGAGATGGGCGCTGGGAGCGCCTTCCTATGCGAGAGGGAAGGGCGCCCAAGCAGTGGGCGCGGGGCCTGAGGTGCGATCGTCTGGCACCCCAGCCTCCTGACGGCCCTTGAGGAGGAGCTGCTTCTTCTTCTTGGGGATGGCCTCAGGAGGCAGGGGGCACCCTCACCATCTGAGTTCTCGACCGCCACAGCTTGGTAGGTGCGCTCGAGGGAGCACACCTCATCCTTTTCGTCGCACATGACTGTGATGACACCACCACTTCCTGGCATCTTGAGGACATTGTAGCCGTGGTGAGTCACTGCCATGAACTTGGCGAGGGCCGGATACCCGAGGATGGCATTGTATGGGAGGCGAATGTGGGCGACGTCGAAGTCGATGAGCTCGGTGTGGTAGTTGTCGCGCTTTCCGAAGGTGACAGGGAGGCGAATCTGCCCTATGGGAAGGGTGGAGCCGTCGGTCACTCCTGAGAAGGGCTTGGTGGGGAGAAACTGGTCATAGGGCACCTGGAGCGTCTCAAACGTCTCGACGGAGAGCACGTTGAGCCCTGCGCCATCGTCGATGAGGGTTTTGGCGACGAGGACATTGCTGATGGTCGGAGTGCAGAGCATCGGGAGTGCGCCAGCGGTGGCTGAGCACTTGAGCTGGTCCATGGAGTCGAAGGTGATGGCGTGCTTGGACCACCTGAGGGGACGCGACGCCTCAAGCTTGGGGAGGGCCGCGTTCACCTCACGAGCGAACTGCTTGAAGATGCGATGAGAGGCGGGAGCCTGAGCACCACCCAGGATGCAGGCAATCGCACGTGGCTCCTGGAAGCCCCCAGCCCCATCATCTTGGTGGTTGTCGTCGTTTCTCCTTGGCGGCGGCGGCAGCGGAGGGAGTATGGCATTGCCCTGAGGGCGGTCCTCGCAAGGCTGGTCCCGCAAAGGGCCATCACGGGGCTGACCCTGCCAGCGGCCCTCACGGGGTTGGTCGCGCCAGTCCTGGAGGGGGTCGCGGTTGTCCCAGCGGCCTCCACCACGGCCTCCTCCGCGGCCGTAGCTGCGATTGTTGCACTCGGGACGGCGGCCAAGGCGCCCATAGCGGATTGCCCTGAGCTCCTGACAGTCATTGATGTTGTGGCTGTGGACGTTGTAGAAGACGCAGAACAGGCGGCTGCCCCTGGGAGGCTCATCGTGGTCACGGCCGCGCTTCATCTCGGGCTCTGCGGCTAGCACAGCAGGGCCCTCATGCTTCACTTCCTTAGCCTTGGCCTTCTTGTCTTCAGGATCGACCTC
Organism: Thinopyrum elongatum; assembly: GCA_011799875.1. NCBI lineage: Eukaryota > Viridiplantae > Streptophyta > Magnoliopsida > Poales > Poaceae > Thinopyrum > Thinopyrum elongatum. The sequence continues at coordinate 492,424,458 of CM022299.1, read as the reverse complement.
CGGAAGCTCCAGGAGGGAGAGTTGGCCTTCCTCTGCACTCGCGCATCGGGTTGCCATGTTGAACATCTCCAGAGCCGAACACAGGTCCTCATGTACGGTGAGCTCCTCCTTCATCTTGACATCCCGGACGCCATCAGAGAACGCCGAAATGATGGCCTCGTACGACACCTTTGGGATCTTGAGGCGAACATTTGTGAGGCGCTGTATGTACTTGTGGAAGGTCTCGCCCGGCTGTTGCTTTATGCGCCGCAGGTCACCTGCTGCAGGAGCGCGGTCCCGGGTGCCCTGGAAGTTGGCGATGAAGCGCTCGCGCAGCTCGTCCCAGGAGGAGATCGACCCCACCGGGAGGTTCAGGAGCCAAGAACGCGCGCCAACCTTGAGGGCCATGGGGAACCAGTTCGCCATGACCTTGTCATTGCCGTTCGCCGCCTCGATGCTTAGCTTGTAGAGCTGGAGCAACTCCGCGGGGTTAGGCGTGCCGTCATAGCGCAGAGGCAGATCTGGCTTGAACTTGCCGGGCCAAACGATGCTGCGCAGCTCCGGGGTGAAAGCATGGCATCCCGCCGCACTCACCGGGGCTGGTCTCATGGGGGGAGCTTGATCGTGGTGCCCGCGCACCACCACCTCTGGCGGCATGCGGTCTTGACGTGGCGGTGCTGGGAGCGCACGCGCCTCTCCTTGGGGCCGCTGCACCACCTGGCAGCTTTCTTCATCGCGCGCCAGCGCCCTGCGCGGCGGGTCGCGCCGAGGTGCCTCACGCCTGGGCTTGGGGTCTGTGCCATGCAGAGGAGGAGGAGGGAGGCGCCGTGGGCCACGTCACCCGCTAGGGACGGCGGGGGACGAGGCGAACGGGACAGTGCGGGGACCTCGCCGACGGTGTTGACGAGCTCGGCGATGCGACCGAGCCAGTCGTCGTAGAGGTCGTTGGCTGGACGGTAACGCAGAAGCTCACGTGCCATGAGCAGCGCATCCTGCGTGTTCACCGGCCCGCGACGAGCATGAGAGGACGACGCCGTGGCCGGAGTGGGTGATGGAGTTGTGGTGCGGCCGTCGCGCCGCACGGATGGTGGCAGTGACGGATCCTGCTGTTCGTGAGCAGCAGGGTTGGTGGCGGCGTTTGCCACCGGGGAGGCGGAGCGGCGAGGAGTGCTGTTGCCAACGGGTGCCGTCTGAGCAACACGAGCAGTTCGATGCTCGGCACGGACACGGCGAGCGTCGGCCATAGGAGCGACGGGACGGCGGCGGAGTGAATGGTGGACAAGAAGCTTCGACATGCCCCTACCTGGCGCGCCAAATGTCGGATTCAGGGCTCCGCAGACCCGGGAAAGGTTTGAACTCTGGGGCATGTGCGAAGGACTCAATCTCTCCAGCCAAAAACTCGCTGCCCTGTGGCCTAGCTCGATGAATAAGGAAGAAGGTGGACACGGCAGTTTACCCAGGTTCGAGCCACCTTGCGGTGTAAAACCCTACTCCTGCTTTGTGGTGGATTGGCCTCACGAGGGGCCGAGGATGAACTAGTACAAGGGATGAACAACCTCGCGAGGTCTGCTCTGGTGAGGGAATGAGTCGACCCCTTCTACGGTGGTGGCTAACCTATACTTATAGTGGCCTTGGTCCTCTTCCCCCAAAACGTAGGCGGGAAGGGATTCAACAGCGGCCCAATTTGAAAGGGGACAAGTAGTACATCTTATCCTGACAAAAGGTGGTCTTCGCCTGCAAAGCTTCTGGTCGTGACACTGCAGTGGGCTCGACCATGACATCCGTCCTGCTGTCCTGGCGGTCTTGGTCTTGTTGCACAGGAATGGAAACCTTTGCCAGATTCCTCGGGAACCCACGCCTGCGCTTGTCTCCTTAGCACCAAAGAGGAAACTGCCCCTTCTGCGCCCGCTGGCGCCCGCCTGGCCTCGGTCGTCATGGCTTGCGTCATCCCAACCTCAGGAGGTTGGGTACCTGCATAGGAATCTCCGCTCCTCGGGGGGTAGCCTGGGGAGGCCGCTCCCTCCGGAGGTCTTGGTGTCATCCGCCTCGCGAGGCCTGGCCCCTCGCGAGGGTCTTGTCTTGGCGATCTCGTAGATGGGTCGTACCAGGCCGTTGGTGGAGTCACGCCGTGGGCCGTAGGCAGGCAATTCTGGGTACCCTAGTTCCCAGAACGCCGACAATGTGGTACTTTCCAATTCGAGAGAAGTTACAATTACCTCATCAAGTTCTACTTTCCTCCCACTCCTTTCGAGAGAAACTCCTTCTCTAGAAAGGACCCATTCTTGGCAACAAAGATCTTGCCTTCAGATCTGTGGTAGAAGGTGTACCACTACAAAAAATACACTTCCGTGATGATACGTGTTTGTCACAGTAGGTCATGTTTTCTGTCATGCATGTACATCCATGACGATTTTATGACAGAATCAAGATAGTCATACCTGTGCTGTCGTAGAAGTGTTCCATGACAATACCAAAATTATCATCATGGAAGTGTCCACTTTCATGACGATAAATGGCGCGTCATGGAAGTGTTTTTGTCAAGGGTAACCGACACGTGGCATCCACCATAACAGGTCGTCGTTAAGCTATCGGGTTCCGGTTTGGATCCGATAACCCGTTAACAGCCCCGACCAATGGGGATTTTCCACGTGTAAAATTCTCATTGCCGGATGATCCACGTGTCAGCTCATCGTTGGGACAGATGTCATCCGTACAATGGACGGAAGACGCCTATGATATGTTGACACGTGGCACAGCCCAACAGTGGCCCATTTAAGGTAAAAAGGCCAGCCCATCTAAAGGCCCACCATATTTTTTCAGACACTAGTGGGCTGGCCCGTTAACAGCCTGCCATGTTTTGGGTCAAATTAAGGCCCATATCAAATCAGGCCCGTTCAGAGCCTATCGTGTTTTGGGCTAAATTACGGCCCATATCAGATCAGGCCCATTAACAGGCCACTGTTCTTTTGGGCCCATTCTAAGCTGGGTTTGTATTTCAGCCTGTTAAATGCCCGTTTACCAGTTCGGCCCGATAATAGTTTCGGCCTGTTAGTGGCCCATGGTGCATCTGGGCCATTATCAGCCTGGTTTCACTTTAGGCCGTTTAACGGCCCATGCAGAAACTGGGCTATTTCTTGTCCGAAGTAACTTTAGGCCTCTTAATGGCCCGTAGTCTTCGTGGATAAATTTCAACCCAACTGGCCTTTAGGCCTGTTAATGGCCCGTGTAACAGTTGGGCCTAATTACAACCCGCGTTGAATCCGGCCTGCTTACAGCCCATCTGTTAATGGCCCGTGACACTGTTGGGCCTACGGCTCGCGTTGATACCGGCCTGCTTAAAGCCCATAATTTTATTGGGCCAAACAGGGCACGAGATATATTTTGGCCTGTTAATGGCTCATTCTATTTGGGCCAAACATGGGCCTAAGGCAGTTTTGGCCTGTATTGGCCCGTGAATTTTTTGGCTCAACGCTAGCCTAATCTAGTTTTTAGCCTGTTAAAAGCCCATGGTATTCTCTGGCCCAGCTGGCCAGAACTTTACTTGGCCTGTTAAAGGCGGAAAACTACTATACGTTTAGACCTGCTAATGGCCCAAGATGATTATAGGCCCACTTTTTGGCCCATATATAGCGAGTTACGGGCCGGCCTGAAGACCGACAACATTGAGATCCATTGAAGCTTCCGGCCTAAATTACAGCATATCGACCAAGAATAAACCTAGACTATACAATAAAGAAATTATGGCATATTACATCCACTGGGCATCAAAGTTCGCCACCGGTGATAATAAAGTGCAACGTGACCGCTTATTACATACACTGGGCATCAAAGGTCGCCACCAGTGCATATAAACATGCCGACAAAAGAATATACAAAACTAAGATCACTTCAGAAGGCATTAGGCCTGCCCTGGCGGTGCACCAAAAGCAGCAGAACAAGCTGATGAGACTTCAGTTGTGTCAACGATAGATGCTCTAACCGTAGCTGCGTAGCAAGAAAGTACGCATGGGTGTCCTCTACGGCCTTCTTTACATCATTGACATCAAGTTGGAGCTGAGCTGAAGCAAGCCTTTCCAGTTTAAGTTGAGACTGAAGAAGTCGAACTGATTAAGGCAGCAACTGCACAGAGGTTGTCTCACAGCTGCTGGTGAGTAGCTTCAACTCACTGTCTTCATGAAGACATGACCTTGGGGTCATCTCGCTCTCTTCAAGATGGTTTGGCTCACTATCTTCCCTAAAGTTCTGCCTGGCATAAGAGATACGACTCTAAAAGAGAAACAAGGAGACACGTAACATGTTTCACAATTATATAAGCAAATAAATGGATCTGTTCTGCATAAGGAACATGTTTTTACAACTACAATTTAAAACCGGTAGTTGTTGCAAACATCCAATCAGATGTAAACACCAAAGTAAATAGCAGTGGAGGAAATGATGCCTATCCAAATCTATACTAGAACAAAGTTTGAAGGCTTGAGAAGGATGAACTTACATTACGTGTTAACACGGGCTGGATAAAGCCCTTCTCCACGTCGATGGAAGGATAATTCAATAAATTCCCCAAAGAAACTTCTTTATAAGCATTGCCTTTATTCTACATTTTGTAAAGAGTAAATATAGATCAAATAATATTGGAAGAAATAGAGGATAATGAAGCTCAGGTGCAGAGTGATGATACATAATCAAATAGCAATTAATTAAGTACAACATTACAAGGCACAAGGTACTGACAAGAGGAATGCAAACATCAACGTGTGCAGTGGCATTGGCTTTATTCAACATTTTGGTAAGAGTAAATGTAGATATGATAATTTGGAGAAAGTGGAGGGCAGGGCAGATAAGATGCAGAGTAATGCTAGACAATCAACTATCTCGCAATGCAAGTACAGTAATACTACCACCGTCCGTTATTACTTGTCGCTCAAATTGATGTATCTAGCACTATTAAGTTCTAAATACATCCAATTAAGCAACAATTAATTTGATACAGAGGGAGTACATGACAATAGGTACTTACATGAGCAATCCAAAACTTCATAACCATTGTGTTAATTCTACATTTATCTAAGAGTAAATATAGATCTTATAATTTCGAGCAAAGGGAGGATAAAGAAGCGAACATTTACAGTGATGCTACATAATCAAACAGCAATGAGTGTAAGTATGCTGACAAAGGGCAAGAGGTACTGACAAGAGCAATGGAGTGCCCAGTATTGTTGTGAGATCCTATGATCCTTTGAGAAAGGAGATTCATCTGAAATTAGTTTTCATACAAGAGAGAAGGTAAGGCACATGCAGAAATTTAGGAGTTCAAATTTTGAATTGATATCATAGACAGTACCTGACGCTGGGCTCTCTGCAGTTCTAATAGGGGTTTGGCTAGTGGAGTAGGGGTAAAGTGTGGTACAGTTGGGCCTGTGTTTTCTGTGGCTACTGATCTATCTGATTTAATAGGTATCACTACCTTTTCCAAATACCTAGTTTGTACTCCTTGAGGATCTGCACTCACCTTCTTCCTTTTGGACATCTATTACGAAAGAACAACATTTGACTGGAAAAACATAGTATGATGACACATGGAATAGGTACAGAAAATGGATAGGTATGGCATATAATCATATATGATGCTTAAACTAAGCAGATGGTGGTGTAACAAAGTAGAAGTAATGCAAGAGGTCATATGCAAAATATGTGCGACCAATACAACCTTGCCAAGTTAGAGCAAGCACCTTGATGGGTGAATAGGATAGGCCATCCTCCACCATGCGAAGTTTGTTAGCCAGTGGATTGTTCCGCAATATTCCTCTCGTGCACCCATTCTCATATTCATTTTGATCATGTTCAATACCTGACATGCATGAAAACATAAAAACAAGTGAGATTATCTTTGTAATGTAGAAGTGATTCTAATCCAATACTGCCTCCCTGTAAACCCCTTTGTGCTATCTCTGCAATTCTTCTGAGAGATGCCATGCATGCTATAATTTGGTGTGTGCATTAATATAATGTGGCCTACTACTCAAAATATGAGAGCTCCAGAAGTGATGATACTTCGCAGATGACAGCTTCAACATATAGTAAAGAAGAACAAGTCGACCTGACCTGACAGATTCAAAATATACTAAGGGAGAACAACTCAAGCTAACTAGTCAATCGCAAATGTCTCTGCTACTCTTCCCAACAAGGAACATACTTATTAAAGAAGAGAAGAGGATCATGTTAAAGAAGAGCATAAGTGCAAGCGGATTGAAGATATTACAAGTCTTTCTATACAATGTCTGTTGCCCACCCATGATGAACCAGAGCGCATAGAGAAATACTATTCCTTCCGGTCTCTCCATATGTGGCTCACATGCATTTCGAAACTAAAGTAGGAACATTTAGCTGACCAATTAAACATGTCTCAGTTTTACTAATATCAGCATAATATCTTATTCAAATTTGTACAACTAAGCTTGCTTAGCTTGATGGGTGGAGCAGTGCTATTACGACACGAACCACGTAGGCTGATCGTGGTCATCATAAAACGGGGAAACCGTAAGCATGATGAGTATAGTGTTGACCGTGGCAGTGGGATGGCAAATCTGAAGCTGCAAACCACGCAAAGGGTAGTTAGCAACCGATGTTTGCTTTGAAATAACAACTAAGATTTGGTATGTACAAGAAAGTACAGTCAACAAGTGACAAAGAAATGCAATTCTGTTGTCTCTCTATATGTCGCGCTATGCATTTGGAAACTCAAGTGGGACCTTTAGCTAACCAATTAAATGTGTCTGTTAACTAATATCAGTATCATATCACAATCATATTTGAACAACTAAGCTTTGGAATTATGAGTGCTGTGTTGTTTAGCTTGAAGGGTGGAGTACTGCTAGTACGACAGAAAGCACCTACGCAGATCATAGTAGGGTAGATAAAAGGGGAAAACCCTAAGCATCAAGAGTAAAATCAGGAAAGTGGAACTAGCTGGACCATATGGGCTTGTATTGCCGGTACAGCAAGAAAGGGTTCGGAAAGGCTTCGGCCTCAAAAGGGGCAGCTCTATTCAACTAAAGGCACAATATTGTTACTATCAGTCTAGACTATCAAAGACGACATAGCTCCCAGCATTTCCCGAATATTATGGCAGACCATCTAGAATCGTTGAAAGCATCCATCTGAAGCGACCCAATAGACTTGTCGACTGCAAATGTCCCTGCTCCACTTCCCGACAAGGAACATACTGTACTACTCCCTCCGTTCTTAAATATAAATCTCTTAGAGATTCGAATGCGGACTACATACGGAGCAAAATGAGTGAATGTACACTCTAAAATATGTTTATATACATCCGTATGTAGTTCTTATTGGAATATCTAAAAAGACTTATGTTTTACCAAAAAGGCTTTCGCCCCGCTTTATAAATAAAGCAACGATGAACAACACCCGGTACAAACGCACGCCACCACAACACACGCACGCACCCAAGGCAGTTTAGGAACGGAGGAAGTTGTCGGATTCAGGGCTCCACAGACCCAAGAAAGGTTCGAACTCTGGGGCGTGTGCGAAGAACTCAACCTATCCAGCCTACCAGTTCATCGCCCCACGGCCTAGCTCGATCCACATGAACAAGGAAGAAGATGAACACGGCAGTTTACCCAGGTTCAGGCCACCTTGCGGTGTAAGACCCTATTCCTGCTTTGTGGTGGATTGGCCTCACGAGGGGCTGAGGATGAACTAGTACAAGGGATGAACAACCTCGCGAGGTTCGGGGGTGAGGGGATCAGTCGACCCCTTCTACGGTGGTGGCTAACCTATATTTATAGTGACCTCGGTCCTCTTCCCCCAAAACATAGGTGGGAAGGGATCCCACAGTGGCCAATTTGAAAGGGGACAAGCAGTACATCTTATCCTGATGAAAGGTGGTCTTCGCCTGCAAAGCTTCTAGTCGTGACGTAGCGGTGGGCTCGGCAATGACATCTGACCTACCGCGCTGGCGGTCTTGGTCTCGTTGCACTGGAATGAAAACCTTTGCCAGATTCCTCAGGAACCCACGCATGTCCTTACCTCCTTAGCACGAAAGAGGAAACTGCCTTCTCAGCGCCCGCTGGCGCCCGCCTGCCATGGTCGTCATGGCTTGCGTCCTGGTAGCCTCATGAGGCTGGGTACCTGCATAGAAATCTCCACTCCTCGGGAGGCTGCCTGGGGAGGCCACTCCCTCGGGAGGTCTTGGTGTCATCCGCCTCGCGAGGCTTGGCCCCTCGCGTAGGTCTTGCCTTGGCGGTCTTGTAGATGGGCCATACCAGGCCGTCGGTGGAGCCACGCCGTGGGCCGCAGGCAGGCAAGTTTGGGTACCCTGGTTCCCAGAACACCGACAGTAGCCCCCGGGCCCAAAGCGCGCTCGAACTTGGCTTCGAGGCGAAGCCAAGGGGGCAAGGGCGAAGCATCGCGGGCCCCAATCGCCTGCGGGCCAGGCTGACGCTTGGTGCTCGATGGGACGTGGGCCTCTCCGCTTCCCCACGCCACCTCGGCAACTGCCCAGGCTGACAAAAGACTGGCACCTGCTACCGTGCCATCATTGCTTCCCTTTCGCCTTGCTCCAAATCCCCTTTCTCCTAGCCAAGAACATCTCCAGATCAAATCGAGCTCGACCCCTTGTCCTTCTACAACTCCGGCGCCGGTGACCTCGCCGATGGCTCCCAAGAAGCCGCAGGCCGCGGCGCACGCCGCAAGCTCTTCCTCCTCTCTTGCACCTGCACTCAACGTGTCCTCCATCACTGAGGAGGGGCACCTTGCCCTCGTTCTCCCATATACGGCGAGCAAGGAGAACGAGTGGAAGGAGACCATAGTCTGGGCCGGTTCCACCGAGCAGCAGACCCTGGCACGGACAGTTTACCCCTTCTTCCTCCATAGCATCTTTGCGGGGCTCGTGCCCCCTCTCTCCGAGCTCTTCACCGCCGTCCTCGACCATTACCAGGTTCAGGCCCTGCACTTCCAACCTCTCTCCATCCTCCTCCTGTCCATCTTTGCCTTCTACTGTGAGATGTTCGTGGGCGTGAAGCCCTTCGTGCCGCTCCTCCGGCACTTCTTCTACCTGCGACTGCATGATCCGACCCAGCGCTCCGGCTGCGTGTCCTTTGTCGTGGTCCACAAGAATAGCGTGCTCATGAGGACCGGAAAGAAGGTGGAGAACTTCCGGCGCCGGTGGGTCTTCATGGACGCCAAGGGCCTCAACGCGCGGCTGGAACTTCCGACCCACCTGCCAGAGAAGCTCGATAGTTGGGGTCATGAGAAGTTCTCCGACCCCCGAGCGGTTCCTGTCCTGAGGAAGATGACCGCAGATATGGACGCCAGGGCGCTGACAGGGGGCATGCTCGTGAAGGAGTTCCTGAGGCAGCGCTTGGATCCGCTCCAGTCGCACACGCGCCCTATGTGGGAGCTCTAGGGCGCGGAGGACGACATCAAGCTGAGCCCGGGAAGCCTTTCGGGCAAGGAGCTCGACAAGGCCATGAGCATCCTGCTCGAGGGTGATCCAGGGAACCTCCCGGAGGCCTACATCCCGCCGTACCGCCGTGCAGACAGGGAGGCGCTGGTCGCCGCCATGCCCGTCTTTAATGAACTGGGGCTCGCGTCGCTTGAGCACCCCAACGCCCCGGTGCCGGTGTCCTCTAGCGACAATGTCAATGAAGAAGGCAAGGAGGACTCGGAGGCGACCGAGGATGACGTAGCGGAGATCTCTCCCCCGTCATGAGGTGAATTCCTGTGTGGCTTCATCGACGACGACGACGCCGCCGACGAGCCCCCGGCCGCGAAATCCCCGCGCTCCACCTGGGTCCTCACGAGGTCGGGGGCCGCCCCTCGGGCCCTCCACCGGCCGAGCTAGGCGACGCCGAAGAAGAGCGGGGTGGCACCCCCTCAGGGTGACGTCTCTGCCGCGCCAAGCGGCGGCACTGCGCCGAGGCCGGCCGCGGAACGCCCCGCTCACTCCCCGGGTGCGACGAAAGCCGCGCCCAGGAAGAGCGGGGGTGCCCCAGCCTTGGTCAGGAAGAGGGCGTACATCGACCCCGATGAGTAAGTACCTTACCTTGTTTCTATTAAGCATACATTTGCGCCGTGCTCACAGCGCTCCCGCCTTGATGACCAGGGTGGGCGTCGTGGTGAAGAAGAGGAAGGAAGGAGACCGGACTCTGGAGGCGCCTCCTCTCGCTGCATCCGCAGTGGCTCCGGCACAGGCGGGGGAGGCCGTCCCCTGTCTCCTCGCGGCGGAGAAGGCCCCTCAGGACGCGGTTGTGCCGCCTCGGGAGGAGCCGGTCCCTGTGGGCCAGCAGGCCGCGGAGCTGTCTACGCCCGTTGCACCCGGGCAAGGTTCTGAGCCCGCGACAACCCAAGTCGACCTCGTCAGTACCCCTGGAGCCGCAGAGCACCCCACTGCGCTCACGCCGCCTTCTCCTCCAACCCTTGCGCTTGCGAACTGCGGCCCCTTGGTCAGGCCCGGGGCCCTGGACGAGGCCTACGTTGCGCTTGGTCGTCTCCGGGCGGACCTTCAAGACACCGACAGATGCTTCTTGAGGGAGCGCCTGGGGCTTATCTCGAGGTGGGCCCAGGCCAACTTCACCATTGAGAAGGCCTGGAGCCGGGCTAAAGCCGCCAACGCCGAGAGCACGAAGGAGGCCGCCGACGCCATGGCATCTCGCGACACGGCGCAGGCTGAAGCTGCATCCGCTGTGAAGCGCTGCAGGGAGGCGGGGGAGAGCTTGAAGGCCCTTCAGGAGGAGCAAGCCGTGGCTACGTCATGGCTCCGCCAACAGGAGGAGGGCCTCAAGGCCCGTAAGGCGAAGCTCGCCGACCGAGACGCCAAGCTGGCCCAGGTGACCATCGACCAGGCGATGGAGCACGACCGCCTGGCCAAACTGAAGGCAGAGGTAGATGAGGCCCAAGTGTCCCATGCCCGGCATGTCTTCGAAGCAACAGCCCAGCTTGAGGCCAGGGAGAAGGCCCTCATCACCGCCGAGCAGAAGGCGGCCACGGACCGCGAGACCTTCCTTGCCCTTGAGCTCGGGTCCCGCGAGGCATTGCATTCCATCAGCGGGGGAGGATACGAAGAGCCCTGGTGACCCCTGAAGACAGCGTTGCAGGGCTCCTCCCCAAGCTTGCCAAAGCGCTCAAGGGTGCCGCCGCTGTGGTGGACTCCTTCCTGGAGGTGGAGTGTCGCTCGCTTTTCACCGCAGCCACGACGTGCATTTTTAGCCATCTCTACCTCCAGGACCCAAGCTTCGACCTCGGCACGCTGATCCGCTCGGTAGCTCCTGAGTCCCGCGCTGCTGCTACGGAGGCCGTGAAGGATCACATAGATGCCCTGCTCAAGAAGTTCCTCTGCGTCCCCGACCCTGCGGCTCCAGCAACGGAGGTTGGGGGTGGCGGTGATGACGGCGGCATCGACGTTTACGACGGGCTTCCAGCGGCTAGGGCGAACGGTGGCGATGGCCAAGGCGGTGGTGGTGCTTCATCCTGACTTTATTCCTGCAATCATTTACCATGCCTCGTGGAGGCATAAACCTTCTGCTTGAATTTGTGAAACACTGCGTGTTTTGTAATAACTACTAGAACTCCGCGATTTCCTTTTCGTGCTTGGTTTCCTTCATGTTTGCCTTAGCGTTCTGCGCCAGCAGGGCCCAGCCCCGCACATACCTCGACCACCGTTGGGGCGTCCGGATCACCAGGATGAGACCAAGGGGCGAGGGGCTACATGACTAGTGAGGCCCTGAGTCACGATGCTCAAGGGTCCCCCTTGACGTACGAACAACCTCAATGTTCTGTGTCGGCAGGGCCCAGCCCCGTGCATACCTCGACCGCTGTTGGGGCGTCCGGATCACCAGGACGAGACCAGTGAGGCCCCTGAGTCGCGATGCTCAGGGCTCCCCCTTGACGTATGAACGGCCCTCATGAAGGAAAAGCGGGCAGTCGTCCAAGCTAATCCGGAGTCCTCCATACCTTTGCTCACCAGCTTTCACCTAGGGGGGGGGGACGCGAGAAGACCAGGTGGCTGTACCTGGTAGGGTGGCGTATGCCAGGCGTGGCCTGAGCACAGCCCTCGTGTCCAGCCCCCTCGCACGATCCTCCCGAGGGGAAAGCTGTGGGGTGTTACCAGACGAAGAGCCGAGAGGCTGTCCTGAGGTTGGTGCAGCCACGAAGGCGCCCTAAGTTGTTTATTCACCAGCGCGGAGCATGGTGCTTCCACTTTGGCGTGGGCATAGCCGCTCCTCGACCGTGTCATCCGCCAGCGCGGAGCATGGGGCTTCCACTAGTGCGTGGGCATAGTCGCTCCTCGACCGTGTCGTCCGCCAGCGCGGAGCATGGGGCTTCCACCAGTGCGTGGGTGGGAGTTCCCTCTGGGGGAGACTCCGGGGCGTGTACAGCCCCGTTCGTACGCGTGGCTAGCACGGCAGAACTGGAGGAGGTGTATCTGGGCACTCGCGAGCCAGCGCGGGACTCACGAGGCCCTACCTCAAGGCGGGTTGCGCCTGATTTTTGCGGCGCGGGGCGTGCATAAGACACCTGTGGGGCGATGGGGGTCCTGCGCCGAATGCCCCTCCAGAGGTTATCACATGAGAAGGCCGGACACCAATGACCCCAGGAGGTGACGTGTACAGGGCTGGCCCGCTAGATAGAGCTCAGCCATTGGTTTTATCGACGCTGCAGGGACAGACACGAGCACAGACGCCGTGCCAAGTCTTCTCATGCAACGATCCCACGGAAAAACAGCTAGCGCACGGCTCCCGCTGCGGCAAAGCGCCGAACCGCGGTTGTACGAACCGGGCCGCGGGCCCTTACTTGCCCACACACGATTAGCTCATGCGAGAACAAGGCACCAAGGACCACGGGAGGTGACGCGCACGGGAGCTAGCCCGCGGGACAGAGCTCGGTCGCTAGGATTTATCAACGTTGCACGAACAAACCCGAGCACAAACGCCGTGCTAGTCCTTAATCATGAGGCGGTCGCGGGCGGGTTTGCAAGGGCGCGGTGACATCATAGTGATGACGCACCGGACATGCAGTTGAAATACTTAGGAAATTCATGAAGGCAAAGCCAGTTCTGATACATGTGCAAAAACGATACAGCTGCGGGGCCGGGCCCTAGCAGCCTGAGGATAATGTAGCCCGAGGGGCACCCTCAGTTGAAGAAACCAAAAAGTCACCTGGCACCATCGTTGTAGAGGCGTTGGAGTAGCTAAAGATGCGTGCTGCAGAGATCGCTCCTCACGGGCCAACCGGCTCCTGAGGCCCAGGAGGCTCTGGAGGCTCGGACAGCTCGCGAGGGTCCGGCACCTCCTCTGTCAGGACTGCCTGGCGCCTTGCCTCGCGGGCCGCCAAGGCTCCCTCCATGAAGCGCTGGTACGAGGCGGCCACGTTCAGCAGGCCGAACGGCATGCAAACATAGCTGCAGGGGTAGCCCCCGCTCTGGCCGACACAGGTCGGCCAGAAGAGGCCCTGCAAAGCAGCCTTGTTGAGACCTGGGATGTTGACGCAGACGTGCAGCTCACCGCCCATGTCAGGGGCCGCGGCTGCACCCGATGGTGCGGGGCGACGCTCGCCATGCATGGCTCACGCCTCCTGAAGCTCCTCGATTGCCTCGGTGATGAACTCCTGAGCGCCTGGCGCCTCGCGCCTTGTGCCTTGCTCACGGAGGCGCGCGTCGAAGCATGCCTCCATGTGGTGCCCGAACGCCTCCCTCGTAACGCTGGTCAGGTCAGAGGCCCTCCAGATGAGAGCCCCCGAGCCCATCCTGAGGGGGGCGCCGGGTGCGCCTTTCTATGTGAGAGGGAAGGGCGCCCCAGCAGAGGGCACAGGGCCAGGTGCACCACCGGCAGGCGCCACAGCTTCCTGATGGCCCTTGAGGTGGAGCTGCTTCTTATTCTTGGGGACGGCCTCAGGAGGCAGGATGGCACCCTCGTCGTCAGAGTTCTCGACCGCCGTAGCCTAATAGGCCCGCTCGAGGGAGCACACCGCATCCTTTTCGTCACAGGAGACCGTGATGATACCGCCACTCCCTGGCATCTTGAGGACATTGTAGCCGTGGTGAGTTGCTTCCATGAACTTGGCAAGGGAAGGATACCCGAGGATGGCATTGTACTGGAGGCCGATGTGGGCGACATCGAAGTCGATGAGCTCGGTGTGGTAGTTGTCATGCTTGCCGAAGGTGACAGGGAGGCGGATCTGCCCTATGGGAATGGTGGAGCCATCGGTCACCCCTGAGAAAGGCTTGGTAGGAAGAAGCTGGTCGTAGGGCACTTGGAGCATCTCAAATGTCTCGACGGAAAGAACGTTGAGCCCCGCGCCGCCATCGATGAGGGTTTTGGTGATGAGGACGTTGCTAATGGTTGGCGTGCAGAGCATCGAGAGCGCGCCAGCGGCGGCTGAGCACTTGAGTTGGTCCATGGAGGCGAATGTGATGGCGTGCTTGGACCACCTGAGGGGACGTGACGCCTCAAGCTTGGGAAGGGCCGCATTCACGTCCCGAGCAAATTTCTTGAAGATGCGATGAGAGGCGGGAGCCTGAGCGCCACCCAGGATGCAGGCGATCGCACGAGGCTCTTGGAAGCCCCCGGCCCCATCATCTTGGCGGTTGTCGTTGTTTCTCCTTGGCGGTGGCGGCAGTGGAGGGAGGCCAGCATTGCCCCGAGGACGGTCCTCACAAGGCTGGTCTTGCCAGGGGCCATCACGATGCTGGTCCTACCAGCGGTCCTCACGGGGTTGGTCGCGCCAGTCCTGGCAAGGGTCGCGGTTGTCCCAGAGGCCTCCACCGCGGCCTGCTCCGCGGCCGTAGCCATGGTCGCTGCGCTCAGGGCGGCTGCCAAGGCGCCCGTCACTGATTGCCCTGAGCTCTTGGCAGTCGTTGGTGTTGTGGCTGTGGACGTTGTGGAAGACACAGAACAGGCGGTTGCCCCTGGGGGGCTCATCGTGGTCATGGCCATGCTTCATCTCGGGCTCCGCAGCCAGCACGGCAGGGCCCTTACGCTTCACTTCCTTAGGCTTGGCCTTCTTGTCTTCAGGATCGACCTCTGGAAGCTCCAGGAGGGAGAGGCGACCTTCCTCTGCCCTCGCACACTTGGCTGCCATGTTGAACATCTCCAGAGCCGAACACAAGTCCTCGTGTATGGCGAGCTCCTCCTTCATCTTGACATCCCGGACGCCATCAGAGAACACCGAAATGATGGCCTCATCCGACACCTTCGGGATCTTGAGGCGAACGTTCGTGAAGCATTGTATGTACTTGTACAAGGTCTCGCCCGGCTGCTGCTTTACGCACCGCAGATCGCCTGCTGCAGGAGCGCAGTCGCGAGTGACCTGGAAGTTAGCGATGAAGCGCTCACGTAGCTCGTCCCAGGAGGAGATCGACCCCACCGGGAGGTTCAGGAGCCAAGAACGCGTGCCATCCTTGAGGGCCATGGGGAACTAGTTCACCATGACCTTGTCATTGCCGTTCGCCGCCTCGATGCTCAGCTCGTAGAGCTGGAGAAATTCCGCGGGGTCAGGAGTGCCGTCGTAGCGTGGAGGCAGATCCGGCTTGAACTTGCCGGGCCAAACGACGCGGCGCAGCTCCGGGGTGAAAGCACGGCAGCCTGCCGCACTCACAGGTGCCGGTCGCATGGGGGTAGCTTGATCTTGGCGCCCGCGCACCACCACCTCTGGTGGCACGCGGTCTTGACGCGGCGGCGCTGGAAGCGCGCGCTTCTCCTTGGGGCCGCTGCACCACCTCGCAGCTTTCTTCATCGCGCGCCGGTGCCCTGTGCGGCGGGTCGCGCTCGGGTGCCTCACGCCTGGGCTCGGGGTCCGCGCCGTGCAGAGGAGGAGGAGGGGGCACGCCGTGAGCCACGTCGCCTGCCAGGGACGGCGGGGGACGGGGCGAACAGGACGGTGTAGGGGCCTCACCGACGGCGTTGACGAGCTCGGCGATGCGGCCGAGCCAGTCGTTGTAGAGGTCATTGGCCGGACGGTAACGCAGAAGCTCATGCGCCATGAGCAGCGCAGCCTGCGCGTTTGCCGACCCACGACAAGCATGGGAAGACGACGACATCGTGGCTGGAGTGGGTGATGGAGTTGCGGTACGGCCGTCGCGCTGCACGGACGCTGGCAACGACGAATCCTGCTGTTCACGAGCAGCAGGGTTAGTGGCGGCGTTAGCCACCGGGGAGGCGGAGCGGCGAGGAGTGCCGTTGCCCATGGGTGCTGTCTGAGCGACACGAGTTGCCCGGCGCTCGGCACAAACACGACGAGCGTCGGCCATAGGAGCGACGGAACGGCGGCGGAGCGAACGGTGGAAGAGAGGCTTCGACACGCTCCTACCTGGCGCGCCTAATGTCGGATTCAGGGCTCCGCAGACCCAAGAAAGGTTCGAACTTTGGGGCATGTGCGAAGAACTCAACCTATCCAGCCTACTAGCTCGTCGCCCCACGGCCTAGCTCGATTCACATGAACAAGGAAGAAGATGAACATGGCAGTTTACCCGGTTTGGGCCACCTTGCTGTGTAAGACCCTACTCCTGCTTTGTGGTGGATTGGCCTCACGAGGGGCTGAGGATGAACTAGTACAAGGGATGAACAACCTCACGAGGTTCGGGGGTGAGGGAATCAGTCGACCCCTTCTACGGTGGTGGCTAACCTATATTTATAGTGGCCTCGATCCTCTTCCCCCAAAACATAGGCGGGAAGGGATCCCACAGTGGCCAATTTGAAAGGGGACAAGCAGTACATCTTATCCTGACGAAAGGTGGTCTTAGCTTGCAAATCTTCTGGTCGTGACACAGCGGTGGGCTCGGCAATGACATGTGACCTGCCGCGCTGGCGGTCTTGTTCTCGTTGCACCGGAATGGAAACCTTTGCGAGATTCCTCGGGAACCCACGCCTGTCCTTGCCTCCTTAGCACCAAAGAGGAAACTGCCTTCTCTGCGCCCGCTGGCGCCTGCCTGCTGTGGTCGTCATGGCTTGCGTCACGGTAGCCTCATGAGGCTAGGTACCTGCATAGAAATCTCCGCTCTTCAGGAGGCCGCCTGGGGAGGCCACTCCCTCGGGAGGTCTTGGTGTCGTCCGCCTCACGAGGCTTGGCCCCTCGCGTGGGTCTTGCCTTGGTGGTCTTGTAGATGGGCTGTACCAGGCCGTCGGTGGAGCCATGCCGTGGGCTGCAGGCAGGCAAGTCTGGGTACCCTGGTTCCCAGAACGCCGACAGAAGTAATATACTTATTAAGAAGAACAGAAGAGGAACAAGATAACAAAGAGCAAGCAGATTTCTCTACTTTTTTCTCTACTCTTATACTCTTAGATATATATGTATATATATTCTTATAAAAAACAGAGTTGGTGATGATGGTGTGCCTGCCATCCTGCAATATAGGCCGTCCGATTTATATCAGACGGATAGGAAGGAAACTATGGCAATTTTGCAAAAAGATACCCACACCCCTCTCCACATTTGCAAATAAGGCCTTCCCTCGTTCATCCTTTTCTCCCACAAGATAAACTACTCATAAAAGGCATCTTGATGTTCAGTGCAACGCATGGGCATCTTGCTAGTTAGATAATACAATGTGTGTTGCCCACCCATGATGAACCAGAGCGCACAGAGAAATGCAAATCCCTGCTGTCTCTCTATATGTGGCGCACATGCTTTTCAAAACGAATATAGGAACATTAGCTGACCAATTAAACATTCTCTATTTTAGTAATATGAGCATCATATCAGATTCATAATTCAACAACTAAGCTTTGGAATTATGAGTGGCATGTTGTTTCGCTTGATGGGTTGAGGTCTTGAGGAGCAGTGCTTGCACGACACGAAGCACCTACGATGATGGTAGTGAATATAAAGGGGGAAACCATAAGCTTTACGAGTATAGTGACCGTGCCATGGCTGATCTGAAGGTGCAAACTGGACAAAGGCTACTTCACAACCAATGTTTGCTTTCAACTAGCCACTACGATTTGGTATGGACAAGAAAAGTACAGTAAACAAGTTACGATCTATTTTCCGGGTGAGATCAGTAACTTAAGCAGATATGAAAGAGTACCACCTCTCTTGCGACGCCGTGTAGGCCCCTGCTGATACGTTGAAGGTGCTGCGGGTGCGATGGCTATCAGTGGCGCGGAAGAAGACTTTAGATGGCAGACGGCCGGGTCGGGGGATAAGTCCTGTTGCCGTGGACAAGGCGGTCGTAGGAGCGGCAACGGCAAGGTGGACGACGGTGCCGATGAAGCGAGAGGACGCGATGAAAGGATCCTGGTCCGGCGCCGTGGATGAGAGACGTCCATCTCTTGCAGTGGACGATGGGGTAGGGGTACCGGCTCCTTCAAGGTGGAGGATGGGGTGGCGGACGGAGGAGGCTGACCGAAGTGGGGAGGTTGTTGTGGCGCCGATGGTGTATGAATGGGGAAATGGAGGGGAGGGGGATCTCAAACTTTGGGACGCGCTTGTCTAAAATGTGGGAAAGTTATGAACTTAGTCCCCGTTTAAAATTTCAGACATATCATTGGTTGGGGATAGGACGGCAGTCTCGCATCTCCCCAATATTTGCCGGTAGCGATTTCGGGCGAGGAGAGGGTGTTTTGCCGCCCACGGTGTATGAATGGGGCTGACAGGTAGGGCGGTTGTGTCACGTCTGAGGGAAGTTACACATCTGCCCCTATTTAAAATATTTGCCTACATCAATTTCGGACGAGGAGAGTTTGTTTTGCCGCCCACCGTGTATGAATGGGGAAATGGAGGGAGAGACACAGGTCTTTCGGACGAGCTTGAATCAAATGTGTTTTGCCGCTCATTTTTGGCGCCCACCGTGTCTGAATGGGCTCAGAGGCGGTCGTGTCACGTCTGATTGAAGTTACTTGTCTACCCCTCTCGACAGTAGTGGAAATCGGGTCGATTAGGATGTGAAGTGTCAGGGGTAGACAGTAATTTCCATCTCGCAAACACTTGCTTCGGGCAGCCGATAAATGATAGTGGGTGTTTTGCTGCTTCGTTAAAAATTTGGGAGAATTAGCATTCACGTTTACCCAGGGCCCTGGCAACTAAATTCAAATCCAATTTGTATTCGATTACGAATATCCATACATCATTCTACGTTTCGTTATTTATTTCTTCAAAACCACGACAAAGATTTATTCCACCTTTATATATGAATATGATTTAGAAATGTCATGATCTTCGAATTTAGTAGGTTGGATACACTTTGAGTCAAACAGTTATTTCATCCAATACAATATGCTCACACGAAAAATCGTTCACCTTATGTCAATCATACAAGTACTAAGGATTACCTCGCCTAAAAAATTCAGATCATTACAACACATGGGGAACATAGGGGGTCTTACAACATAATCCATTCAGAGACATGACACAACATGCAAGTATACTAATCTAATGACAATTTCAACTGGTATCTAAAGAAGAACTGGGATTACCCTGGGCTTGAGATAGCAGAAGCAATAGGACCTCCTCCATCTTCAAATGCAACATTCTTACTTCCTCCAATTCTTGGGTTGCTTGCATAATGCGTGCAGCTAATTGCATAATTTCCAGCCTCAAGATCAAGATTACCTCATTCATGGCAGCCACACCATCTCTTTCTGCCTCTAGTAGAGCCTCAAGAACTATAATATTTGTGCTCAGACTGCTCTCCAGCGGTGTTGCCTCTGAACTGCTACCATCTGGTAACATGGATGGCGCACTGCTTCCACAAATAGATTCTGGGGTTGTACATTGTGTCCTAGTGTGAACGGCATCCTGAAAGGTTTCCGCTGGACATAAGTAAGAGATAGTTATCGCATGATCCAGGCAGTAAGCTTACATGGTAAACGACATACGAATTATTGCCGAGCATGGCAAGCTATATTTAAATGGTTCGAAGCAGCATCAGCCGAAAACAAATTAAAATGGTAAGATGAAACTAGGGATGTAAGTGGGAAATAAATGGCATCCGCCAGTCCCATCTAGTTAGTTTTTGCTAGCTCGCTAGTTCATTTTCCTCAAAAAACAAAAGTTCTTTTGAACTATCATACCATTAGTGGACTTTAATCGGGATTAAACGGGACCCAGTTGACATCCCTAGATGAAAGGCAGTGTACCACCGCTATATTTAAGTTGCCAAGGCATCTAAGCAGTTGAAATAATCTGAGAAAGCACTTAACAGTGTGGCCTCATATAAACTACGAAGACAGCCTTGTGATGAAGTTCATAGGAAAACTTAAGGAGTCAAATGAACTAGGCATGCATTTCTTTACGATAGTACAGTAGGCACTGCTGACATATTGGCCAACTCAGGTATAGCCTAACAAGTAACAAACAAGCATTCGAATCAAGCAATACAGCAAAGCAGACAACTAAACTATTTGTAATTCTGTAGGATTACAGGTTGAGGGCACAAGCCAAGAAAGCAGCCCACACACATTACATTTCACATGTACTAAAACTCACTGGCTTACCATATGTTGCTGTGAAGCCTCGCTACTGTTGCAATGTTCTTTGAAGATATCATCAGCATCATGTGGTTGCAAATCTAGTTGTTGTAGTTTATTCTGCACCCTCTATTTAGGTAAAATTAAGTTTAATCGCATGCACTGGTTCGAATTGATCATCAATGGTTAATCTAAACTAATGAAAGAAGGGCGTGTGCTTACACGACAATATATGTGCTTCACTCTATTTTTATGCTTGTTCAAGGTGCCAACCCCAAAAGAACAAATATTTTGCTTGATGGGGTTGGCAGCTCCATAATTAATAGAAGCATCAAATTAGTCATGCAACTTGGGAAGATCAAGAACGCACAAAAAAGTAATGAACAGAGGCTCGGAGCAGTGATGTAAGAGCTAGCATTGGAAAATGTAGGGTAAAACAAACAAAAAGCAGTGGAACCACAAGCTAGTTTGCTTATGTGTAATTAATTATAGAGAACATGAAGCAGTCCGATGTAACCAACAGGTGGCATCAGAACAACACCATTATCATAAATATAGCATGCAAGAAGTAAAATAGTAGGCAGTGATATCTAGGAAGTACAATAATACTTAGGACAAAACAAAAGCATTGTAACTATATGTGCACTGGTTTGCAATTTAGCACATGTAACATGTACACTGCTAGAAGTATGGCCCTACAGGTGCAAGCAGAATAATGCGTCACATGAAAAATTGAATGATGCCCTGAAGAAATTCGAAGGTGTGGTGCTTATGCTAAGAAAGTGAACGTAGGCGCTGGCCGTTGGATAATAGTACTTGATTCTCGGCGGCGTATGGGTATCGTTGTCATACTTGATAGCTAAGGATCATCGATGGTGCTCGTGTTGCGGTTGAGTTTTGGCCGGCTGTCGCCATTGCTGAAGGGCTCCGGTGCTTCGGTTGCGGCGCCTGTCGACATACAAGAAAGCTCATCTATGGTAAGTGAACAGTCCCATGATAAAGAAGAGAAAAACCAAAGGAGTACAAATCAAAATAACCTGATGAGGCTGCAGTGGACGAAGGTGTCGGCGAAGCACATCCGGCGCGGTGTACAGTGCTGTTGGTGAGGCGGATCTGTTGCGGCGGACGAGGGCTTGTATGAAGGGCCAGCGATGGGGCGAATGAGGGAGTCGGTGAAGGGCCTACACTGTGGTGGACGAGGGCGCCGGTGAAGCAGATTCGGTGCGGTGGACCATGATGGCGGTCAAGGAGATCTGGAGCGGTGGACAAGCCAGTCGCTGAAGCGGCTCTGGTTAAGTGGTGAGTTGGCAATTGGGGGTTCCAAGGTGCGGAAGGTAGATCTGGCGGGGTGTGAGGTCCACCACTGCGGCGGAGGACTAGATTTGGCGGCTTGGCATGGTTGGGGGAGGCGGGGAGGGGAAGGGGAGGGGCTCTGGGAAAGAATGTTGGGGGCAAAGAGGGGAAAACAATGGAGTTACCAAAGCAGCCCTTTTCGGTTGATGTGACAGGGGTAAAACAGGAATATCACAGGGCTAAACTTTCGGGCGTGAGATATTTTGATGTGAGCGGGAAGTTTGAAAGCTTTTGGCGGCTGAAATTAAGTGTTCTGCTCTTGTACGGCCGACTATGATATCATGGCCGAGAATTTATTTGTTTTGCACGCAAAAAAAAAGTGCAAGTTTCGAAAATCAATGTCTCCAACTCGAAACTTAGATTGTCCATTCAATTCAAATATGGATCATTGAGCTAGCGGAAGCAAATACCATCATATGGTCCAATTCAAATGAAATTCCAAATGCGTTTATCCTAAATATGATGTAAAAAACAAAAATGTGTATGTGTATGAATAAAGTGGATGATTATAAGGTTTGAACATGCCCGTATGTGTATATCTCTAGATTTGATATATGAATTTGAAATCATGAAATCCTGGCTTAAAAAATGTACCTCCGTTTAAATGAATTACAAAAGCTAATGATGGAGTCGAATTCCAAAATTCCAATCTTAGGTTTGTAATTCTGGTACTTCAAAGTATATCACGCATGTTCAAAAGTATCGTTATCTCATAGTCCAAACTGTGAAACAAATTGATCAACCATGAGTGCACACACTATTGACCATATATATCTCAATTACGCTAAAGTCTCTCAAATATAGACACCTCACTCTTTATCTGAAGCCACCCACCCCCCCACCCCCCCCCCCCCCACAGTCATTCCTCTCCCCCGGTGGAAACGAACACAGGAGCACATTAACACCCCTCTCTCTTCTAAGTCCGGACCCCAATATAGGTCTCTATCACTTTGTCTCTCGGGCATGCACACATCTCTTCCCCCACTCTCTAGGTCTCCCGGCATCTCTCTTTCCCAAGCACACGCACTATATAGAGTGTATCTTTCCCATACACACAAAACATCGCCCCCAAACGTCTATCTCCCTAGTTATGTGGTTCTCGCACACTCACCTCACTCACCACCCCCACTGCAAACAAGAACCCTTTGTCTCCTTGTGCACCACTCTCCTCTTTCTATCTCTCCCACATGCGGACCCTCCCCAGCTCCTTCCCTATACACATATATGTCGTGACTCTTTCCATAGCTCCCTAACGTATCATAGTTCTCAATCTCGCACGTTGTTCTCTACACCATCTATTCTAGATCTCTCATGAAGTCTCTATCACACACACGATGACTCGCTTCCCTTGCGTCTCCGTACATAGGCCACTTTCGAACAACATCAACCTTGTCTCCCTATCTATACGCCACTTCCGCACACAAACGACCCCTCTCTCTCCCCCTCTCTTCCTCTATATCTCCCTCGCTCTCACACCCCTCTCCCACACACACTCGATGTCTCTTCCAAATAGTCTGCTCCCCGCCCGCACCCATGCTATCCCGCTACTACACATGCCTTTCTCTCTCTTTGACACACATGTCACACCATTCCCCCTTCCCTACAAGGTTTACATCATTAGTGGTCTCTCTTCTCCACATACACACACTCCCTCACACACACACACACGCACACAAACACACACAAACACGCACAAACACCCATCTATCTGGATCCTTCTTTTAAGACACACACCCTTGCATATTCTCTCCAACTCTAGGTATGTATATATCCCCCTCTCTCTCTAGCTCACATGCACACCAAAATTGTCCATCTCTCTAACTCACACATCTCTCCCCATGTCCGCATGTGTATCTCACACACTCACTCTCTGATTATGTCTATGTGTCTCCACGTTACACATCACAAAGCCCCATGCACATGTCTCTCTCTATCCTCCACACACAGAGACACAAAGAATCTCTTATCATTGCCTCAGTCTCTACACATATCACACACGCACGCACTCTCTCTCTCTCGCACACATGCTCAACCAAGGTTTTCTCGTGATTAACTTACCGTCTATTCATCAACAGTCATGGCAGTACGACGAACACGAGATGTGAAAAAGAATAAATCTACATGTGCGTAGACCACCTAGTATGACTACCAGGACTAGAGCGAGCCGAAAGCGCGCCGCCGTCACCCCCTCCTTATCGGCGACGGGAAAACCTTTGTTTTACACAGTGGAGAAGTCATCGTGCTAAGGCCCCACATGCTCAGTCGTTCAATAGAATGTAGATCAAAGTTTATGGAAACAAGTATCGATAATACGTTTGTATCTCCGTACTTATATCTCTTCTTATAAAAAAACCGAGTTGGTGATGATGCTATGCCTGCCATCTTGCAATATAGACCGTCCGATCTATATCTGACGGATAGAAATTAAACTAAAAGATACCCGCACCTCTCTCCACATTTGCAGACAAGGCCTTCCCTCGTTCATCCTTATCTCCCACAACCTCATTGTTGAGCAATTAAAAAAGGAAGCCTCTGGAACAATCTAGCATGGTGGTCGCTGCCGGCGTCGTCCATCCCCATGCCTCCGCTCAGTCCAACCACCAATCACCAGCACGCCTCACTCCTCCTCACCTTATCTCTCCTCGTTCTCGAGATATCATTAGTTTTTACACATGGGATTACTCTCGCATGGGTCAATCACAACAGGTGTTTTATAAAAAATGCATCTTGATGTTCCATGCAATGCATGGGCATCTTGCTAGTACTCCTACAGAAGTCTTAGTTGGTGATGATGGTGTGTTTGCCATCCGTCATTTCTGACCATTAGATCTACATCTAATGACTGTGAGGTAAGGTGTTGCCTTTTCTCAACAACATCCCACTTCTCTACCCAATTTGCAGAAAACCCCTTAATTAGTATCTTAAAACAAACCACATCCCTCCCTCACCTCACCAAAACAGCCCAAGGAATATATTCTGATTGAAACATAATATATTTCTAGTGATATATGTATATCAAAATTAGAGTGTTTTCTATCAAGTTTGTGAATAAGTATTATTCTAGTTATGATCCGTTGCAACGCACGTGCACATTGCTAGTATTTCCAACCATGCAAAAAAAATTGCTAGTATTTCCATGGTTGATATTTAGTTTGAATTATGTACACATAGGCACTATGTAACTAGCCATGCTTATTGGCTTCCAAAGCTTAACTTTCACTCCTACTTACAGTATGTAGAGTATTTAACAAAAAACTACCACTTTCAACCAGCCCTAGGAAGAAACTATTGCACAGAAAATAGCAAAAACATACCCAAAATTTCTTAATCCGCGCCAAAAAACTACTACCTAGTGCCGATTAGGCTCGTTTAAACCCGTTTATGACAGGGTTGGCCCACACGTCTGTGCTGACGAGGCAGCTTAAACCAACACATTTTGTTTGACCGTTGACACGAGGGACCCACATCTGACCTTCTATCCTGTTCTTCCTCCTCCAATCATTATTTTTCCTGAACATTATTTCAAACAGTTCTTATGCGTGTTCGTCGGTGGCGCCGGTGATGAGCGAGCTGGCCGCCGCTCTGCCAGACGGGCCGGATGCCGCGCTGGCCTCCGCACGGGTTGGCTGGCTGGCCCGAGCGTGGCTCACGCGCGAGCAAGCCGCCGCGCTGGCCTTCGCTCGAGCCAGATGGCTGGCCTTGGTGCGGCGTGCGCGAGCAAGCCGCTGCACGGCCGTGCCAACCTAGCTAGCAAACCTTACAGACAAGCAGCTGGATGCATCCAGCAGGGTGTGTGCTAGCTTGGCTAGCTAGCGGCCGCGAGCGCAGGACGGAGCTGGCATCCGGGCTGCCGCAAGATAGGCTCCGCGCCGCCGGCGCTTTTGACCTCGCCTTCTACCGGCGGTGGTAGCTGCATCCCAAGGCCGAGGATGACTAGGTGGACGGGCAGGAGGTAGGAGGTCACTCGGGGATTTTTGTCCAGACTGACATGTAGGTCCCACAAGTCATAACGCCTAACTTGCTGGTCAAATAGAAGGCATTGACTTAAGGGGCGACATGGGTTGAAACGTGCCTATAACGGCACTTGGTAGTTTAGTGCGACGGATTAAGAAAATTTCGGTATGTTTTTGCTAATTTTTGTAGAGTAGTCGTTTCTTGGTAGGGCTGGTTGGTAAGTGGTAGTTTCTTGGTAGTGGTTTCTTGTAAGGAACAATGTACTAGTGACAAAAGGCGATTCTAGGTTGCGTTATACTCCAACGAGTACTACTAGTGGTCGCAGGAGTGTATAGCTCGTTTTGTGGGTTAGATCCCGGCCGAATGCACGGCGGCCTTTTTTTTAAATAGTAACCTCGCTGCGAGCCAATATTGTACACTGGTAGTTTGACTTTTGAAGTCGAACGGACGTGTCGCACCACAATCTGGGTGCACTGGATAGCTCAGTCACGTGAACGGGTTTTCCCTCCCATCATCTCGTGGCTCGCGTACTAGAGTAGTACTCCTATATATCAATTCACACCATGCAAAGTTTCTCGCCTGCGTGCTTGCCCTAGCCGCACCTCGCTTGCAGCTTCCTCATCAGCTACCATATTTAAACTAGTGCCTCCCAATTAAGCCCAAGGAGCCGAAAAAGCCTGGTGCAGCATTGGGAACTATGCAATATGGCTCTGTACGTAAAGTGCTACTACTCTGTAGCTTGTGGCGTTGCACGCATGGACTTCGCTCCATTATCGGCTCTATAAAACAAATTCCTCTTTGACGTGATTTTTTTGTTTTGAAACAGAGGCAAAAGCTTTGCCTCATCTCATTCATAAAGAAGGAACTAACAAAGTTCGACAAGATCCATTACACCTCCACAAATGGAAATGAAAAGCCTAGTCTCGTTGTATCAAAGAACTCAAATGTTCTGCCCCCACAGTAACCGTCGCTGATAAACAGGCTGCTAGTGTGTGCGTGAGAGGAGCAGCTGAGTAGGGCAGCTACGTGCTTGAATAGAGCACGGAGAGTATGCACTACGCAGGTGTACTTTCCCTGCATTGATAGTACAATGATGCTTCTAGAGAACAGTAGTACCCTCCACTTGCAACTGTAGCTCCTTGGCCTTGAGATTCAAGAGTTCAAAACTGGTGCACTATAGAAGTATAGTACATCGCACTACTAGTTGAGAAAGTAGTAGTACTACTGCTACAGTACTACGTAGTAAATAATAGCCTCACCATCGCGGGGCACTAGGCACTACCACTATGCGTGCCCGCATAACTTCCTTAACGAAGGGATGAGGCCCTGCGGTTACGCTCTTATCTCCTCCTCACCAGTTCCCCTCCCCCCGAAGAGACCAAGGCAGTTCATCGCTGCTCCCATGGATTCGCCAGGTGGTTCTCCTCCTCGTCGGGGCTGGGAGACCTTGGACGACAATCCTCTAGGAGAAATCGCACGCCGCTCCGACGTCCTCACCGCCGCAAGACTCGGTGCTTCCTGCACCAACTATTTTAAGACGGTGCTTAAACAGGCTTGGGAAAAGGCCATGCCTGTTGGTCTTCCATGCGTCCTCGAGGAGAAGGTTATTCTATGGGACAATCCATCGAACAATCCACCGCTCCCTGGCCATGGTTGCACGTTGACTCCGCTAGAGTTGTCGACGTTGAGAGGTAGTCGGATTTTGTCTGATGAGCAGGTCAATCATGGAGTTTGATCATGTAGTGTATATTCTAAATATAGTACTTAGTTATTCCATCCCGTAATTTCTCCGCTGCCCACCGTCTTATATATAGGTATGGGTTGGTGCCAACGAAGATTGGCTTGCATACCTCCGGCCGGATACCACCATCATTTTGCACAACATTCACAGCAGTGCGGCCGTTCCCATAGACCCCTTCTCCACCATTGAGATCGGCCTTCCGGACTGGCTGGGCTTGAATACGTATGATGATGCCTACATGAGATTGAAGAAGATAGCAATTGCAGACCCGCCGACAAAGCGATGTGGCTACGATGATTACTATCTCATCGCGGTGTTCGACATAAGGATTGCCATCAATACAAAAGGCAGTAACGGCAGAGGCTGGCACATGTTGGCCGTGGCAGATTTGTACCCCTACACGTTCGAAGACGCAGTGTGCCATGTAGGCCGCATCTTCGCGGTGACAAGCCAGGGGACTTGTTTCATCTGATTGCCATCCTATGGTACGGGAGATTACAAACGGAATGCACAAACCATCATTTGCATCCCTAACGGTACCCCATTATTTTGGAGGGACCAGTCATCCCCCGATCAAAATAAGATCGCCGATCCTGGATGTGCATTTGCATGCGCGATTCGGTCTAACCTGGAACCTTGTAGCTGACTTTGGCATATTGGGATCAACTATCTTAGCAGTCGTTACCCATGGTACCACTGATGTGCAACATGGTCACACGATCTACCACGATCGGACCGTCACCATCTACCCAGTTATTCCATTTTCTTATTGTTGTGTGTTAGAGTAGTAGTACTTGTTAGTTATTTTCTTTTCTTGACTGGGACATGTTTACTGTACTAGTACTACAATTTAGTATTAGATTTTTTAACCCCCTCGTCTTCTCTTTCATTGTAGTACTACTTACTAGTACTAGTACTTTTTACCTTGGAGGACGCGTATAGCTAGCTTGGCCGTTGAAGACTTGAACCCACTAGCTCCCACCATTTTTGTTTTTCCATGTCTTACTATCTTATCCATGTAGCCAAGAGTGGCTATATATAATAAGCCGGTTATTTTACTTCCTCTATACCGGAGTAGTACTATTTGCTGCACAATATTACTGACCGCCATATTTGAGCACAACATTATTACGCATGGACCTTGACCATGTATGTCACCATGTGTCCAGATCTGAGATGCCGCGTGTACCAGATGAACGACGCCGAGTTCGACCCCTGTGATGCTATCTGGGTGCCGAGGAACACTCTTGGAGAGTACTCGCTTTTCGTTGGGGACAGCTACCCCATTGTGAAGCAGATGCCACCTTCCGTGCACGACATCGAAGACCTGCCGTTCATAAAGCATGGTTGTGTCTTCAGTGCACACCGCCGGATGAACGACATGCTGGGACACGCTATCCCTGATTTATGCCACTTCAGCTCGGATGAGTCTCCATCATGTGGAACCGGACTAGAAAGCTGCAACAATGATTCCCGTTGCCCACTGCTATGGATTGTGCCATCTATGAAGAACACATGGGACTGGAACCTGGAGGAGGACATGGAGCCCATCTATAACGTGTAAGTAGAGCATGGTAAATTATGAATGGTAGCGCTATAAATATATGTAGACTAGTCGTGCACAAATTTATCACATGAAGTGGAGATGAACTTGTGTGGCATACTGGCATTTGTCCTTTCGAATTTATTACTAGTAAATGTGTTATGTGTACGTGCAACTTGTGTGGCTGTTGCACGGGCTCCAACATGCTCTGTGAGAAAAAAAAGGGTGGCACAGCTTTGGATATAGGTGACGTGGTGGCATCATACAGTAGCGATCGTTCGCTATAGTTGTAGTACTAGGACGACAACTCCTATAAACCTTGCGCTTGGCTCTTTGCCTCTTCGGGAGGTTCAACAGTTCGTACTCCTGTGAACCTTGCACTTGGCTCTTCGCCTCTTCGGAAGGTCCAACAATGATGATACTACAGTACAATATGCTTCTGGCAATCTGACACCGAATGAACTACTGCACGTCCACCGCGAGGGTGAGGGAGAGGGCGCTGTAGTCAAAACCCTCTCCTCGTCTTGTGAGCCACCGCGTGCGTGGGCGAGGGGGAGGGCGTAGGCGTATGTAGTAAGCATGCTTCTCCTTGTCCAGTGAGCCACCATGTGTGGGCGAGGGAGAGGGCATAGTAAGCAAGCTTCTCCTCGTTCGGCGAGTTGACGGGAAACATCAAAGTAGTACTTGTCCATACTACGTCCTTTCCGGTTAATATGGCTTAATTTGAAACGAGAAAATACACTGGCGGTCAACGTATGTAACAATACGCTCATTACAGTCACTATATAGTTTTTGCGGTGATTATACGGTCAGTAGCTCACTATAGAGCACCGTATTGCACCCTACTGACCAGCCACATAGTCGACATGGCACTTTGTTGACTGGTTAAATTGACACCTGGTTTCTGGGTCCCACCTGTCAGTTGGCAGGGCAAAGAAATCAGTTAAACAAAACTTTATGCAGGCGCGACAGGAGTCCAACCCTTGCGCGCGAACCACCCTGGCTGTGTATGTGAGTGCATGCATGTGTACTCCCTCGGTCCGTGAAAAACTGTACATCCAGCATTAGAAATTTTTCCAACAAAGACTATACATCTACACTTCCAATGCACTTAGCCTTTAATCTAATCGGTATTGATTGACTAATGCACCAACTTGTGCTCTAGCTATAGGCTACATGTCTATCCTTAATTACAGCATGCAACAACCTTCATTTAATCTTCTTCTCTCAATGGTCGCATGCACACATAATTTTGCTACTTTTGGGCGTTAATTATGCCATGAAGTGCCGGTTCCACTTGGTCAATGTGTAAATCTCTATATGTACAATCTTTCACGGACGGAGGGAGTAGGTTGAGCACTTGAGTGTGAGCGTGTGTGTTGCGTCGTGTGCTGTGTGCCACATGGATGCGTGAGTGTTGCGTGCGTGCATGTGTACGTGTGAGTGTTGCATGTTGCATGCATGCATGAGGCTTTTACTCCCTCCCATTGACATGTTCATCTTTCAAGCTTCATTAAAACGTTGCAGGCAAGAATTAAGAGAAAACTCACCAATGCATGTAAAAGTTCTGGTCTTTTGTTCCTCACGCATGCATTCCAATTAATACGTTCGTAAACACAATTTTCTTGAGGAAAACGAGCCCATTATTGAGTACTTTCGGAAAAGTTCTTCGGGCACTCATCATTTACTACTACCTTGGTTGATGATTTTTTTTTATTGACCTATATATAAACCTCCGTCCTGGTTTATTGGTCCCCTTCGTAGTTAGTGTAAAATTTTGACCGTAAATTTAACTAACAAAGTGTCAATGAATGTCATAAAAAACTATACCATTAAAAACTATGTTCAAATACGAATCCAGTGATATGATTTTTGGTGACATGCATTAACATTTTATTAGTTAAATAGATGGTCAAAGTTTGACACAAAATACTACTAGTACTCCTACATTATTGGCGCCGGGTGCCTTGGCCAATGTTTCATCTTGTTGGACAGGATGAGAGTAGAGGCATATGGATACTGTAGATAGGAAGTCTTGGCAATCCATTATTCCCCATCTCGGTCAGAGAGAACTATTCAACTAGTCTTCACAGTGAAGTGACAATACACGCTGCAGCAGATGGGACACTTAATTAATAAGCTGAACTAGCATGTTGGTGTTACTAAATCGGCCTTACCCAGTACTGCCATCATGTTTGCCAGTGGAGCACGCTTTCGCAAATACGCCTACGCACCTCTCTCTTCCATTAACTGACATATGGGCCCTCTTGAAGTAGACCCACATGTCATCGGCTTAACTATTTACACTCCAAACAATGGTATATCCTGGTAGTAGTACTAGTAGAATTGAGATTTAATGCACTTTCTTGCCCGTCTTTCCCTCTTCTTCCTCCTCTCTTCTTTTTCCTCCTCTCTTTCCCATCGTCAGCCGCACACCATTTCCCCCCGCTCACTGCTCGCCCGCCCACGCCATCTTCCTTGGTAGCTCGCGCGTACCATATCCCCCCCGCTCACTACTCGGCCACACACGCCATCTTCTTCGCTCGCCCGCCCAAATCCACTTCCCCGCTCGCTCGCAGGCACCGAAAACCCCAATCACTCAGCGCCCTAAAAACCCTATGGCAGAACCGACTGACACGCAGAGCCGCGATTGGAATTCCCTCCCTGATGTTCTCTTGGAGCAGATCTATAATCGACCTGCTCAGCACCGTGCGTCTGGCCGCATGCTCGGTGTCTTTGTACCATCTACTCGTCTGCAACCGGCCGGCCCTTTTCAAGATACCCTGCTTGCTGATGCCCGATCCTCGCAGGTGGCCCAGACACGAACTTGACGATCCTACGGAGGTTGCCGTGGTGCCCCTCGACATGCTACCACTACCCGTCCACCTGTCCTTCATGCGCGGCCACTACTGGGCGGGCATGAAGGCCAACTAGATCATCCTCATCCACCAATCCGGTAGTCCGTGGCGTCTCGTGGATATCTACACCCAGCGAGAGATCACCCTTCCATCATTGGATACCGCCGCCATCGAGCCTCGCGGCCTGCCGGACACTCCTGCCTACTACGCACGAGACGCGTTGAGCTTTTGGTGCGACCTCCGTTTGCTGAAGGTTGTAATCTGCGAAGTGCCCGCACCATCAGAAGACTACATGGATTACAAGCTCATTGCCTTGTTCGACATGGGATTAGTCTATCTGGAATCTGGTCGCCATACATGGTTATGGCTCATCATCAATCCTGTTGACCCTCCATTTCTGTTTGATGCTATAGTGCATGATGGCATCGGTTACGCGGTCGACGCACATATTAGCTGCATATACTGGTGGAATCTATCATCGTGTAATTGTTCTATCTCATCTCATCTTTACTTTATGAATACGACTGCCTGTTGATTGTTAGAAATTTAGAATAGATAGTATGTCTATAACCACATCATTGCTATATGTTCCTCTCATTTCCTAGATTTTTATGACCACACATGTTATTGTTAGAGTTGATATGAGAACAATTGGCATCTAATGATGATTGTTAGAATAGACATTATGAGTATAACCTCATGATTGCTATATGTTACTCTCATTTCCAAGATTTTTATAACCATGCATGTTATTGTTAGAGTTGATATGAGAACAGTAGTAACTGCTATGGTAGAATATGAGTAGGCCCTCTCATAGCTGTTTTCCTCTCATTTTTACATGATGTTTGAACCATGACATATTGCTAGAATATGAAAGCCAATGGCTTAATTTTTTTAAACTTGGGGTATGATTATGACCACGACATTGCAATTCTCTGTCTATGATCTGTGTCACTGTTATAATAATCTTAATTCCACACATACTCTGAACATGATTGTATATTTTTGTCCTTTTGGTCTCCAATTTGATTTGTTGCAGCAGACGCAAATGCGCTGGCCTTCATAATTCCAGGACCTGGAAATATACAAGTCAATGGTTAGTGGTTTATCGCTCGTTCAACTAACGGCGGTCATTTGATGCTCATTCGCACATACCAAATTGACCAAACCATTTCATCAAACCACATGCAGTACAATGCCTGGGGCGTTCGTGGCTGTGATGGCTATGGCTGCTTCGTGTTCAAGAAAGATCCCAGCTCCATTGGGCCATGCATATTCAACTGGAGGCGGGTTTATAGCCTCGGCAACCACTCCATGTTTCTCGGGCTCAATTATCCGATCATCCAACCAATCATCGATCATATCACCGGCGATGATTACCATGCTATGCAACTTCCATTCGGCAGGGGGAATTGTGTTTACACATCGTACCATGGGTTTCATGAATCACCATATCCAGAGATTCGTCAACACAGCTTGTTGCCAGATAATCTTCAGTGTGTGAAAGGCATCAAGCTTCCAAGCGATGAATGGCTTTTGCAAACCCGACATGCGGCGATGTGGTTCATGCCAACAGCAAATATGCACAACTTGATTCGTAGTGATATCTAGACTGAGCCATGTATCCTGCTACTATAGCATGACCCTCTTTTATTGGATATTATGTACTGTAGTTAGTTTAAAGGATAGATACCTTTCTGGGATCAAGTGTATCCTAACTCACCTGCGTAGGATGTACTGATAGTGATGATGGAGATGCTGTGCAGAAGCCATATATATATATATATATATCAATTAGGCTTCAAGTGCATACTTGTTGGTGAAAGTGTTGTCCAATGGGAATTATATTTTGTATTACTCATGTAGCATACAAAGTCTGTCGCACAGTCTTGTAACTTCCTACTCCATTTCTAAATTTGTACTAGTCCTCTATACCATATATTGCGCTACTCATACTACTACCTCCTTCCTGGTTTATTGGTCCCCTTCGTAATTTGTGTCAAATTTTGACCATAAATTTAACTAACTAAATGTTAATGCATGTCACAAAAAATTATATCGTTGGATTCGTATTTGAACATAGTTTCCAATGGTATAATTTTCGGTGACATGCATTGACATTTTGTTAGTTAAACCTATGGTTAAAATGTGACACTAAATACGACTAGTAAGTAGTACAGTAGGACTAGTATATGTTGGTCAAATTATTCATCATGTCCTCACATTGAATTGACGTGACAACACGCCTGCGCGTGAGGTGACATAAGAGTCCCGACGGCGTGTTCGGTTCACCAAAGTGAGTCTCACCCCTTTCGTACTACAACAGCACTCTCGCATTCTCTACGAAATCACTCTCCCATTCTCTCCCGGTCTCCCCACCTCCCAGCCGCCGCCTTGTTCCAATCCATTTGGTACGATGAGCGATGAGCTACCGGAGTTGCTATACTTCATTACAAGTAGTCAAAAGGAAGACGCTAAAAAAATCGATCTCGACAAGGATGCTCTTCAAGCTAGCCGGATGAAGGAAGGAACCAGCGAGGCCGCTCCTATGAGTATTCGTCCCGTTGCCCTGTATGATGATTTCGATCTTTATGGGGGTTTTCAAGTCTTTAGAGTCTACATGTAGTAATGAAGCCGATACCCCAGTTTGTTCGGGTATTGTGGACTTCAGATTTGGAGTACCACTTATCTGTCGAAATCTTTCATCATTTACTTAAAATAGTTGATTGATCATACATTGAGTACCATTTAACTGGAATTAACCGATGCAAGTCCAAGAAGGATTGGCCGGTACTGCCGGCTGGCGTCAAGTTCGATCCCACGGATCAGGAGCTGATCGAGCACCTTGATGCCAAAGTGAGTGCTGACAGCGTGAGATCTCACCCTCTCATCGATTTGTTCATACCAACCATCGACAACGAGCACGGCATATGCTACACCCATCCTAAGAAACTTCCAGGTGAGACACCGATCGGCCGTCTACTTGCACAAACATATTCCTTTGTTTATAGCTCTATTTTTCTTTTTAGATGCAGACCTAGTGAAGCAATTACAATTTGACAGTTAATAAAAAGTGAAACAAGTGACTGCAACATGCCAAAGATGTTATGAAAATGCCAACTATGTACCCTAAAACATGTATTCGCCAATACTGCAGGTATCACACTGAGTGGCCTAAACAAGCATTTCTTCCAGTGCAACTCCAGGGCGTTCAAAAGGGGCACGCGGACGCGTCACAAGATACAGTCGGAGTGCGGCATGCATGTGATGTGGCACAAGACCAGCAATACCTTGCCAGTGATGATCAACGGCCGACAGACGGGCAGCAAAAAGGTTCTGGTGCTGCACACCAACAAGAACTTTGACCTGCAGAGGACCAACTGGGTGATGCACCAGTACCACCTCGGGGACCTGGAGCAAGAGAAGGAGCAGGAGCTAGTCCTCTGCAAGATTTTCTACCAGACGAACACTAGGGCCAGGACTAAAAAGATTATAAGTTAGTTTGGTATTGGTACTTGTACTACCTAGTCGTCTGCAAGTTGGTATTGTTGTTAAGGATCTTTTGGTATGAACTTGGCATTTGCTTCCAACCATCATATCGAGGGTCGACATGGATATAAAGCTGAATCATTTGTTTTGAAATGAATTTTCAGGCACCTGATTTTTATTTGATGGGTTGCATAATCACCTGCCGTTCGAATTCCCAGTTCTCCAAATTTTTTACATCTTCAAAGTACGTAGGGGATCCATCCGGTTTCACAGGCTGATAGTTGGACGCAGCACGTCGGAACTAGGCTGTGGCATGCCAAGCCCAGCTGCAAATTGTTAAAAGAGAGGAGCGATGGATTTGGGCCTTCCAGAACAGTTAAGTGTCGCGACCTCGATCGTGAAGTGCCTCGCATGGACTAAAAAAGGCCTAGTCGGTTATTATTAGTTGAAATATGTAAAATATTCCATAATGAAAAGAAATATGTAAAATGCAATGAATTTAGTCCGCTTTCACTGAAAACCATCCGATTTGCATGAAATTCATTCGTGGAACCACAAGACGGTTGTCCATACAGAGCCTAACCGTACGGAACCAGCAGGTCCATGGCCGTACGCAAGCAAGTGTATGCACTTATTACCACGATGGAAAAATAATGCTGACGTCTGAGTCGGTGAAACCCATGAAGTTTTCAACGTAGTCAATAAACGAGAGAATTCTGCAAGTACAGACTGACAACTGGGATCCATCAGGTATATTGTTTTTTCAGGTTGAGCAAGTTTCAACTGGGCTGTAGACTGCCCAGGCTTGGCTTTGTTTTTAACAGGCCCAGCCCATGATGACAATGGGGCACAAAGATCCAGCAGGTTTCAACTGGCCTATGGCCCTCCAGCCTTAGTTATATTTTCTCTTAGAACATCCGCAGGTAGTTTTTTTACTGAATCAAACACACAGCCTAGTTCTATTTTCCTCTTGAAACACCATGTCCTACTTCCATTTTCTAATCTCTACCTATAATTTTACTAGTTCATATACATGTATTATTATATTTAAAATACATAAAGTTCCCTTTTCATCTTTACATCCTTATTTTTTTGTTGTTGTTTTCCCTCCCAGCGCTGATTTTTTTACCACTGGTTTTCCCTAAAACCAACTCAATTGTCCCACATCTTATTAGCTTACAAAAATAAAACAATATTTTATTTGGCAAATCAATAAGTTCTTAAAAAATAAATGTTTATCATTTCTGGATTAAAACAGTTCGGACTCCACCGAAATATGCAAAATTAGGTTGAACTTTTTGACCGTGGTCCTGGGCAGAAAATGGGCTGTAATAAATTCCTTAAGAATTAGCAAATGGGCTGCAAATTATTAAAAAAATAGCAAATGGGCTCTATGTTGTCTGCCACAAATTTGGAGGCTGACTTGTGGGCCTACTAAGTTCATGCGTACACAAGGTTTCTCAAAAAAAGAAACTTAGTCGACTCTACCAGCGTCAGACCATTAGATGTCAATCTAACAGCAATCGTGCTTCTTCAGTCTCTGATCTTCCTACTCTAGCCACCCAAATCAGCGCCGGCGGAACCGCCTGCTCCTGCCTCCCGTGGCCGGCTGTGCTGCCGGGCAGGCCTCACGGCCGCACCATACTCGCATCCCTGGCCTGGCTATCCCTCTACTCACCCACACCTCCTGTTATTCTCCGGTGATGGCAGCCTCACACTGCGGCCGAACAAGTAAACCCTCGTACCCACTCCGCGTGGGAAACAACTGTTGAGTCTTCCTTGGCTCCGGGTCATTCCCTTACTTGGCCTCGCCGTCGGCCACCGCCTTGGTGCTCTCAGCACGGCGTGGTCAACGAACGACATCCATCGGAAGAGGATTGTACATGGAGAGGCTGACAACTGGGTCCACGGCCGCACGCAAGGAAGTGCCTCCTTTTTTTTGCGAGTAGGAAGTGCCTCCTTATAACGCGCAAAATAATGATTCCTCCTCCTAACAGCTGGGACCGACCGGAAGGGCCCCTATATTTCGCGAAAAAAACATTCCCCCTGCTGACAGCTCGGATCCACCAGCTATTACGCACAAAAATAATGAATACCCCCGCTGCTAGGTCGGTCCCACCATATTTGGAGGCTGACTTGTGGGCCTACTAAGTTGACGCGGACGCAGGGCTTTGTCAACTTAGTCAATATAAACAATTCTAGCTGCGGTGACCGTCGATGTCCATCCAACGGTCGTCGTGCTTCTTCAACCTCTGGTCGTCTTGCTCCAGCCACCCAAACCAGCGCTGGCCGTGCCGCCTGCTCCTGCCTCCCGTGGCTGGCTGTGCTGCCACGCAGGCCTCACCGCCCCACCCTACTCCCACCGCTGGCCAGGCCTTCACTCTACTCACCCACACCCCCTGTTATTCTCCGGCGACGGCAGCCTCAAACCGCAGCCGAACTGGTCAACCCATGTACTCCCCTCCGCGTGGGCATCCACTGCTGCGTATTCCCCGGCTCCGGGTCATTCCCTTCCTAGGTCGCGCCGTTGTCCACCACCTTCGTGCTCTCGGGCGGTACGGCGTCATCAACGCGGTCAACGAACGACAACCATCAGAAGAGGACTGTAAGTGGAGAGGCTGACAGCTGGGTCCATGGCCGCACGCAAGGAAGTGCCTCCTTATTATGCGCAAAATAATGATTCCTCCACCTGGCTTTATCTTCGCACGGAAGGAACTGCCTTCTTACCCCCTGACAGCTGGGACCCACCAGGTTGGAGCAAAGGTAGCGTTATCTGTCTGGCCGCGAACGTGTACGTACATAGCGGTCGATCGGTCTCTCCGCAGTGATGTTGGCCGAGTAAGGAGTGGCACGTGTTGAAGTAGAGGCGCCGACGTAGCATGTCACGCAGTCCCGTCTATATCGTGTACACGTACGTACAGCCACGCTGCAAGATAATAAATACGGCTACGTATGTACATACGGGCGGGGTCTCTAACGTGTACAGCGACGTCGTCCTGTTCATCGGGAGCCAACCGGCTTGGACGGAACAGCCGGAACGGGTCTGGCGTACCGCAAAACGGAGGAAAACGGCCTTTTGTTTGACCGTGTACGGTTGAAACGGGGTCCTGTTCATCGGGAAGGGTCTGGCGTACCGCAGAATGGAGGAAACGGACTTGTGTTCGAGCTCCTAAGGTCGAAACGGGGTGCTGTTGATCGGGAGGGGTGTGGCGTACCGCAAAACAGAGGAAACGAACTTGTGTTGGAGTGCCTACGGTCAAAACGGGGTCCTGTTCATCAGGAGGGGTGTGGTGTACCACAAAACCGGACTCCACGGGCTACTGTTCATCCACCGTCGAGTTCCTCCAGCCTCCACCTGCTACTGTTCATCCACCATCGACTTACTCCTGCCTCCACCAGCTACTGTTCATCCACGGGGGTCCTGTTCATCCAACCTCCACAGGCTACTGTTCAACCAGCCCTCCATGGTGTCCTGTTCATCCAGCCTCCACCGGCTCCTGTTCAACCAGCCCTCCACAGGGTCCTGTTCAACCATCCCTCCACGGGGTCCTGTTCAACCAGCCCTCCACGAGGTCCCTCCATCGGCTACTGTTCATCCACACCCACCTCCTCGATCAGGGTCCTGTTCATCCAGCAGCAACGGCCTCTACTACCATGGGATCCTGTTCATCCAACCCCCACCAGCAGCAGTAGCGAAGGAATCACTCGGGTTCAGTTAACAGCCAAGGGATCGATCGGGGTTCAGTAACGTAGCTAGTGCAATCGCTCGGGTTCAGTTAGAGCCCAACGCCTCGCTCATATTCAGTTAGAGCCCAACGCCTCGCACATACGAGCGTACGTGTACGACAGAAACGCGCAAACCTCCATGCATCGCTCAGCCCCGACCACCCACCGTAACCGGGAACTCCCCGAAATTTCCTCGCCCTCGCTTCTACCATGATTTTTTCCGTCATGGACGGCCCAAAGAATGTCATGCAGGTGCGTCCCTGGCCCGCCCAGGACGAAAAGCCCATTTTCTGTCATGATTTTTTGTCATACAAGTAGGAGCCCACCACATCTATGATGATACGTGCTTTTGACACAATTATCGTCATAGAAGTGTCATAAGCATGACAAAAAAAACTCGTTCGGCCCAAAATGTCACGGATGTGTCTTTTTTTTTGTAGTGTACCTAATAGTTTCCTTAGGGTATCCTATGAAGACGCACTTCTCCGATTTAGGTTTGAGCTTATCAGGCTGAAGCCTTTTGACATAAGCGTTGCATCCCCAAACTTTAAGAAACGACAGCTTAGGTTTCTTGCCAAACCATAGTTCATACGGTGTCGTCTCAACGGATTTAGACGGTGCCCTATTTAACGTGAATGCGGCTGTCTCTAATGCATAACCCGAAAACGATAGTGGTAAATCGATAAGAGACATCATAGAATGCACCATATCTAATAAAGTATGGTTACGACGTTTAGACACACCATTACACTATGGTGTTTCAGGATGCATGAGTTGTGAAACAATTAGACATTGTTTTAAATGAAGGCCAAACTCGTAACTCAAATATTCACCTCCACGATCAGATCGTAGAAACTTTTTTTTTGTTACGATGATTCTCTACTTCACTCTGAAATTCTTTGAACTTTTCAAATGTTTCAGATTTGTGTTTCATTAAGTAGATATACCCATACCTTCTCAAATCATCTGTAAAGGTTAGAAAATAATGATACCCGCCACGTGCCTCAACACTAATCGAACCGCATACATCGGTATGTATTATTTCCAATAAGTCATTAGCTCGCTCCATTGTTTCGAAGAACGGAGTTTTAGTCATCTTGCCCATGAGGCATGGTTCGCAAGTATCAAATGATTCATAATCAAGTGATTCCAAAAGTCCATCTGTATGGAATTTCTTCATGCGCTTTACACCAATGTGACCTAAACAGCAGTGCCACAAGTATGTTGCACTATCATTATCAACTTTGCATCTTTTGGCATCAATATTATGAATATGTGTATCACTACGATCAAGATTCAACAAGAATTGACCATTCATCAAAGGTGCATGACCATAAAAGATATTACTCATATAAATAGAACAACCATTATTCTCTGGCTTAAATGAATAACCGTCTCGCAATAAACAAGATCTAGATATAATGTTCATGCTCAATGCTGGCACCAAATAACAATTATTGAGGTCTAAATCTAATCCCGAAGGTAGATGTAGAGGTAGCGTGCCGACAGCGATCACATCGACCTTGGAACCATTCCCAACGCGCATCATCACCTTGTCCTTAGCCAATCTTCGTTTATTCTGCAGCTCCTGTTTTGAGTTACAAATATGAGCAACCGAACCAGTATCAAATACCCAGGCGCTACTACGAGCATTAGTAAGGTACACATCAATAACATGTATATCAAATATACCTTTGTTCACTTTGCCATCCTTCTTATCCGCCAAGTATTTGGAGCAGTTCCGCTTCTAGTGACCATTCCCTTTGCAGTAGAAGCACTCAGTTTCAGGCTTGGGTCCAGCTTTGGGCTTCTTCACGGGAGCGGCAACTTGCTT
Organism: Thinopyrum elongatum; assembly: GCA_011799875.1. Classification (NCBI taxonomy): domain Eukaryota; kingdom Viridiplantae; phylum Streptophyta; class Magnoliopsida; order Poales; family Poaceae; genus Thinopyrum; species Thinopyrum elongatum. The sequence goes on along the minus strand of CM022299.1, from coordinate 492,383,561 downwards.
GCCATTCTTCTTGAAGTTCCCTCTCTTTCCCTTGCCCTTTTCTTGAAAATAGTGATCTTGTTAACCATCAACACTTGATGCTCCTTCTTGATTTCTACCTAGACCTTGTCGTAACACTAGAGACCGAAAGGTTGAACGTGAGTCATATAGTAGATATGATCAACATAGAGATGTTCACCATTGATGGTTAACAAGACTACTAGTTTCAAGAAAAAGGGCAAGGGAAAGGAAGGGAACTTCAAGAAGACTGGCAAGCGAGTTGCCGCTCCCGTGAAGAAGCCCAAAGCTGGACCCAAGCCTGAAACTGAGTGCTTCTACTGCAAAGGAAATGGTCACTGGAAGTGGAACTACCCCAAGCACTTGGAAGATAAGAACGATGGAAAAGTGAACAAAGGTATATTTGATATACATGTTATTGATGTGTTCCTTACTAATGCTCGTAGTAGCGCTTGGGTATTTGATACCGGTTCGGTTGCTCATATTTGTAACTCGAAACAGGAGCTACGGAATAAACGAAGATTGGCTAAGGACGAGGTGACGATGCGCGTTGGAAATGGTTCCAAGGTTGATGTGATTGCAGTCGGCACGCCACCTCTACATCTACCTTCGAGATTAATTTTAGACCTGAATAATTGTTATTTGGTGCCAGCGTTGAGCATGAACACTATATCTAGATCTTGTTTATTGTGAGACGGTTATTCATTTAAGTCAGAGAATAATGGTTTTCTATTTATATTAGTAATATCTTTTATGGTCATGCACCTTTGATGAATGGTCTATTCTTGTTGAATCTCGATCATAGTGATACACATATTCATAATATTGATGCCAAAAGATGCAAAGTTGATAATGATAGTGCAACATACTTGTGGCACTGCCGTTTAGGTCATATTGGTGTAAAGCGCATGAAGAAACTCCATGCGGTTGGACTTTTGGAATCACTTGATTATGAATCATTTGATACTTGCGAACCATGCCTCATGGGTAAGATGACTAAAACTCCGTTCTCCGGAACTATGAAGCGAGCTAATGACTTATTGGAAATAATACATACTGATGTATGCGGTCCGATGAGTGTTGAGGCACGCGGCGGGTATAATTATTTTCTAACCTTCACAGATGATTTAAGTAAGTATGGGTATATCTACTTAATGAAACACAAGTCTGAAACATTTGAAAAGTTCAAAGAATTTCAGAGTGAAGTGGAGAATCATCATAACAAGAAAATAAAGTTTCTACGATCTGATCGCGGAGGCGAATATTTGAGTTATGAGTTTGGCCTTCATTTAAGACAATGTGGAATTGTTTCACAACTCACGCCACCGGGAACACCACAGCGTAATAGTGTGTCCGAACGTCGTAACCGTACTTTATTAGATATGGTGTGTTCTATGATGTCTCTTACCGATTTGCCTTTATCATTTTGGGGTTATGCATTAGAGACAGCCACATTCATGTTAAATAGGGCACCGTCTAAGTCCGTTGAGACGACACCGTATGAACTATGGTTTGGCAAGAAACCTAAGCTGTCATTTCTTAAAGTTTGGGGATGCGACGCTTATGTCAAAAGGCTTCAGCCTGATAAGCTCAAACCCAAAGCAGAGAAGTGTGTCTTCATAGGATACCCTAAAGAAACTATTGGGTATACCTTCTACCATAAATCTGAAGGCAAGATCTTTGTTGCTAAAAATGGGTCATTTCTAGAGAAGGAGTTTCTCTCGAAAGAAGTGAGTGGGAGGAAAGTAGAACTTGATGAGGTAATTGTACCTTCCCTCGAATTAGAAAGTAGCACATCAGAGAAAACCGTTCCCGTGATGCCTACAACAACTAGAGAAGAAGCTAATGATAATGATCATGAAACTTCAGATCACGTTACTACTGAACCTCGTAGGTCGACCAGAACATGTACCACACCAGAGTGGTACGGTAATCCTGTCCTGGAAGTCATGCTGTTAGAGAACAGCAAACCTTCGAACTATGAAGAAGCTATGATGAGCCCAGATTCCGACAAATGGCTTGAGGCCATGAAATCTAAGATAGGATCCATGTATGAGCACAAAGTGTGGACTTTGGTGGACTTGCCCGATGATCGGCAAGCCATTGATAATAAATGGATCTTCAAGAAGAAGACGGACACTAATGGTAATATCACTGTCTACAAAGCTCGACTTGTCGCAAAAGGTTTTCGACAAGTTCAAGGGGTTGACTACGACGAGACTTTCTCACCCATAGCGATGCTTAAGTCTGTCCAAATCATGTTAGCAATTGCCGCATTTTATGATTATGTAATCTGGCAAATGGACGTCAAAACTGCATTCCATAGCGGGTTTCTTAAAGAAGAATTGTATATGATGCAACCAGAAGGTTTTGTCGATCCTAAAGGTGCTAACAAAGTGTGCAAGCTCCAGCGATCCATTTATGGACTGGTGCAAGCATCTCGGAGTTGGAATATATGCTTTGATGATGTGATAAAAGCATATGGTTTTATACAGACTTACGGAGAAGCTTGTATCTACAAGAAAGTGAGTGGGAGCTCTATAGCATTTCTGGTGTTATATGTGGATGACATATTACTAATTGGAAATGATATAGAATTTATGGATAGCATAAAAGGATACTTGAATAAGAATTTTTCAATGAAAGACCTCGGTGAAGCTGCTTATATATTGGGCATCAAGATCTATAGGGATAGATCAAGGCGCTTAATAGGACTTTCACAAAGCACATACCTTGACAAAGTTCTGAAGAAGTTGAAAATGGACCAGTCAAAGAAAGGGTTCTTGCCTGTGTTGCAAGGTGTGAAATTGAGTCAGACTCAAAGTTCGACCATGACAGAAGATAGAGAGAAAATGAAAGTCATTCCCTTTGCCTCAGCCATAGGTTCTATTATGCATGCCATGCTGTGTACCAGACCTGACGTGTGCCTTGCCAAAAGTTTGGCAGGGAGGTACCAAAGTAATCCAGGAGTGGATCAATGGACATTGTTCAAGAATATCCAGAAGTACCTGAAAAGGACCAAGGATATGTTTCTCGTTTATGGAGGTGATGAAGAGCTCGTCGTAAAGGGTTACGTCGATGCTAGCTTTGGCACAGATCTGGATGACTCTAAGTCACAAACCGGATACGTATTTATATTGAATAATGGAGCTGTCAGCTGGTGCAGTTCCAAGCAGAGCGTTGTGGTGGGATCTACGTGTGAAGTGGAGTACATAGCTGCTTTGGAAGCGGCGCATGAACGAGTCTGGATGACGGAGTTCATAGACAATCTGGGTGTAATACCCAGTTCATCGGGTCCAATGACAATCTTTTGTGACAACACTGGAGCAATTGCCTTAGCGAAGGAATCCAGGTTTCACAAGAGAACCAAACACATCAAGAGACGCTTCAACTCCATTCGTGAAAAAGTCAAGGATGGAGACATAGAAATTTGCAAAGTACATACGGATCTGAATGTGACAGACCCGTTGACTAAACCTCTTTCGCGGGCAAAAACATGATCAGCACCAAGACTCCATGGGTGTTAGATTCATTACTATGTAATCTAGATTACTGACTCTAGTGCAAGTGGGAGACTGTTGGAAATATGCCCTAGAGGCAATGATAAAGTGGTTATTATTATATTTCCTTAATCATGATAAAGGTTTATTATTCATGCTAGAATTGTATTGACCGGAAACTTAAATACATGTGTGGATACATAAACAAATACCATGTCCCTATTGAGCCTCTACTAGACTAGCTCGTTGATCAAAAGATGGTTAAGGTTTCCTAACCATAGACATGTGTTGCCACTTGATAACGGGATCACATCATTAGGAGAATGATGTGATGGACAAGACCCATCCGTTAGCATAGCATATGATCGTTCAGTTTATTGCTACTGCTTTCTTAATGTCAAATACATATTCCTTTGACCATGAGATCACGCAACTCCTGGATACCAGAGGAATACCTTGTGTTCTATCAAACATCACAACATAACTGGGTGATCATAAAGGTGCTCTACAGGTATCTCCGAAGGTGTCTGTTGAGTTGACATGAATCGAGATTGGGATTTGTCACTCCGTATCACGAAGAGGTATCTCTGGGCCCTCTAGGTAGTACAACATCACAAGAAGCTTGCAAGCATAGTGACTAAGGATTTATTTGCAAGATGATGTATTACGGAACGAGTAAAGAGACTTGCCAGTGAAGAGATTGAACTAGGTATGGAGATACCGACGATCGAATCTCGGGCAAGTAACATACCGACAGACAAAGGGAATTACATATGTTGTCATAAAGGTTCGACCGATAAAGATCTTCGTAGAATATGTAGGAACCAATATGGGCATCTAGGTCCCGCTATTGGTTATTGACCGGAGAAGCGTCTCGTTCATGTCTACATCATTCTCAACCCCGTAGGGTCCGCACACTTAACGTTCGTTGATGATATAATATTATATGAGTTATGTGAATTGGTGACCGAATGTTGTTTCGAGTCCCGGATAAGATCACGGACTTGACGAGGAGCTCCGGAATGGTCCGGAGGTAAAGATTCATATATAGGACGATACTATTTGGTCTCCGGAAAAGTTTCGGAATGCACCGGGTATCTATCGGATCACCGTAAGGGGTTCCGGGAGACCTACGGGGAGTTATTGGGCTTATTGGGCCAACTAGGGAAGCACACCAGCCCATAAGGGGCTGGTGTGCCCACCTCTAGGCCACCGACCCTTAGGGAAGGAAAGGGGGCCGCCTAAAGGCAGGGCAGCCGCTGGCGCCCCTCCTACCTTCTTCTCCTTCCCTCAAGAAGGAAAGGGGGGCGCGCCTAGGCAGGCGCCCAGGGTGGCCGCCGCCCCCCTTGGGGCACGTCCTAGGGCAGCCCCTCCTCCCCCACCTATATATATGAGAGGAGGGAGAGGGGCAACACACACCACGATCCCCAAGCCGTGTGCGGCGCCCCCTCTCCCTCTACTTCTAGTTCCTCCTCCATCCATGTCCGTTGTGCTTGGCGAAGCCCTGTGGATAGTTTCACCACCACCGTCACCACGCCGTCGTGCTGCCGGAACTCATCTACTACTTCGCCTCTCTTGCTGGATCGAGAAGGCGAGGACGTTATCGAGCTGAACATGTGCTGAACGTGTTGGTGCCGTATGTTCGGTACTTGATCGAAATGGATCGTGAAGGTGTACGACTACATCAACCGCGTTGATAAATGCTTCTGCTTAGCGATCTACAAGGGAATGTAGATGCTCTCCCCCTCTCATAGCTATGCATCTCCATGGATAGATCTTGCGTGTGCGTAGATTTTTTTTTGTTATCCATGCAATGTTCCCCAACACCTCTAACATCATTAGTGATTCTAAATAACAAGTCGCTCAAGCGAGCAATCATATCAGAATTTTGTTTCAATTATTTCATAACATTTGCATTGAAGTGATCTTGCTTTCTAATGTAATTGTCAAATTCATATAAGCATTGACTAGGATGTTTATTGTAAGGGATGTCACATTCATCAAATTTCAAAGAGAATTTACCTCCACCACCTGTGGTGGTGTGTCAAGCCCATGTATTTCTTCGATAGGTGGTAAATTCTTAACATCTTCAGCTTTAATACCTTTTTCCTTCATACATTTCTTTGCCTCTTGCATATCTTCTGAACTGAGAAATAAAATACCCCTCTTCTTCGGAGTGGGTTTAGGCGGTGGTTCAGGAAGAGTCCAATCATCATAATTCTTCAATATGTTATTCAATAATTCCTCAGCTTGTTCAATAGCATCGGTTAGTCCATTATAGAAGATATCAAGTATTTCATTTTCTTGAGAGGATGATCAGGCAAAGCATTAAGTAATTGGAGAATCCTCCCCCAAGCTTGTGGGAGACTCTCGTCTTTAATTTGCACAAAGTTAAATATTCATGTAAGGCAGCTTGTTTCTTATGAGCAGGAAAATATTTTTCAGAGAAGTAATAAATCATATCCTTGGGACTACGCACACAACCAGGAATAAGAGTATTGTACCATATCTTAGCATCACCCTTTAACGAGAAAGGAAATAACTTGAGAATATAGTAATAGCGAATTTTCTCGTCACGAGTAAACAGGGTGGCTACATCATTTAATTTAGTAAGATATGCCACAATAGTTTCCGTTTCATAGCCATGGAAAGGATCAGATTCAACCAAAGTAATTAACTCTGGGTCGACAGAGAACTCATAATCCTTATCAGTAATATAGATAGGTGAAGTAGAAAACTTAGGATCATATTTCATTCTAGCATTCAAAGATTTTCTTTCAACTTGCATAATAATTTCTTGAGATCATTTATATCCTTACAAGCAAGAAAGTCTCTAGCTACCTCTCCATCCATAACATAACCCTCAGGTATCTCAGGCAATTCATATCTAGGATAGCTAGGCCTAATAGGTGTTTCATAATTCTCAGATTCAAAGACTTCATCAATTTCAGTAATTTCATCAGTTTCAGCATTCTCAATATCTTTAGCTCTAGCAAGTTGTTCATCTTTAGCTCTAGCACAGTATTATCAAGCAAAGTACTAGCATCATTCATAGCAGAAGTAGCATCATCAATAACTTGCGACACATTAGGATTAATAGCATGTGGTGGTGTTGCAAGCTTACTCAAAACAGAAGGTGAATCAAGTGCAGAGCTAGTTAATAGTTCCTTACATCCCCTCGTCTTAGAGGGAAAGATCTTGGTTTTCTCATCCTTAAGATTCTTCATAGTGATCAATAAATATAAATCCCAAGTGACTCAACAAATATAGTAATGCTCCCCGGCAACAGCGCCAGAAAAAGGTCTTGATAACCCACAAGTATAGGGGTTCGCAACAATTTTCGAGGGTTGAGTATTCAACCCAAATTTATAGATTCGACACAAGGGGAGCCAAAGAATATTTGCAAGTATTAGCAGTTGAGTTGTCAATTCAACCACACCTAGAGATTAACTATCTACAGCAAAGTGATCGGTACACTACAAAAAAAATACACTTCCGTGATGATACGTGTTTGTCACAGTAGGTCATGTTTTCTGTCATGCATGTACATCCATGACAATTTAATGACATAATCAAGATAGTCATACCTGTGCCGTCGTAGAAGTGTTCCATGACATTACCAAAATTATCATCACGGAAGTGTCCACTTCCATGACGATAAATGGCGCGTCATGGAAGTGCTTTCGTCAAGGGTAACCGACACGTGGCATCCACCGTAACGGGTTGCCGTTAAGCTATTGGGTTCCGGTTTGGATCTGATAACCCGTTAACAGCCCGGGCCAATGGCGATTTTCCACGTGTAAAATTCTCATTCGCCGACGATCCACGTGTCAACTCAGCGTTGGGACAGATGTCAACCGTCCATTGGACAAGAATCACCAATGAAACATTGACACGTGGTACGGCCCAATTAAGGCCCATATAGGTTTAAAAGCTGGCCCAGGAACAGGCCCACAAGATTTTGTCAGATCTAATGGGCCGGCCCGTTAACGGCCTAACATTTTTTGGACCAAATTATGGCCCACATCAGATACGGGCCGTTAAAGGACTGAAATATTCTGGTCCAGTTTACAGCCCATATCAGATCTGGCCCGTTAACAGCCTGCAATAGTTTGGGCCAAATTACGGTCCATACCTGGTCCAGCCCATTAACTGACTTTCATTTCTTGGGCCAAATTACGGCCCATAATAGATACGGCCCTTTAACAGCTACTGTGCCATCGGGCCCATTGGGGGCCTGATTTGCTCTTCGGCCTCTTAATGGCTCGTTTAACAGTTCAGCCCGATATTAGTTTCGGCCTGTCAGCGGCCCTGTCTACATATGGGCCTCTTTCGGCCCGGTTTCACTTTCGGCCATTTAAAGGCCCGAGTTGCACCTGGGCCTAATTCTGGTCCATAGTTACTTTTGGCCTCTTAACGGCCCGTAGTCTTCATGGATACATTCTATCCCAAACTGCCTATCGGCCCGTTAAAGGCCATTGAGAGTGTTGGGCCTAATTTTGGCTCATTATACATCCGGCCTGCTTCCAGCCCGTCATGTAATTGGGTCAGCCAAGGCCCAAAAACATTTCAGCCTGTTAATGGCCTGTCACACAAATGGGCCAATAATGGGCCGATGTATATTACAGCATGTTGTCGGCCCGTGATTTGTTCGCCATAATTAAGGCTCAATCTAGTTCTCAACCTGTTAAAAGCCTATTTAATTTTCTGGCACAATTAAGGAAAGCGGTTTACTCGGCCTTTTAAAGGCTCGAAACTAAACGTGGGCCAGATTAAGACTAGACCTAACTAATGGCCCAAGATGATTATAGGCCCACGGTTCGGCCCGTACTAGCGATTGCCGACCAGCCAGTTTTAGTACTGAAATTATTTTTTATAAACCTAGCCTATTGGCTCATTGCGCTCCGATCAAAGATTACGACATTTTCTCAGAGCGACGACAACATAAACAGCAAATAAATTACAGCATCATGACAAAGAATAAACCTAGACTATACAATAAAGAAATTACAGCATATTACATCCCCTGGGCATCAAAGTTCGCCACCAGTGATAATAAAGGGCAACCAGATAGCAGATTCCATAAACTGGGCAGGTCGCCACCAGTGGAAGTAAACAGGCCGACAAAATAATAGACATAACCGACAGCACTTCAATACAGTTCAAGAAAGGTTAGCCCGGCCCAGGTGCTGCAGCGCAAGCAGCTTAGCAACCTGATGAGACTGCGCTTGTTTCACGCTTATATCCACCAACTTAAGCTGCATAGCATCAATAGACGTCTTGTACTTATGGTTAATCTTGCATAGAGATTGGAGTTCCAGTCGGATTTGAGCGAAAGCATGTCTTTTTGCTTGAATTTCAGACTGAAGAAGTCGAACAGATTCAGGCGGCGACTTCATCGAGCTTGTGTCACCGAGTAAGTTTGACACTACATCAAGACATGACTTTGGGGTTGTATCCCTACCCTCAAGATGTGTTACCTTCTTCTCTGGAATATATGTTAGAGGGACAAACAATGGGTTCGTCTCACTATCATTGTGGCAGTTCTTCCTAGCATCAGTGCTGTCACCCTGAAAGAGAAACAAGTAGGTAGATAACAGGTTTTGCACGTATAAGCATCAGCACTGTCAATTCATCTCATTTCTTTGTCAAAAATAAAGAGACACGGTTTAAAATAGCATTAACATAATAGGCATTGTTCATAGTTAAGACGCCAGGAAATGGCATTGTGTAGGAGCGGCCAGCTTCACCATACCACTGGATTACAGATCAAGAACACAAGCATACATGTAGTGCTAAACAACGTATAAGCATGAATGGTGAGTGTACTCTCAATTTATACCATTTCAGATTGGTAAATAAAGAGACATGATTTAAATAACATTAATATAATATGGCATTGTTCATAGTTGAGACACAGCAGGATATGACATTGTGCTGGAGTTGGTAGTTTCACCACACCACTGGATTACAGATCAAGAACACAAGCATACACACAGTGCTAAAGAAGATAACTTGCTATGTTTAGTTTAATTTACATGGTATGAATAAGGAACTAGGTTGTACAACTAAAGACTGAAATTGAGAAGGACAAACTTATGTTTATGTACTTCTTTGTTATAAACTGTGAACAAGCAATTTGATGCAGACGACAAAAATAAACAGCATTTGCACTCATAGCTATCCAAATATACACAACAAAGTTTGAAGGCTCGAGGAGGACAAACTTACATTAGTAGTGAAGACCGGCTCTATAAAGCCCTTGTCCATATTGATGGGGGGGCAATTCAAGAAGTTTAACGCACACTCTTCTTCAAGAGCATTGCCTTTATTCTACATTTTGTTAAGAGTAAATATAGATGTGAAAATATAGGAACAAATGGCGATTATTTAACCTAAGATGCAGAGTACAAATGTAAATACAGCATACAGGCAAATCGCACTGACAAGAGCAATGCAGAGCTAAACTTCTTCAGTAACATTGATTTTATTCAATATTTTTGCAAGAGTAAATGTAGATCTGATGTGTAGAAAATGGAGGGCAAGGGAAAATAAGATGCAAAGTGTACATGAAGAACTAGCTGACAATATAAGTACAGTGATGAAAGACAGCAAATACTTACAAGAACAATGCAGAACTAAATTTCTTCATAATCATTGGGTTTATTCTACATTAATGTAAGCATTAATATAGATCTGATAATTGGGAGCAAATAGTGGATAAGCAAGCTATAATGCACAATGATGTCACATAATCCACCAGGTATGAATGTAAGTACAGCGATAGGATAATAGGTACTCACAAGAGCAAAGCAGCGACCAGCATAGTTGTGATATCCTAGGTTTTGTAGCGCTGGTTCTATTGCCAATATACGTGGGGTGCTATCTGATTTCTCCGGTAGCACCACCTTTTTCAAGGACTTTGCTTGTACTCCTTCAGGTTCTGCAATCACCCTCTTCCTTTTGGATGTCTGAAACACAAGAACAACATTTGAATGGAAAAACATGGTATGACAACAAATGGAATAGGTATTGATAATGGATGGGCATGTCATCTTCACATATATCATGAGTAAACTAAGCAGACGGCGGTGCAATGAAGCAAAAGAAATGCAAGACACCTTATGCAAGATACGTGCAACCAATAAAACCTTGCCAAATTAGAACATGCACCTTATTGGGTGAACAGGATATGCCATCTGCCTTTGACTCCTTGAGCTCAGAATAGTCATTAGGATCATATTCCGAATACGAATCTGTAGGTCGGGAGCATGTGGGTTTCATTGCATCCACAATGGACCTCAATCCCTTGATGCCAAGTTTGTTACCCATTGAACTATTCCGCAATATTCTTCTGATGTGTGCATTCTTATATTCATTGTGATTACGTACAATATCTGAAAAGCATGAAAACATAAATAGTAGTGAGATTATCTTTGTAATGCAGAGGATATTGTAATATAATAGGGGCTCCCTGTAAACCCTTGTGTGCTATCACTGGATTCTGATGAGAGAGCCCATGTGTGATGTAATATGGTGAGTAGATTAATATAATCTGGCACAACTACACAAAAAATAGGCTCCCTGTTGGGAGCTCCAGTTGTAAGGATAGTTGGCAGATGATAGGTTCATAATATACCGAATAGAAAGTTTATTGCCAAACCATGATAACGAGAGCGCACAACCACTAGGCAGATCGTAGTGTAGATAAAAGGGCTACACCATAACCACCATAAATAAATTGGGAAAGCGGAACTGGCTGGAAAATACAGGGTTTTGCCGCTACTAATATGCAGCCTATCAATCACCTACAGGCCAGCTCTATTCATCTGAAGGCACACTGCTGTTACTATCAGTCTAGTCTATTGAAGACCGTGCAGCTCCCACCATTTCTGGGATATTATGGCAGACCAACTCGAAGTGCGAAATCATGTAGCAGAACCGGCCCAATAGAGCTGTTGACTGCAGATGTCCCGTCTCCCCTTCCTGAGAAGGAACATACTGTACTTACTAAAGAAGAACAGAAGAGGAACATGTTAAAGAATAGAAGGGGAAGCATATTATTGAGATTCCCCTTCTTTCTATACAATGTTGGTTGCCCACCCATGATGAATCAGAGCACCCAAAGAAATGCCATTCCATGATGTCTCTCTATATGTGGCCACATGCATTTGGAAACTCAAGTGGGAGCATTAGCTAACCAATTAAATGTGTGTCTGTTAGCTAATGTCAGTATCATATCACATTCGTATTTGAAGAACCTTAGGACGTATGATTGGTGTGTTATTTAGCTTTAAAGGGTGGACAGCTGCTAGTAGGACACAAAGCACCTACGCAGATCATAGTGTAGATATAATGGGAAAACCCTAAGCATCAGGAGTAAAATCAGGAAAGTGGAACTTGCTGGAAAATATGTGCTAGTATTGCCGGTACGGCTAGAAAGGCTTCGGAAACCAGCTCTCTACAACTGAAGGCGCAGTACTGTTACTATCAATCTAACTCTCAAAGGCGACACATACGACCGAATACGAAGAGTTGAAAGCGTCCATGACAATCGACATGAAGACCAACACGAAGAGTTGAAAGCGTCCATGACAAGCGACCGAATAGACCTATACACTGCAAATGTCCCTGCTCCTCTTCACTACAAAGAACATACTGTACAACTATTATACTCCCTCTGTTCCTAAATACAAGTCTTTGTAGAGATTTGTCACAACCCTAGCTTAGTCCTTGCCTGTCACTGCATAAGCATCCATGCATAATGTGTAAATTCAAAAGAATTTGAATTGGGGATGTTCCAAACCCTAGCACTAAATCAACTCAAATAGGTTCAACTTAAAATCTTTTCAATGAACCCAAAATGCCCTTCAAAAAATTTCATCATTTTTGAATTGGTCCAGAACCTCTGCCAAAAATGGTGCACATTTTTCTAGGCCATCCTGGATTTTTGAATCAAATCATAAAGTATTTGAATTTGGGCATTTAAATGCTATAAATATTTTAAATTCTCAAATAATTCTGGAAACAGTTGAGGGCTATTGGAAATAATTCAATATGTGCCTACAATTTATTTCATGAAATTCGAAAATGGTTTAGCTTGAAAACTAAATCAAGACAGAAGGAAATAAATAGAAAACAGAAAACAAAAGACAGAAAGAGAAAGAAATCTACCCAGCCCACCTACCTCACTACAAAAAAAACCACTTCCGTGATGATACGTCTTTGTCACAGTAGGTCACATTTTCTGTCATGCATGTACATCCATGATGATTTTATGACAGAAGCAAGATAGTCATACCTGTGCTGTCGTAGAAGTGTTCCATGACAATACAAAAATTATCATCACGGAAGTGTCCACTTCCATGACGATAAATGGCGCGTCATGGAAGTGGTTTCGTCAAGGGTAACCGACATGTGGCATCCACCGTAACGGGTCGCCGTTAACCTATCGGGTTCCGGTTTGGATCCGATAACCCATTAACCGCCCCGACCAATGGGGATTTTCCACGTGTAAAATTCTGATTCGCTGTAGTATCCACGTGTCAGCTCCGCGTTGGGACAGGTGTCAGCCAGTGAGTGAACAGGATGCGCCTATGGTACGTCGACACGTGGCTCAGCCCAACAGTGGCCCGTTTAGGTTAAAAGGCCGGCCTGTCAAAATAAGCGGGTCGACCCATTAGCGGCCTACTTGAGTCAGGCCCATTGACAAGCATGGCCCATACAAGTTACGCAGAATCGACCCATCAAAGGCCCATTCTAGATTCGACAATTTCCAGCCCATCGTCAGTTCCAGCCTGTTAACAGCCCGCTACGTCTTTGGGCCCAATTACGGCCCGACCTTCTTTCGACCTGTTAGCAGCCCATTATAGATATGGACCAATATGCCGCCGGTATGTCTTTCGGCCTTTTCTCGGCCCATTTTATAGTTGGGCCAACTTCTAGCCCGTTGTGACTTTCGGCCTTTCCTCGGCCCATTCTATAAATGGGCCAATTCCTAGCCCATTTTGTCTTTTGGCCTGTTAACGGCCTGCACAATAGTTGGGCCTTTGACGGTGCCACCTGATTTTGGGTCCATTAGTGGCCCAAGTTCCGCAGGGCACACTTTCAGCCCGACGCGACTTTCGACCTGTTAAATGCCTATTCTGTAAATTGGGCCTCTTCTGGGCCAAAACACTTTTGGCCTCTTACTGGCCCGTCATGTAAAAGGGCTGAGACAAAATTAACAATTATTTCGGCCTACTAGATGCCCGCGGGCCATTTCCATTTATACGGCCCTATCGAGCTTTCATCCTGTTAACGGCCTGCTAAGAGCCGTTGTTACGGTGGGCCACATCATTTGGGAAGCTCTAAATATTATGTTGACCAGCCCAATTAAGGCCCGCTTTGACATGTTTGTTCATTCGGATGGCGTCCAGGTAATGTTTGGGCGTGCTGGCCCCAGTTTCAACGATATAGCATATACAAATAATTATCCTACTCTATACTATCGCCTCTAAAAAACCTACACTATACAATAAAGAGACAAAGGCATAGAAACGAAGAATAATCCTACACTATACAATAAAGAAATTACAGCAGATTATACCCACTGGGCATTACAGTTCAGAACCAGTGATAATAAAGCGTACACAAACAGCAAATTACATACACTGGGCAAATAAAGCTCATACATCATGGACACGCATCAACAGAACTTACCATTTGAACTATAATCTCTTTAGAAAATAGGATTGGCCGGATTCAGATAGCACTAATTTCAGTCTGCAAAATCTCTAATTCCTTTGTGGTTACCTCAGTGTCTTGTTTCATTTTTTTGACTCCTGCATCTAATACCTGCAACTGTAGTCTCAACATGTTGATTGCATGTTGAGAATCATGTACACATCATCTTGCCACCTCTAGTTGATGCTCGAGAACATCAGCACATTCCAATTCCAATCCATAATCATTTGGTAACGGCCATGCCGCACTGCTCTCAGATCATTGTGTTGATGTCACTTCATCCTGAAATGTTTCTGTAAGTACACATGACTAGGGCAAATATATAGTTACAATAGTGAAGCAAGCAAGACAGACTATTTTGTACATGGCAAAACAATACTAACAATAATGTTACACGTCATGAAGCATAAGCAGGTGATATTTTAAAAATTATAAAAATGGTAGTCTGTGCAGGCCGCATACAGAAATCTCTCTTAGCTCACCAGAGGAGCATGATGTTGGGGCCAAATCCAAAACAGACAGGTTACAAATTTAGACCACACGCAGCTACTGACAATTATATATATCTTGCGTATAAGTAAGCAAGTAGTTAGCCATTCTTTAGCTCAATTAAAGTCTTAGGGAGCATAATGAACAGCAGAGGGATTCATACAAACCTACTACAGCAAGCAAAACTATGCAATCATTAGCCTTGTATAAACTAGATTGTGAGCCTCATGCAGTAATAGTTGGTTAATAGACTTCAAAGTTTCAGGAACACTTCGCCAGAGTAATTAAATGGTAAGGCCTTTAATTATGTCAACTAATAGTTATACATGCAACTACAAGTAATTTAATGGAGTACCCAACATCAGGCATCATTGTTTGGGCATCTCATTAACTGAGGACAAATAAAGCAATTGAAAAGAGCAATTTAACTATGCCTGAAACAAACAAGCAATTGAACTGTTGAGTTGCCAGCAGGCATACATGCACGCCTCAATAACATCCTTGGCCTAGCTACATTTACTATATAAAGGAACAAATAATGTAATATTGTTTGCCCCCTATGAAGTATCTCGACTAGTATGTAATCAAGATCCTAGTAATGATAGGTAGGCTAATGATGTGAATATGCGTTTGCTTATGACATCGACAACTCTACCATAGCAGGAAGCAGTTTCACACTGTTCACTAATATAAGATGTTTTAGATATTTAAAAGTAGACTACATCCGTAATGAGTGAACAGACACATTAAAATGTGTTTACATATATCTGATTTACAAAAAAGTTAGAACATCATATAGTAGTGAGCGGATGGAGTTTTAATCAATGGCCCAATGACTGGGTTACAGGTGAAGAACCCTACGCAAGCACAATGTCAGACAAATAGGATGTCCTGGTAATTGTAATACATTGACTTACCATAACTAGTTGAACAGGCTCAGCGCTGCTCCTCCTTCTCTTGCAAGGCTTCTTCCTGACATCTTGTACTTGCAAATCCTCAATCTTATCATCATTGCACCCCCTCTGCAAGGTGACACAAACTAGTTAATGGTCTCCTTGGAAGATAAATATGCATACTTTCCAGTCTATGAACAACACCAAAGGATGAGTTTATAACAAAACAACACCACATAATGAAACATGCCACATCTCTTGCACACAATGAAATGAGCATTTACTATGTGTGCGCTGTGTAAAAACTAGGCATACCTTCGAACTAGATCTCCAGGTACTCTTGGAGAGCCTACTTTAGTGTATAGCCAAACCTTTATGTCACCTATGAGTTATACAAGCCCCCACTACAGCAGCCCTTAGTGTTTAAATCCTTGACAAGCTATTTTAGGTCAAGAACAGCAAGTAATCAAAGCAAACAGTCCTAGTATGGCTGGCTGATACAAACAAGCAATTGAACAGATGTGTGAGCAAATCTTGCACAACACTAAATTACATATCAAGAAAAGAAGCATAGAAGGAGGCTTAAAGACCATCACTTGACTGACCAGATTTAAGGGGCATTTAAACATCATGTGCAACATATGAACTAACATAAACATTGCCTATTTTAGATTCTATAATGAAATGCACATGTATTAGGTTATGCCATGTATGATGCCTAAATGTACACTATAGCAGGCAGGAGTCATTCATCATTGCACGCACAATTGAATTGCAGGTTAAGGGCCAGTTCTGTTCTGCCTTTTCAGCGCTTATTGTCAAAATAAGCCATAAAAGATGTAAAGAAGTCGTTTTTGAGTTATGGGCTTGGGCTTAACTTATTTCGCTTTGGGGGAGGGGGTGCTTCGGGTAGAAGCTCACTAAAAATTGAAGGGAAGGGGAATAGCGAAATGACTCTGTTGTCTGCCTATATTACACTCAAAATGCCACTACTCACGCCCGCGTCACACCTGACCCTCAAGTAAAAACAAGCACGCAAGCGTTCATTGCCCTGCCCGCTTGCATCTCCTCTCCCCTTTCCCTCTACCTCGATCCCCTGCCTGCAGTGCTAGGGTTCCTCCAGCAAGCAGTCGCCACTGGTCCCATCTAGCCTGCTCCTCGACGATGCTCTGTCCAGCTAGGCTACATGGCCGGCGGGTAGGGCCAAATCTCCCCGGCTGCTCCTCTGTCTGGCGCCGCCCCTCATTCTCATGGCCTTCAACAGCTGTTCCACTATGGTCTGTCCAACGCACTACTCCTGCGGTCGCCGCACAACTACGGCCGATGCCTCACTCCGGCAGAAGGCACCTCGTTCCCCCTCCCCTCCTCCTAGGCCGTGGCCTTGAGGTGCTATTGAAGGATGAGCTCATCCAACAAGGTGAGGATCTCCTCTGATTTTTTGCCAAATTTTCATTCTGATCCACTATACGATGAATTGCTATGAGCTGTTGCTGCTATATGATGCATTGCTATGAGCTGCTGCTGCTGCTATATGATGAATTGCTATGAGCTGCTGCTGGTGCTATATGATGAGTTGCTATAAGCTGCTCCTGCTACTGCTATATGATGAAATGCTATGAGCTACTGCTGCTATATGATGAATTGCTATGAGCTGCTCCTGCTGCTGCTATATGATGAATTGCTATGACCTGCTGCTGGTATATGATGAATTGCTAGTTGCTGCTGCTGTATGATGAGTTGCTATGAGCTGCTACTGCTATATGATGCTTTCAGGTGGTGCTGCTATATGATAATAACCAGCCACTTGGACCATCGAATTTCGATAACTAATGGTTCTTCATTTAAATTTAGGCAATGCGTTCTTCATTTAAATTAGGCAATGGGCTCTCTATGGAAGACATTGACCAAAGTAGATTGTGCCAAGTAGATGGTATCTTTGTATTTGCATTTTGAACAAATATTGATGGTCAGTTTTCCTATCATATTAATTACTGCACTGGGTTCAATTTGTGATGTTTGCAAGTCAAATTAATTTTCATATGGGCAGCAAAATGACAACATATAATGCAATCTAGACTTTTCACTGATCATACCATAGATAAGCTAAAAAGGCAGGCAATGAAAAGAACTGGTTGGCTTATTATCTAGAGGTTATATTCAAAGGTGCTTATTTTCTTAGGATAACTCGAAATAACAGTCCCTAAGAAACTTGCCAAATAACATGTCATGATGATTGCAATGGAGGAGTGACCTACCATAGCACACTGTATATGCTCACCACTGCCTCTCCTTTTTTTGCGATGTTCCATGAAATTGCCACATACATCTTGTACTAAGAAATCTTGTACTTTTTCATTGCGGCACCCCATCTGCAAGTTGACACGGCTAATTTGAGATATCTCTACATGATAATACATTGCATATCCCCTACGCATATTTAAACCACCAATTAACAATTGTGTGCATAGCATAAACTAGCCATGACTCTGTGTACTGGACTAGCAGGCACTCTAAGGGAGCCTAATGTAGTGCACTGGAATTCCTACATGCCACCTACGATTTTGTGTAATATACTACCTCTGTTCCTAAATATATGTCTTTGTAGAGATTCCAGTATGGACCACATACAGATGTATATAGATGCATTTTCGAGTGTAGATTCACTCATTTTACTCTGTATGTAGTCTATAGTGGAATCTCTAGAAAGACTTACATTTAGGAACGGAGGGAGTATCATGTATGACATCTACATCTCTAATTTAGCAGCCAGTAGTGGAAATCATTGTCTGCACAAAGGGATTACTGGTCGAAAATCCTAGCAAAGCACGCTGGCAGGCACACAACAATACAAGAGAGAGACGCACTTGCAAGATCATAGCAATGCCTCAGTCCAGGATCTTGGTTGGCCAAGCTGTTAGATCCAGAAGAAACATCGTCCTTGTAGTTTTTGCTAGCTGCATAACATGTAACAGCGACCTGTTAGTATATTTGAAGTACATCGAGCAGGTGATGCTGGACGGGTTTAAAGGTGACAAGTACCTAGGCTGCGGCGGGTGCTTGGCATCTTGCCAAACGGTGGGAATGAGGTTAGAAACGTAAGGGTGATGATGATGCGCTGGCTGTTGGGGTCCGGTAAGGAGATCTAGAACCGTGGAGTAGGGTTTTTGTGGAGCGGCTCTGGTAGGGTGGACTACGGTGTGGGCGAAGCGGATCTGAGGCCGTGGACGAGGGCGTCAGTGAAGCTGCGTCGGTGGTTGGGTTCAGGATGGTGTCGACGATGCGGATCTGCGACCGTGGACAGGGCGTCAGAAGCTGCTCCGGTAGGTTGGACGAGGGTGCGACGAAGTGGATCTGAGGCCGTGGACTTGGGCGTTGGCAAAGCGGCCCCGGTAGGGTTGAGAATGGTATAGGCGAGGCTACTCCGGTAGGGTTGAGGATGGTGTCGGCGAAGCGGCTCCAGTAGGGTTGAGGAAGGTGTTGGCGAAGAGGATCAGAGGCCGTCGATGGGGGCGTCGATGGGGCAGCTCCGGGGGCGTCGGTGGGGCGTCTCTGGTGGGGAGTACGAAGGAGCCGCTGTAGATGCACTGCGGTTGACGAGAGTACCGGCGAAGTAGATCTGGCGCCGTGGACAAGGCCGGCACTGAATGGGCTGTGGTACAGTGGTGGATGAGCAGTCTACTTGTTTCTAGGGGAGGTGGGAGTGGTAGATGCGACCATAGAAGCAGATCCGGCGAGGTGGACGCCGCTGGGAGTGAATGGGCTCTGGTACGCCGGTGGATGAGCAGCCTAGGGTTTTGAGAGGGGAGGGGTAGAAAGGCCGATGAAGTACGGACGGCGTGATGCAATATGCTCTGGTGCTGTGGAGTAGTCGTTTTTGCGGGAGGGGGAGAGGAAATGGGGGTGCCGTGTGGTGGGGCGAACCGGAAGTTACCAAAGCAGCCCCGACCTATTATGTAAATGAGGGCCATATTGTAACTATTGTTCTCCGTGCACCAAGGACAAAAGGGGAATTTCGCATGCTAAAGACTAGGTGGCGGAAATTTTAGAAGGAGGCGGGAGATTTTGCCGCCCGCGGGATCGTTCATATCCAGTTTCAACTAATTTTGGACAGTGCTAGCGGGAAGGTCATGCGAGACTGTGTACACGGGGCACACGTCAACAGTTAATAACTGGTATGAAGTCCACCCCAGAAAAAAAGACAATAACTCGGGATGATGCACCGATAACTTGGACATTCACATGAGCACGGCCAATCATACGGGTGTAGAGGCGCGTTCACAAAAAAATGGATCAAACGCTTAGCCTATGTATTTCTCATGTAAATATATAATTTAGTGCCATTGGTTATTTATTTTAAACATAATGCATTGACATGTTAATTTTAATATAGAGGCACAAAAAGAAATGGATATTGTAGTCCCACAAAAGAAATGGATATTGTAGTCTGCTACTTAAAAGTGTTACCTCATATGATTACATGGCCTCCATTTCATAAATTGCGTACCCGTTGAATTCATATATGAATATTACATATATTACTTCATAATAGAACCTTAAATCATCCAAGACTAATGAATTTGAATGCAAAACTAACAATGGTGCATGTACATGATAACTACAGTGGTTGTTTGAAGAAACATCACTGTAACTTTGGCATGCACAATTGAAAAGTACTATTTGGAAGAAAAAAATGCGATATGTGAGTGTCCAATCTTTATAGTGTTGAATCGATATTGTATCTTTGGCCACGATATGAAGTAGCTATTGATTTATGTTCAAGGGATGCATGTCCATGATCGCTAGATAGTGATACATGAATGAATTGTGCAATCTCTCTCACACGCATACACATCTCATTTCTCCGTGTGCATCAGAATCACACACGCGCACTTTGTGTATTTCTCTCCCTCTGTCAAGGTTAGAATTCGTCTTTCTACCCCGTCCTACAAGTCTCTCACACAAAAACACATACGCTCTCTCTATCGAACACGCCCACCCCTTTAATTCCTCCCACCCACCACCACTAATGTCTCAAAGTATAACTATGTCTCGCACACATATGCGTAAGGTTAACTCGAGTCCCGGAACCATATGAATACATACAATGGGATTCCAGCAGAGCACCTTTTGTTTTGAGATTTCGCTCTCTCTCTCACACACACACACACACGACATTGTTTCTCTCTTCATTTTTATCCGGCGCTTGCATGCACACCGCTTGTTTATCTCCGTGATGCTTTAAGTATGCCTCGCACACATGCTATCTACCTATCCCTTAATATAGATAGGTATCACACAAACCCCTTCTCCTTATAT
Organism: Thinopyrum elongatum; assembly: GCA_011799875.1. Classification (NCBI taxonomy): domain Eukaryota; kingdom Viridiplantae; phylum Streptophyta; class Magnoliopsida; order Poales; family Poaceae; genus Thinopyrum; species Thinopyrum elongatum. The sequence goes on along the minus strand of CM022299.1, from coordinate 492,362,641 downwards.
CTAAGTGTCACTGCCCCCCCCCCCACACACACACCCACCCACACACACACTTCCCGACACCGAAGGAGTAGGGTGACACCTCGATCTTGATACTGATCTATATACTGGCTTCTCTCTCAAACACACACACACACACACACACTTCCCAACACCGAAGGAGTAGGGTGACACCTTGATCTTGATACTAATCTATCTACTGGCTTCTCTCTCAAGCACACACACACACTCGCTAGTCGTGCCTCTGTTCCTACCACGCGCACACTCTCGATACGTCTTTCTCTCCCTCCCCCCTCCCCACCCCCCAACAATGACAGCAGAAGGGTGACAACTCGATCTTGATCTTAATCGATCAATTGACTTCTCTCTCAAACGCGCGCACACACACACACACACGCACGCGCGCGCTAGTTGTGTCTCTGTGCCTCGCTCACACACACTCGATACGTCTTTCTCTCCGTTGCACCCTCGATATGTAGACTTCTCGCGCGTGCACAGCTGTAGTGACGATGACGCTGAACCCAGTGTGCCTTGTTTTTACCGGCCTCATGTGATAGTTTTCACCCGTTTTCTGTTAATTAACAAGGCAACCTTTTCTTTGTTACTACTAGTGAATTTGAGATCATTTGGGGCAGACATAAAATATATCACTTCAACCCAATTATCGCAGTAACTATTTTAAAAGAAACTAGCAAGATGCCCGTGTGTTGCACAGAACATCAAGATGCATTTGTATGAGTAGTTTAGCTTGTGAGAGAAAAGGATGAACGACGGAAGGCCTTATTTGCAAATGTGGAGAGGGGTGTGGGTATCTTTTTGCAAAATTGCCATAGTTTCCTTCCTACCTGTCAGATATAAATCGGACGGCCTATATTGCAGGATGGCAGGCACACCATCATCACCAACTCTCTTTTTTATAAGAGTATACTAGCAAGATGCCCGTGCGTTGCACGGAACATCAAGATGCATTTGTATGAGTAGTTTATCTTGTGAGAGAAAAGGATGAACGAGGGAAGGCCTTATTTGCAAATGTGGAGAGGGGTGTGGGTATCTTTTTGCAAATTGCCATAGTTTCCTTCCTATCCGTCAGATATAAATCGGACGGCCTATATTGCAGGATGGCAGGCACACCATCATCACCAACTCTGTTTTTATAAGAGTAGAGATAGATATAGATAGATATAGATATAGATATCTCTACTCCTATAAAAGACTCAGTTGGTGATGATGGTGTGTCTGCCATCCGCCATTTCTGACCATTAGATCTGCATCTAACGGCTGTGATGTAAGTTGTGGCCTTTTTGCAACAATTCCCACTTCTCTGCTCCAGTTTACACAAAACCCCTTAGTATCTTGAAACCAACCACATTCCTCCCTTACCTCATCAAAACAGCCCAAAGAATATATTTGGAGTGAAACATAAGATATTTTTAGTGATATGTATATCAAAACTAAACTGTTTTCTTTCAAATTTGTGAATATATATTATTCTACTTTGGATCCATTGCAACGGACGAGCACATTGCTATAGAGATATATCTCTTGCATCGTCCACAACGAACATCTGGTGCACTGGTCCGGGCCGGATGCTCGCAATGCGATGACCTGAGTTCGAATTCTGTCCTAAACTTTAGTTTTTTATATTTTGTAATATATACTTCTTTCGCTACTGTACTGACAGTGGAACCCACAGAGTACTTAGAATACAAGATTAAGGATGGATTTGTTTCTTTTTAACTTTTTGTACGAATCTGTAGCCAGCCTGCAAGTCATGTACACTGTACTGACAGTGGAACCCACAGAGTACTTAGAATACAAGATTAAGGATGCAATTAACTTTTTATAGAGGGAGAATCATACACGCAATTAACTCAAATGGATTGGATGTGACTCTATTATTTCCAGCATAAGAGCATCTCCAACGGCAGCCGGCAAATTTCCTCCCGCTTCCTTCGGCGGAGGACGACATCCAACGCCAGCGGCATACATTTTCACAACTCCAACCAACCAGAGGAAATTCATACAAAACAGACTGATATCATATAAGCATGAAGGATTTCGTATAAAAAATTTGGATCTTCATATAAACATGATGGATTTCATTACATTTACATGAACTAAGCGGTGCTAATCCGGCTCTCGTGGTATAATTAATACCTAATCTAAATGGCCGGCCGCAGATCCCTTTGTCTTCCTCATGTCCGGCAGACACTTGCGGGGTCGACGAAGGTCCTTGGAAGAGACGAAGCAGCAAAGAAACCACCTGAATACGCAGTCATCGCCTCGGCGGTGGCCTTCATGGGACCCAAGTGGCGGCGGCCTCCCGTGTTCTACTTCTCCTCGATGATGGCGGTGGACACGGAGAAGCTTGCCACCGACTCATCGCTCTCCGTTCACCCGGCTTCTGTCTCTGCCTGCATGGCACTGCCGCCGGCACGGGAGCCGCGGCCACCGCAGGCACGGCCGCAGACACTAGTGGCGCGGTACGACGCGGCAGCGACGACACCCGTGCCTCCGTGCCGGCATGGAGCAAGTCGCCCCTCCTCATCGAGCTGAACTGGAGCGGCGAGTTGCTGAACCACGCGCTGGCTTGGGGCGGCAACTGGCTCCGTCGGGCCAAGCGAGGTAGGTGAAGCATCGAGCGGCCTCGCTCGAGCGGCTTGGGTTTTACGCCTTGCGGCGGCCTGAACCTAGGTAAAAAATGCCTGTGTGATCGCTGCCGTGCTGCTCTATGCCCTCCGCTCTTTGTGCAATGTGCCCTTCTCCCCTGCCGAACCACAAGGGGCCGATGGCCCCATAGGTGGCCGTGTTTTCCCACAACAGCTACAGTAAAGAATGATAAGGTTTTTGCATTGATTTAGACTAACTCTTTTTAAGATTTAGGGAAACCGTGATATAAAAGGAATTAAGGAGACACAAAAGCTCAAGCTTGGGGATGCCCAAGGCATCCCAAGATAATATTCAAAGAACTCTCAAGCATCTAAGCTTGGGGATGCCCCGGTAGGCATCCCACCTTTCTTCATCAACAATTATCAGTTAGTATCGGTTGAGCCTAAGTTTTTGCTTCTTCACGTGAGTTGTGCTATTCTTGCAATGTCATTTTAGTTTCTTTTGCTTGCTTTTTTAATAAAATACTTAGATCTGAAAGTTTTTAAATGAGAGAGAGTCCTGAAATGGCTACCCATTTACTTAACTACTCGCTTGATCATCACTTATATCTTTTTGGAGTAGTTTGTCATTTACTCTTGTGCTTTACTTATATCCTAAGTTGTTGAATTAATTGAATATCATAAAGTTGAAATTATATGTGCTTCATATGCTAGTATCATACCTAGTAGTAGCTTCACATTGGGGTTAGAAAGTGAAATCTATTGAAGCTTGACAATCACAATATTGGTCATACAAGCAATTCATGAATGATTAGTATAAGGAAGAGAACTTTCACATACAAATATATTATCTTGGACATCTTCTATGATTGTGAATACCCATTAATTGTTTTCAAACTTGAGCAAATTAGTTGAAGTTGGACAAGGAAGACAACGTAATGAGTTATGGTTGTGTATATTTGCATAGAAGTTATATTGTTATGGATCCTCCAACATGTGGTGTTTGGTTAGGATCTTTTGCTAGCCAAAAATTTGTACTAAGTAGAGATACTACTTGTGCATCCAAAAACCCTTAAACCCAGTTTCTTGCCATGAGTGTCCACCATACCTACCTATGGATTGAATAAGATCCTTCAAGTAAGTTGTCATCAGTGCATAAAGCAATAAAAATTGCTCCTAAATATGTTTGATCTTTTATTGTAAGGGAAAATAAGTGTTGTACTAACTTGTGATGGCAAAGTAATAAAAGCGATGGACTGCATAATAAAGGTTGCTATCATAAGGGGCAATATAACGTGACGTTGCTTTGCATTAAGAGATTGTGCATCCAAAAATAAAAAACGCATGACAACCTCTGCTACCCTCTGTGAAGGGACTATCTTTTACTTTTCAGTATTTACTTTTATGGAAGAGTCAATAGTATGTATTCTCATTTCAACCTCAATTATTCTCTAGTTGGCAAGCATCATGTGGTGGGGAAAGATCTAGGCACATATGACCAGTCAAATATATTTGATCATAAATTATTATTATTGACAATTATCTCTATGATAAATGAGTTGGGGGGCAAAATATTAAGCCCCTATCTTTCTCTGTGTTCGATGGATGCCATTTGTTCTAAAAATATGCTTTGATTACTAGCAATCATGGAAGACTCACTGGTATAGCGAGGTGCTATACAACGGTTTTTAACCCCTTTCCGTGATGGCATTTGAAACCGTCGCCAAGTGAGTGTGGGCGATAGGGGGGTCCTTCCCACACGACCCAGAAACCGTCGGGGATATGGAGCCATGATCCAGAGGCCTTGCAAAATGTAATCGTGTGTGATGTAGCACACACTAAATTCTTTCGCACGTGTGGGATCGGTGATTAAACGTTTCTAATGACGCAGTGAAACCAAACGCTGTGTCGTAATGAACCATTTGGGAAACAGTATGTAAGGCACACGGGCCAACATATGAACTGTGTGCGATATGTGCCCCATCGCACACGAGTTTTCTGCGGAACCTGTCTGCCATGCAAGACTCCATCGCACACATTTCCCAACAATTACCGTGTGCGATAATGTTCTATCACAAACGGTTCGGGAGCCCCTTCGCACACATACAAGTGCTGCAGAACGTTTGTGATTTGTAGTGTATCACCGATGGTTGGGGCAAGAGTGACGTGTGCTTTTCGTTTAGGATCCCACACGTTTCCTGAAAAATTTACGACTGGGATTGTATTTTACATTGGGCACGGTTTACTCTGAGCTCTCGTGTGCGATAACGTGATATCACAAACGGTTCCGGAGACCCTACGCACACGTAGTAGCGCTGCAAATCATTTGCGATCTGCTGTGTATCACTGATGGTTCCGCTACGATTGACGTATGCTTTCCGATGTGGATCGCACACACTCATTTAGTTGAACCGTGTGCGGAGCAATTGCCAGGTTAAAACAAAAATATCCCATTTTGAATCGGCATGCAAAAAGCAAATTCGCCACAATATTCAATTGAACAAATAGTGTCCACAGGAAGAACATTCATCAGATTTCACAACAATTACAATTGAACATATGGTAGCTAAATTCCAATGATTTGTCGACACATATATGCATTACATAATTAATCATAGTGTACGAAATACGAAGACCTCATCAGATGGAAAACAATGGATCCATGCGTATATGTTTAGCGGCTAACTCTTACTCAATGTTTCAGGAGAACGCATGCTGAAATCTTCATTATCACCAGTGGGATTGATGTAGTGATTCAGGAAGAAGTCGCTGATAAATCTCTGAACCATCAGCAATTCATCAGCGGGGAGCGGTTCAGGGGTCCTCGGTTCTAAGATGAGCTACAGTATTTTTAAGATCAGAATGTGCCATATGAGTGGAGTAGAAGATATTAATTAAGATAGACTTACTAGTACTAATTCGTGAGGATCTTCACAACTATCAGCAGATTTGTTGATGGAGATCATGTGTCTGCAAACATAGTATCCACGAAGGTTGGTCCGGGCTTGTTGCTGAGGACACTAAATTTTTTTGTACATAATTAGTCATGTATTTGTCCTGTTAGGAACAACCTAACCAGTGTTAGATGTATTTTTTTCTTTGGACAGAAATAGAAAGAGGTTTATTTAGAAGCTTGAACATTTGACTAGCGTAAGAAAAGGTATTTGCAGACTATTGGATAAATTTTCTGAAAATAACACATTTCGGTGTGTTACCGGAGAAACGATCTCGTGCTGCAGAGGTAGTTCCCTCTTGAACAGGTTCCCTGGTTTAGTTTTCCACAATGCGAGCACACTGCAAATAAAGATGAATTTTGACAACATCAATTATTGAACCAGATATGAATGCAAATTAATTTCAACATCATAGAATTCAATACCTATCCATGAATTGCTGAAGATGCGTCAGATCCTGAGCGTTTGTTGACTCTCTGAGAGAATCCATGTAGTAAACTGTGTTCTTATTTGGAACAATGAATACTAATATCCAGTGATTGCTACATATTAAGAAAGCCATGAACTTACGAATTATGTCAAAATCTGAAAGACAATCAGCGTATGCATGGTTGTTTACTTGACTTGCCGTTCATGATATGGCTAGAGAAATGATTCTGCATGGGACGTGTTTTCGAAGATACGGACGACCGTGTTAATGGCCCAGTCCCGTAGGTCCTTACCATCTAATGTTGTGCCATTTGCTAATGCAGGATCTATGAAATACACACTCTCCCTTTTTCTTCTCTGCGCGTTCAATCCCCTGAGAGGAATAAAATGTAGTTAGTTGTTTATCATTTACAGCCTTGTATGGAGAAGTTCATCAGAGTTTGTTAAGTACTTACAAAATCAGGCATCTAACAAGAGTGGCATCGAGCTCGTTGAAGTTGAAGAAGAGATGTAAGTCCTCGAAACTCACATTGATGGAACCAGCATCGTGTCGGAAATGATCTCTATTGTAGTGGACTAGCAGACCATGATGACCTGCTGACATTTGATCCATGCAATATTCATGTAACTCACGGCAACTGGAGCTGCACTCATCAAAGTATTCGCCAACAAGAAATGGCTGGCCATGGACTTAATTGCGTGCTTCAAGTACATCTGCTTTATTTTTAGCAAGCACCAAATCTATTTCTGCATCATTCATGCCGTCAGAAATAATATTACTCTCCAATTCGAACAACTTGCTGTTAATTTGGTTCTGGGCGATGAGTGCTTTAAGTAAGAGGCAATCGTTCTCTTTCCTCTTCGCTCTCCCGACGCGCTTCCTCGGGGGTGCAGCCTTTTTGGCCGCTTCCTTCTTGGTACTTAAAGCATTTCTGGTAGAACATCTGGTTGGCTGAAAGGTAGACTACCGAGCAGGCGGTGAAGCTTCGACGGACTGCTTAGCAGACGGTTTAGCTATGCCAGACCGTTGAGCTGGCGGTGCTGCTGTGACGGACTGCTAGGCTGTAGTAGCAGAGGCATCGGACTGCTGACCATGCATTGAAGCTATGTCGGGTTTTTGCGCAGGTGGTGCCAACTTGTCGGTGTGCTGAGGAGGCCGTGCCAACGCATTGGTTTGCTGAGCAGGAAGTGCTGACGCATTGGTATGCTGATCACGCGGCTGCGAACCAACGGACTGATGAGCAGTCAGTTCTGGACCTACAGACTGCTTAGCAGGTGGTTCCGAAGCATCAGACTGCTTAGCAGTCCGTTCCACCAGGTTGGTCTGCTGAGCATGTGCTGCAGCTGGGTCTCCCCCCGCTGCTTCAGCGGCCGGCATTTGAACTGGTGATGCGTCTTCAATAGTTGTAGGCATTGCCACTGGCTGCTCTGGGGCGGACGATGACATGGCCTGTATGGCACAAAGTCGGGCCGGCTGATCATAGGTTGATGCATCAGCCGTCGGATTACGAGTATTAGGTTCTTTGGGGGAAGCACGTGAGAGCTGCTGTGGCAAGGAGAGCGCCACCGATTGAGGGGCGGCATTGGTTGCTCTTGGCGGGGCTTCAGGGATCTCATCGATGAACTCTATTTCCTTTAGTGGCCACTGGATGTGATGTAACAGTGTTTCTCCCAAGGTTCTTTGCTCATCAAAGTCTCCTAGGACATTCTTCAGGGCAAATTCATTGAATCCAGGCTTTACTTCAGTCACGTAGCACTTCACAGAGTCCGGCTTCAATGGCACATTGTCTAACAAGAGGCCCTCTTCCAAGAAGGGTGGGCAAACCCAGGCTGTTGCACATTTTATTGTACCTTCATAATGTGTAAGCATGCCCTTCAGTCTGTCTTTCATTCCAGATAAATCAGATATAGCATCATCATGACCAGCTGCAGTCTCAGTGTCGCTGGGGTCAGCTGATGCACAGCTACTCTTGTGCGGTGTTGTCGCGCAATAAGCAGCATCCTCCATGCCCGCCTCCCCTCCCATATGTTGGCTATCTGTCAGTGTTAGAGTCTTCTGCATCATCCTTGACTCCTCAATATCCTTTCGAACAGCCGGATACATGTCCTTCCTCAACCTTTCATACAATTCATTCTGCTTCATTTCACTCCTCGCTTTTTTCATGCTGAGCCTCTCTTCTTTGCTGAGTGTGAAAGCCCTCTTGTGCGGGACATTAACACCTATACCCCTTGCATGGCCAGGGGGTCTCTTGTTTCCAGAGCAATGGACAAAATGTCACATGCCCCTGAGTTCCTGTAGAATCTTCTAGGGATCTTGGAAGCCTTTAACATCACGCGATACAGTTCTTCATCACGTGCTGGCTAATAAAATCGCCTTGGCAATGTGTCAAGTCCTTTCAGTCAGAGTTCAACTCTTCAGCGAAAGTGAAAAATCTACGGTCTTCCATCCGCGGAGGTAGCCATGTTTTCAAAGTAATAAGTTCCGTCATCACACCTCCTTGCACGTGCCCGCAAGTAGTCTCTAGTGTGTTCGCCCCTAATTTCACTAAAGGCCGGTTTCCCACCCGCCGCTACTGCTTCTTTGTCCTCCTAGTCCCATCGGTTTCATGCCGTAGTATCCTGCCACACCCATACGTTGGGGTGTGTGTTCCTCTTCTGAATTTCCGATTGCTTGGCACTCTTCTCAGCAAACTCTGTAGTTGCCATGACCCTTTTGAATTCTACCCAGTCTGCCTTTGTAATTTGGGGGTATGCGGGGATTGGGTCCTTGCCTTCACTCAAGTACTTCTTGTACAGCACGTGCTTCCAGTTTCTCCAAGCATCCCTAGCCTTCTTTAGTGCAGCGTGTTCCACCTGCATTCTCCACTGCTCTGGAACATTGAAGTGATCCATGATCTCCCGGACTATCCTTTGCCGTGTTTCTGTGTCAGCCTTCCGAAACCCTGGCAGATTAATGTTGAGCCTTGCCCTGCCAACAAATCCACACACACTCCTGAACCTCGTGCATGCTTTATCTGGTTTAGTTGGAGCCCAAGACTTTAAATCGATCTCGGTTACTTCGTATACACCTTTAGGCTGGTGTGTGGGCTTCCTTCGAGAGTTCCTCTGTGTCCTGACCGGAAGGGTAATTGCTGCAGCTCTATCCCATTCAAGATTACTTGATCCCTCACCATCTGCTGAAGACCTAGGGTTGTCGGAATCAGATGAAGATACATCGCCTGAAGCATGAGTGATGTCGCTGCTACTCGGCATCTACAGAGGACACATGCGAAACTCAGGAAAGGAGGATAAGCATAAAACTAACAACTTGGTATCAAGCTGTCTAAACATGTCATGCAATAATTTAGAAAATGTACGGCTTATTTGTTAAGTTTGTGTGACTCGGACGCCCGCGATCTGTAAATCGGCAGTAACTTATTGGAACAAATATAGCTTATATGTACTAGTTAGGAAGGTAGATAATGAACCTATATACGCTCTTCGTTATTTTATAGCCAATTTGGGAACATACGGAACGAAATAGGCAGAGGGATTGCGAGGAAATATGCCTCACCACGATGGAGAGCAGTAACTAACAGGTTTCTTAATGCAAACCCGACCGGACCACAGGAGAGACAAGGGTTACATGATCGATATGCTCGAGGGTGGCTGGTGAGCAAACAAAGACGGCGAGGCGCGGGCAGCCGCGTGTTGGGAACGGCAGTGGAGGTAGGCTTGACGCCGAAGAGCGGGCACACGGCCAGGGTGAGCACGCCGGCGCCGGAGAGGGTTCTGCTGTGGATCTAGGGGAGGGGGGAGCTGGCGATGGAGATTGGGTGGACTAGTTAAGTGAAACGCGGGCGGGCTGTGGGGGGTGTTGGCGGCCTAGGTGAAAAGGGTGAAAAAATATCCCCGGTCGCCGCGCGGAAAGGCCTATGCAAACGGTTGCCTCTAAGCGCTCGTGTGCACAAAGAGAATAATTTCGTGTGAAATGAAGACATGAGTTCATCGTTTCGCCTCTAAATTTTTCCCACGTTAAGCAATCACCATTATACCACGGGTTTGATTTTCTAACACATTTCAGGTATCGTTTGCTATATTTAAGACATTTTTTGAATTTAACGTGCAATTTGTGGATATAAATAAAATCACAACCGGAACTGCATGTGCTGTCGAAAGGGATGAGGATCGCCGTTCGATCAAGGAGAATCCAACGGTGCAGACATATGATCCGTGGGGTTTGGGTTCTGGCCAATCAGAACGCCCGACTCAGATCACGCGCGTGGCAGGGGGGCATCGGCCATGGTTTAGTAGGCACACGGCTTTCATGAGTGAACTGTGTGCATTTTTGAAAACATTTACATGAACTAACAGCATATTTTTGTTTGAATGAAAACAAGAGTTCATCGTTCCACATCCAAATTGTTTTCCATGGTAAGAAATAACCATTGTACCCTATGGTTCGATTTTCTCGTGCATTTGAGGTATCGTTTGCTATATTTGAGTCATTTGCTATAGTCGCAACTACACGTGGGTGCTAGCTAGCAAGATCATTTGCGTGTCGCTTTGGGAGTTTTCATTCATTGTTCGAGAAACGGGAAAAAAATTCAAATAGTTTGGCCACAGGGTGCGGCCCGAGGCGTAGGCCTTGTTGGTATTCTAATTACAGGAAATGCATATAGAGTCCGGAAATAATGAAAATCAGTGTGTCACCGTGGCGTGCTCTCAGGATCTCATGGACAATTTTTGGTAAAGTTGGCACAAGTTTTGATGCTCACACCTTCCAAATTGGAGCATCTCACAAGAAGGATCATAGTTTCCAAAAGGAGACGTGGCACTTCGGACTCCAATCGTTAGTGACTACATCGTTCCGCCTCGAATTTTTTTCATGGTAAACAATCACGTATATACCCTAGGTTTGATTTTCTGGCCCATTTCAGGTCTCGTCTGCTATATTTAAGTCATTTTTTTTGCACTTACCTTGCATTTAGTGCATATAAATTCAAAACCATTCTACAACTACATCTGGGTGTTAGTTAGCAAAGAAGGTGTACAAATCATTTGTGTGTCGCTTTGCGAGTTTTCATCCATTATCCGAGAAATGGGGAGAAGTTTCAAACATTTCGGCCGTGAGGTGCGGCCACCGGCGTAGGCCTAGTTGGTATTTTAATTACAGGGAATTCAGATGGAGTCCAGACATCATCAAAATCGGTGTGTGCCCGTGGCGTGCTCTCACGACCCCGGGGAAAAAAATTGGTAAAGTTTGGCACAAGTTTTGATGATCGCTCCTTCCAAACCAGAGCATCTCACATGAAGGACCATGGTTTCCAAAAGGAGACGTGTCAATTCAAACTCCAGTGGCCGGTGACTTCATCGTTTGGCCTCATAAAAATTCCACGGTACGCAATCACCATTATACCACGGGTTTGATTTTCTAACGCATTTCAGGTATCGTTTGCTATATTTAAGACATTTTTTGAATTTAACATGCAATTTGTGGATATAAATAAAATCACAACCGAAACTGCATGTGTTGTCGAAAGGGATGAGGATCGCCGTTCGATCAAGGAGAATCCAACGGTGCAGACGTACGATCCGTGGGGTTTGGGTTCTGGCCAATCAGAATGCACGACTCAGATCGCGCGCGTGGCAGGGGGGCATCGGCCACGGTTTAGTAGGCATACGGCTTTCGTGAGTGAACCTTGTGCTATTTGAAAACATTTACATTAACTAACAGCATATTTTCGTTTGAATGAAAACATGAGTTCATCGTCTCGCCTCCAATTTTTTTTCCACGGTAAGAAATCACGATTGTACCCTATGGTTCGATTTTCTGGTGCATTTTACCAGGCAGTAGGCCTGGCTAGCAATCTCAAACTTTGAATATGCAAAAAAAAGAGATCTCGTTTGCTATATTTGAGTCATTTTTTGCGCACACACACACACACACACACACACACATATATATATATATATATATATATATATATATAGTTGCAACTACACGTGGGTGTTAGCAAGATCATTTGTGTGTCGCTTTGCGGGTTTTCATTCATTGTCCGAGAAACGGGAAAAAACTTCAAACAGTTCAGCCGCAGGGTGCGGCCAGAGGCGTAGGCCTTGTTGGTATTTTAATTTCAAGAAATGCATATAGAGTCCGGAAATAACGAAAATCATTGTGTCACTGTGGCGTGCTCTCACGATCGCATGGAAATTTTTTGGTAAAGTGTGGCACAAGTTTTGGTGCTCGCACCTTCCATACCGGAGCATCTCACAAGAAGGATCATAGTTTCCAAAAGGAGACGCGGCACTTCGGACTCCAAATCGTCAGTTGCTACATCATTCCGCCTTAAAAAAATCATGGTAAACAATCACGGATATACCCTTGGTTTGATTTTCTGGCCCATTTCAGGTCTCGTCTGCTATGTTTAAGTCATTTTTTGCACTTACCTTGCATTTAGTGCATATAAAGTCAAAACCCTACTACAACTACACGTGGGTGTTTTAGTTAGGCTATACTTAGGCTACTCATAGTGGAGAGTATCATATACTAGTATCATGCATATATATGATACTAGTGTATGATACTACCTTTAATTATAGTGCATAGTATAATAGAGTAGTATCATAGATGATCATATTTATTGCCATGCATGACACAAATTAGCATCGCATTTAACATGATACGGTATCTACCTATATGTTACTCTAACCCTCTCTATCTTCTTTAATTCTTTGCCACATCAGCATACTTGCTATTTCCATGTGCATGGTACCGGCTATGATACCACCACTATGGCCAGCCTTATAGTGCGGAGTATCATATACTAGTATCGTGCATATGATACTATGTACCTTCATAGTGCATAGTATCATAGAGTAGTATCATAGATATGATGACCCTATTTATGGCCATGCATGACACAAAGTAGTATAGCATTTATTATGTTACGGTATCTACCTATGTTACTCTAACCCACTCTCCCTTCTTTAATTCCTTGCCACATCATCATATTTGCTATTCCCGAGTGCATGATACCGGCTATGATACCCCCACTATGGCCACCCTTAGCAAAGAAGGTGTACAAATCATTTGTGCGTCGCTTTGCGAGTTTTCATCCGTTTGTCCGAGAAGCGGGGAGAAGTTTCAAACATTTCGGCCGCGAGGTGCGGCCACTGGTGTAGGCCTAGTTGGTATTTTAATTACACGAAATTCAGATGGAGTCCGGACATCATCAAAATCGATGTGTGCCCATGGCGTGTGCTCTCACCACCCCGTGGAAAAAAAATGGTAAAGTTTGGCACAAGTTTTGATGATCGCTCCTTCCAAACCGGAGCATCTCACATGAAGGATCATGGTTTCCAAAAGGAGACGTGTCAATTCAAACTCCAGTGGCCGGTGACTTCATCGTTTGGCCTCCTAAAAAATTCCACGGTACGCAATCACCATTATACCACGGGTTTGATTTTCTGGCGCATTTCAGGTATCGTTAGCTATATTTAAGACATTTTTTGAGTTTAACATGCATTTTGTGCATAAAAATAAAATTACAACTGGAACTGCATTTGTTGTCGAAAGGGATGAGGATTGCCGTTCGATCTAGGAGCATCCAACGGTGCAGACGTACGATCCGTGGGGTTTGGGTTCTGGCCAATCAGAAAGCACGACTCAGATCGCGCGCGGGGTTTGGTCGGCACACGGCTTTCATGAACGAACCGTGTGCTATTCGCAAACCAGATTGCATATCTTTTGTTCACACATACTGGAGTGAGATCAATTGAGTGTGCTACCTCTATGATATAATAATAATAATAATAAACAGTTCATATTCATTGCCTGAGCTGACAGCATATCAAGGTCAACATATTAACGGTTCTTGCATCAAAAGAAAACTGGGCATAACTCACAAATTTAGTACACGCGACAGTTCTAAATTGAACGAATTAAGTTGCATGGTAGGCATAAAGACTAGTCTTACGGCTTAATTCCCATGTACATGGGGGAACTAGGATCATTACGTTGACCCCGAATGAACTTGGGTTTTCTGATGATTTTACGCTTCTCTGTTACATGGGTGTGTGATCCCTTGGCTGGCAACTCAGCAAATTCATCGTACTCGTCCTCATCGGCAACATCCTCGACACCCAGTACCCTCCTCTTCCCATGCATCACTACATGGCAGTTCTTATGCAAGGGGTCTTCTGCATAGAAAATCTGGGTAGCATCGCTGGCAAGAATGAACGGGTCCGCGTGATATGCCATCGTTATCCTGTTAACACAGGTCTTCCTGTAATCATCAACCTTTACATGACCAAGAGGGATCCATGTGCACCTGAATAATGCCACCTTAACTTTCACATAGTCAAGGTCCCAAATCTCTTTGATGGTTCCATACTATACCCTTTTATCAGCTTCATCTACAGCCATGCATTCTATTCGAACAGAGCTGTTCTGATATGAGGTCTTCTCATCACGTTCCTCAGTGTAGAACATGTATCCATTTATGTGATATGCTTGGTACGTCAACACCGTAGGTGATGGCTTTTGTGCCAACCACATAGCAATGTCATCGATGGATCCTTGTGCCAAACGATTCTTCATCCATTCGGCGTAGTTCTTAGTGTGCTCCTTCATCTCCACATCTGATGAAGGCACCATTGGTAAGAAGCTTTGGCGTATCCCCGCCAAGTGTTCTTCGGCATAAGCGCTGAGAACTGGGCTGTTAAGCAGTACCGTCAAATGGGCTTTCTCTGCCAATTATCTGGGTGCAGCCATTTGCGTGCCAGCAAGGACCGGCTTACCTTTCAGCCTTCCCTCATGGCGAGAGAGGGGCAAACCTATAGGTCTTTATTTCATGTATTCGGTGCAAAACTCAACCACCTCCTCCGCGGTATAACCTTGCAGGATGCTTGCCTCTGGATGGTTTTGGTTCCGACAATAGCGGTTCAGTATTCCCATGAACCGCTTGAAGGGATACATGTTGCGAAGAAACACAGGACCACAATACTTTATCTTGTCGACAAGGTGCACAGTGAGATGGACCATGACATCAAAGAATGACGGTGGGAAAAACATCTCTAGGTTGGACAATATTCTTGCAATATCATCTTGCATATGATCCAACTCTTCAGGATCTACAACTTTCCGCCAGAGTTGGTTGAAGAAATCACAGAGCTCAATGAGTGTGTTTCTTATATCTTTGTCCATCAGATTCCTGATGGCCACCGGGAGGATTTGCATCAACATTACGTGGCAATCATGTGACTTCATGTGTCCCAACTTCATTTTACCTGAGCTCACATCCACGAGACTTCTGATGTTTGCGGAGTAGGAAGAGGGTGTCTTAACTAACAACAAATAGGTGAAGAACTGTGCTGCTTCTTTTGTACTAAAATTGTAACTCTGGCGAGCTTTGATGAATTTGTCATCATCTTCTGCTTCACTCTTGTGTTTTGATTGATCAGCAAGCATATCGAGCCGTGCACCGTCACCATCCTTTGTTTTACCTTTAATCTTAAGCAGAGTACCAAGGATGCTTTCACATATGTTCTTCTCTACGTGCATGACATCGATGCAGTGACGTACACGTAGAATCTCCCAGTAAGGTAATTTCCAGAACACCGATTTCTTCTTAAACACTTGACCCTTGGGTGTTTGTTTCACCGTCAACGCGTGCTTCTTGCCAAGCACAACATTAATTTGTTTAGCCATGTTGTGGACCACCTCCCCATCATAGGGTCTTGGGCCCACATCTACCTCTGTCATACCATCAAATTCAGCTTTCATCTTTCGGTATGGGTGATTTCTCCGTAAGAACCTACGATGATGCAAATACACGGTTTTGCGTGAGTTGGGAAGAAATCTGCTAGCTGTCCTATCCATGCATGTGACACACCCTACATCTCCCTTTGTTTTCTGCCCCGATGTGTTGCCTAATGCCGGCATATCTTGAATGGTGTCCACCAGCATCGCATGTAGATCGAAAATCTCCTTTCTCTAAGCATCATAACATTTTACAGTAGGCGCATCTATCCACACTGTTAGCAGTTCTTCTACCAGTAGCTGAAAGTAAATGTCGATGTCATTTCCAGGTTGCTTCAGGCCTTGGATAATCATTGACATCATAATATATCTTTTTCTTCATACACAACCAAGGAGCTAGGTTATATATGCACAGAAGCACTGGCCATGTGCTGTGATTGGTGCTCATATCGCCAAAAGGATTCATCCCGTCAGTACACTCCCCAAGCCATATACTTCTAGGATCCTTGGCAAAGTCTTCAAACCTGTTGTCGATTAATTCCCACTGAGCCCCATCTTTCGGGTGCCTCATATATTTATCCGCAGTTCGCTCATCATGATGCCACCGCAACCTCTTTGCCTCTCTAGGGTTTGCAAACAAATGCCTCAACCTTGGAATTAAAGGCAAGTACCAAACAACCTTGAACGGGATTCCTATCTTGATCTCGTCGTCCAATTTGTACTTGTCCTTTGCTCTCCTACGCTTGTATCATGCTTGTTTGCATGTGGGACATACACGCAAATCTTTGTACTCACCACAGTACAATATACAATCATTCACACAAGCGTGTATCTTCTGTACTTCAAGTTCCAATGGGCAAACAATTTTCTTCGCTTCGTTCGTGCTTCTGGGGAGCACATTATCTTCCGGAAGAATTTCTTTGAAAAGACCTAACATCTCTGTGAAGCCCTTGTTTGATAGACCGTTTGCTGCTTTAAATCAGAGAAGCGCCAGGGTGGCACTCAACTTGGAATATTTCTTTTTGCAACCTAGATACAATTCTTTCTTGGAGTCCGCATCAATGGTTGGCAGATCCTTGTACCCAATCATATCCTTTTTTGGGCCCTTGAAATCTGCAATCATAGCAGCAAAATCTGGCATATCAAGATTGTCGTCATCTGCGTCGACGTCTTGGTTTTCCAGTGGGCGTTTCGGCTTTCCGGTGTTCCATTGGTAGCTTGACGCCTCTGCCCCGATGTTAGATTCGACATCCATGTGACACTGATCGGGGTTTGGCATCTCGCAGCCCTGGGTATATTCATCCATGACCTGCTCTTCACCGTGTCTGGTCCAACGTGTATATCCATACATGAATCCCCGAGAGACTAAGTGCCACTTGACATTTGCAACTTCACGTGACTCTGTATTGGCACAATCAGTACATGGACACAGGATGTAATCCGCATCACCAATTCTCCTCTTTGTACTTTCAGCCAAATTCATGAACTCTGTCATGCCACAGATAAAATATGCGGTTCTCCGATTCTTCATCCATTGAGATCGTTCCATCTGCACCACACGAATGGTAATTAAAAACAAAACAACAACATTAATACACGGATTAACTGCTGCCCAAAGATGCGTGCATAAATCACAAGGTTTTATTTTCATAATTACTGAGGGCGCTCCATATTGTTATCCAGACGTGCAATGACAAAAATTAATGCCCAGTCAATTTACACGCAGAGTACTAGTACAACACTACCCTTAGGAATTGAATACCTTAATTAAGCCACTCACGAAAAGAATACCTTAATTAATTAGCCACGCGGCGACCTCCACCTAGTAGACAAAGAAGCGTCATGTGGCGGCACGCCGAGACAGCAGGGTCGAGGAGCAAAGCTTAGTGCGGCTGCCGCCTGAAGTTCGACCTCCACTATCCCGCCATCGACCGCGATGGATGTGCTCGAATCACGCCGCCGCCGACCTCGATGGTTTAGCTCCTCCTATCTCCCGCCGCAAGCCGAGGATTGACCTCCTATGATGCCGCCACCGCCCGGCCTAGGCCGCCGCCGCCATCTCTATATGCAGAGCGGCTGTTTTATTTTTTGACGGATATCCGAAGAGCGGCTGTTTACACGGTATCACTGTAACTCAATTATATGTACAGGGTAGTACATCACATACGGTTATGTAACGGCAACCGTGTCTCACCTACGTTGTCTTCTCACATGATTTGGTGTGGAAATCGTGTGTGAAGTTGTAATACCTAACACAAACGACATGTATAAACAGTGTGCCGTATACAACATATAGTGCCATCAGTAGTTCCTGACCATTAGCTTATCCCCACAGTTTCCCCATTTCCCCCAAATCCCTAGATAGCCTCCAAATTCCCTTGCGTGGTGATGACATTGGGGGAATGCGGACGAGTGGTGCTGATGGTTTCGGTGTGGCTGCTCCTGCTCGTATCGCCACCACGATGGCGGTCGCCGCCGAGCACTTGCCTAAGGTCATCAGAAGGCAGGTGTACTACGGATCTGAATCATCCTGTTAGGTTCCAATCTATCCGATCTTTTTTAGCATGTCCAAAGTAGCTCCTTGCTGAATCCGTCCTGAATGAACCCCCCCCCCCCCCACACCAGGAAAGCGATCTGCCGCCGGATCCGGAGCATGACTCCAGACTCCTGCAACACGAGTTCGACTTCGAGTTTTGCGCCACCGAGAAGTTCCAAAAGCTGAGTTGTGTGCACGGGCACACTCCCGCTCGACGTGTATGCACGGAGGGATTCGACATTGGCAGGCGGTTTCTCAGTTGCCCCTTAGAGGTTAGTGCTAAGTTCATCATTTTACTTGAGTTAATGCCACCGCTCATCCTGAATACTATTTAACATTGGCAGGGATATGAGGCTTGTGACTTTGTTAACTAGCTGGATGAAGAATGGCATGGCAGGGCTCGGAGTGTTATCACCAAGCTCGCAGAAGATAACGTAAAGCTGAAGAAGAAACTGGCTAATCTGGAATGTACAATCAGTACAATGAAGCAAGAAAGAATCAATCACAGGCAACAGATGAAAGCAAGAGACAAGAAGGAACTAGCATGTGTAGTTGTGGTTGTCGCATTAGCCATGTTCTATGCGCTGTTTGCAATGATGATTAGGGGCTTTGTTTGATAGTATTGCTAAAGCACATCTAGATGTGCTCTAAGTAATGCACATCTAGGTCCTATGCCATTGATGTTACGCAAAGATTCGTGCAGATATTTTCCTTTGTCTTTTTTTCTTTTCCTTTGTAGTTTGATTATTACTGGCTTCATCAATAAGAAGAGCTCAATGTATTGCTTGCCAACTGTCCTACTCCGTTCGTACCGGTACCGGTGCATAATCCCAAAACTCATTCCTTGTTTTTGTCCTGAAAAAAGAAATTAGCCAATAGGAGTCCTGCGCAACCCCAGGAATTTGGAGCGACTGGGTACAAATAATTGCGGTTGATTATATCAGCGGTTAGATAATACGTCAACCCCCGCTTCAATTGGCATTTCCTCTTCTCTGCATGCCCCGCTTAAGTGTCCACCATCTTCATCGTCCCTGGCAGGCCGCGCTACACACTTGCACACACTCTGCAATCTCGCTTTCTCGCGGTTTTTATACGACTGCAGCCATGTCGAGCGACAGCGAGGACGACAGTTCGGCCAGCAGTCTGGCGCCCGATGATAGGTCAACATCGGAACCATCCCGCTCGTCTTCCATGAGTCTGGCGTCGAGCCTAGACCTCGATTATATCTGGATCATGGAAGGGACGCCACCTCCGGAGTCGTCAGACGACAACCAGACGGATGAGGAGCCGTTGGAGGACGAAGAAGAGGACGACAATGATGATGAGGAGGAATGGTCGAACGAGGAGGAGGACGACGACGACAGCAACGACGATGATGATGGCGGCGACGATGAAAAGCCAATGGTCAGCGGCAAGAAGCGTCCTCGCCAAGACGATGCCACGGGGCCATCCAACAACAACAACAAGAAGAAGAAGGACTAAATTAAGCAGACTGTATATATCTCTATTTCCGTTCAATCATATTAATTTGTTATCTCTGTTTATCCTGTCAATCTCATCGCAGACGGTTAGTAATACGTATTCGACAGAGATCTTCTACATTATCGCCCACAGGTTGGTCTGTTGAACTGTGTGTCCTGACGAGCACACAATTCACAAAAAAGACCGTATGGGCTGTCTATAATGATCGCACACAATTCTGATTGCCGACCTGTTTGCCGGGTATCACACACATCTTGTTATGCAGAATCGTTTGTGTTCACCTCAATCATCACAAACGGTTCATCGGAGCGAACTGTATGCCGTATATCGCACACACCTTGATCTGGCTGCCCGTTTCGGTTGTTCTGTCTCATCGCAAACAGTTCGTATGGATCAACCATATGCCCCGCATCGCACACGCAACTAAAATCTGAACCGTGTTTGATGTATCATTCATCGCAAACGTTTTGCATCTTTTTTGACGGGTTTTTTACATCACCGTTTGTGATTAATGCATCGCACACAGTTTCGTCAAAGGGTCTCTGAATCTAGTGTCGCATTAGCAGCATCCTACAGTAGTGACTATATGATGATTGAGTATGTGGAGCTCTTACTTAGACTTTGTTGAATAAGTTGAATTGCAATTGTTTGGTGATTAAGAACATAGGTTGTTAAGTTTCAAGAGAAGGCATTGTTTGAACCGTAACATGTGAACTGATTGCTAGTTTATCATGATGAGTTTTATGAGAAAGAGTTGTTGTTATGATGCTAGGAAAAGTGATTGAAATTACCATTGATCAAACTTATGCACTATGCTAGCATTCACACTTCATAAATTATTTCTTTTATCATTTACCTACTCGAGGACGAGCAGGAATTAAGCTTGGGGATGCTGATACGTCTCCAACGTATCTATAATTTATGAAGTATTCATGCCATGTTTACAACAATTTTATATGGTTTTGGTATGATTTGGATGGAACTAACCCGGACTGACGCTGTTTTCAGCAGAACTACCATGGCGTTGTTTTTGTGCAGAAATAAAAGTACTCAGAATTGGATGAAACTTTCTTATGATTTTTTTGGAAGAAAAGAAAAATACCAGAGCAAAGAATCACTGGAGGGGGCCCCTACTAACCATAAGGCACCAGGGCGTGCCACCCCCCTGGCGCACCCTACTGGGTAGTGGGCCCCTCGAAGCTCATCTTCGCGTGAAACCGACGCCAAAAAATCCTATAAATACAGAAACCCCCGAAAGTTAACCTAGATCAGAAGTTCCGCCACTGCAAGCCTCTGTAGCCACGAAAAACCAATCTTGACCCTATTTCGGCACCCTGCCCAGAGGGGGAAATCATCACCGGAGGCCATCTTCATCATCCTGGCGGCCTCCATGATGAGGAGGGAGTAGTCCACCCTCGGGGTTGAGGGTTTGTACCAGTAGCTATGTGTTTACTCTCTCTCTCTCTCTCTCTCTCTCTCTCTCTCTTGTGTTCTTGATTTGGCACGATCTTGATGTATCGCGAGCTTTGTTAATATAGTTGGATCATATGGTGTTTCTCCCTCTCTATCTTGTTGTGATGAACTGAGTTTTCCCTTTGAGATTTCATTATTATCGGATTGAATACTTTTATGGATTTGAGAACACTTGATGTATGTCTTGCTATGAATACCCGTGGTGACAATGGGGTGTCATATTGATTCACTTGATATATGTTTTGGCACTCAACTCGCGGATTCCCGAGGTGACATTGGGGTAATCTATGCATAGGGGTTGATGCACGTTTTCGTCCTTCTTTCTCCGGTAGAAATCTTGGGGCACTCTTTGGGGTTCTTTGTGTTGGATTGAGTATTATGAATCTGAAATTGTTTAATGCATATTGTATAATCAACTCACGGATACTCGTGGTGACATTGGAGTATCTAGGTGACATTAGAGTTGGTTGATGTGTATCATATGGTGTTATTTTAGTACGAACTCTTGGATAGATCGATCGGAAAGGGTAACTTGGTGTTATTTTAGTACGAACTCTTGGATAGATCAATCGGAAAGGGTAACTTGGTGTTATTTTAGTACGAACTCTTGGATAGATCGATCGGAAAGGATAACTTTGAGGTGGTTTCATACCCTACAAACTATTTCTTCTTATGTTCTCCGATAGATAAGAACTTTGGAGTGATTCTTCATCGCACGTTGAGGGATGGTTATATGATCCATGCTTATATGATCCAATTCTATTAGCATTGTTGAAAGATTGCACTAGCGAAAGTATGAACCCTAGGTCTTGTTTTCAAGCATTGCACATACCGTTTGTGCTTCGTTTTATCAATTGCTACCTTGCTGTTTTTTATTGTTCCTATTACAAAAATCAATATCTACTATCATTGCTACACTTGTATCACCATCTCTTCGCCGAACTAGTGCACCTATACAATTTACCATTGTATTTGCTGTGTTGGGGACACAAGAGAATTTTTGTTATTTGGTTGTAGGGTTGTTTGAGATAGACCATCTTCATCCTACGCCTCCCACGGATTGATAAACCTTAGGTCATCCACTTGAGGGAAAATTTCTACTGTCCTACAAAACTATGTGCTTGGAGGCCCAACACGAGTCTACAAGAATAAAGTTGCGTAGTAGACATCACTCCCACCTAGTTGGGAGGAGAGTTCCCCCTCTGGTCCATGGTCTCCATGGCGGCGGAGGGGCAGGAGCCCCTGCTAGATTGGATCTCTCTCTCTCTCTCTCTATTCTCTTCTGTTTCGCATTCCTGTTTTCTGGCCCTTCACCGTTTCTTAAATTCCCAGAGATCCGTAACTCCGATTGGGCTGAAATTTTAACATGATTTTTTTCCATAAATTATCTTTCTTGCGGCGAAAGAAGGGGGTCAACCGACCTACGAGGCTCTCACTAACCACCATGGTGTGCCAGACCCCCCTAGCGTGCCCTGATAATTTGTGGGCCCCTCGAGCACCGTCTTGCGTTGATTATTCTTCCAACAATTCACATATATTCCAAAAAAATCTCCGTAAAGTTTTATCGTGTTTGGACTTTTGATATGGATATTCTACGAAAGAAAAAACATGCAACAAACAGGAACTGGCACTGGGCACTGGATCAATATGTTAGTCCTGAAAAATAATATAAAATGTTGCCAAAAGTATATAAAAGTTGTATAATATTGGCATGGAACAATGAAAAATTATAGATACGACGGAGATGTATCACTTAGCATAAGGAGACATTTTCAAAATATCAGTCAAACGAAGGCGCAAAAAGACATGTCTAAGCATTTCAACAAAGTGCTCAAATTCTTCTTCATCCTTATTCTTTGAAGCTTTAGGAGGAAAAGGCATGGGTTTCTGAACCCATGGTTCTCTTTCTTTACCATGTTTCCTAGCAACGAAGTCTCTCTTATCATATCTTTTTTTCTTAGGTTGTGGGTTATCAAGATCAACAGCAGGATCTATTTCCACATCATTATCATTATTAGGTTGAGCATCACCATGAACATCATCATTATCATTGTTGCTAGGTTCATGTTCATCACCAGATTGTGTTTCAACATCAGAAATAGAAATATCATTTGGATTCTCAGGTGTGTCTACAGTAGGTTCACTAGAGTTATGCAAAGTCCTATCATCTTTCTTTTTCTTTTTAGATGGACTGGGTGCATCGATATTAATTCTTTGAGAGTCTTGTTCAATTCTCTTAGGGTGACCTTCAGGATACAAGGGTTCCTGAGTCATTTTATCACCCCTAGTCATAACTCTAACAGCATGGTCATTCATCTTATTGTTCATCTCATTAAGCAAATCATTTTGTGACTTGGTGACCTGTTCTGTCATCGGAACAGATCTGACAATAGAGTATAGGGGTACGTATAGGAGGGCTGAGTCTAGCTACAGTATGGTTGTACACTCGGATTTACGAGTTCAGGCCCCTCTCGGAAGAGGTAAAGACCCTACGTCTCGGTGCTGCGGGAGCCTGTTTATCTGGAGTGTTGTGGTACAAGAGGTGCGAACCCTTGTGCAGGGGTGGAGCGGTGGCTTATATAGAGTCCGCGGGCCCCTCATGAATGCCCTGTTACTCAAGGGTTCAATGGAGAAGTTAAAGGATGCGGGCGTTACAGGTAACGCCAGCATTAGATGTTCTTTATGCTGGCGAATTGATCGTCTGACCATTGCTGTCTCAGGGTGACTCTTGGTCTTCGGTCGCCGAGTGACGCTTGGTACTCCGAGTGGGTAGAGATAGTCGAGTGGTGGTGAGGCTTTCGAGTGGATCCTGCGTCCGAGTGACTTGTAGGCTGCAGGCATTCCAGTCGATGACTCCTTCCTAGCTTTGTAGGCATTGGATTCTTGTATGCGGTGTCCATGGGTAGGGTATGTAGGTCAGGCCTAGGACCTTACCCCAGATATATTTCCTCGTCATTAGCCCCCGAATGGATCGAGGTCCGAGTGAAAAAGGATTGGACGGAATCTGATTGGACTCAATGCCTCGAAGGTACTTTCGAGCCATGTAGATATTGGCGCTGCTTTAATTCCTTGTCAATTGCCTCGATCGATTCCGGCTTGTTGTGTGACTAAGTGAAACAAACGGCGGGTTGCTGAGCATCGGGTCTGACCCGAATGAACAAGGATGTCTTCGACGCAATCGATTGTTCTGCCAAGTCCCGGATTTCATGGGATTCGGAATTTTGGAGAAGCGCACGGATCGGCAACAGCGCGGTAAGTGGGGCGAGGCTCCTTGATTTTTGCTCCCCCTTTATCGCCACGTACTGCGCAGTCTCCGTTAGTGGGATGCGATGGGATCTCGCTGGCCCAGGGATCAGTGACTCAGGTGCGTTGTTATAAGAAGCGACACGGCCGAGGGGCGGAACGGTGCTCCTTCTCTTCCCCCCCCCCCCTTCGCTCGTCTCACCACCTCTTCCGCCTCCGCTCCACATGGCTCCGCTCAACTCCGATGTCCACCGCAGAGATGGCGAAGGACAAGACGGCGAAGCTGGAGCGCGCCAAGAAGGTGGCCAAGGGGAAGAAGGCATTGAGCTCTCGGGTCGTGCCGCCGCCGGGCTGGATCCAGGGCGACTGGCTGCCGTCGACGGCCACGGCAGAGGACCTCGACGGGCTCGTCATCGACGGCCTGCTGGCCCGGGGGTCTTGGAGGTTGCCGGGGGAAGGGGAGGTCGAGCCTGCGCCGCGCCCCGGAGAGCGGGTCCTCCTCGTCACCCACGTGGAGAGAGGTTTATCCCTGCCCCCCCCCCATCCGTTTTTCCGAGGGTTTCTAAATTTCTTCGGTGCTGAACTCCGCCATCTTCCCCCGAATGCCCTATCTTGCTGCCTTCGTTTCCATGTGCGAAAAATTCTTGGGTTGTCATCCCCACTGGGGGTTGTTCAAGCACATCTTCATGTGTCATTCTCAGCCGGTCAAGAAAGCAGATCCGAGTGACGAGAGGACCCATGTGACCCAGTGATGTGGTGGTCTAGGTATCCAGATGAGAGGCAGGAGTGCATTCCCTGCAATGACCTTTCCTGAGTCTGTTAGAGGTTGGCAGTCGACCTGGTTTTATTGCAATGACATTCCATCTTCTGGTTCGTCGACTGGCCTTCCTCCTTTCACGTCGGCAAGGATCAATGCTCCCCACTCGCTGACCATGGCTAAGGAGGAGAAAGCTGAAGTGGGAGTCTTGGTAGAAGTTGTAGTTGAGCTGAACCGAGGCAGAGTGATGGGCTTGGATCTATTAGAGGTGTTCCTCAGTCGACAGATTCAGCCCCTACAGGCATGAAACCATCCCATGTGGAAGTATATAGGTCCAGACGATTCCACTCGGAGTCATCCAGAGGACATCAAGGACGAGACCGTGAAGCAATGGCTTAGCAGTATCACCGGGGCTCGCGACAATCCTCGTGGATCCAGGCGGGTCTTGCCCTTCGACGCTGAACACCCACCAAGGGAGGTGAGACATACTTTGTCGAGTGTTTCCCCTTTTGTTTCCAACATCCGACTGGATTGATAAGCCGACTGACTTTGATTTTTGTGCCTCGCAGAAGTTCACGAAGATGCTTTCACCCATGCCGAACAAAGAACAGCTCATTGAAGGCGCAGAGAGTGAGGGCGGGAGTGTTGAGGGCAGTTATGCCGAAGACAGTGAGAGCAGCAGTGACGACACAGAAGAGAGTGAGGAGGCCGAGTCTTCTCCATCAGCCGGAGCGCGCATCGAGCGTCAAACCAAATTGAACCAGGATCCGACTGTCTGCCAGGGTAAGGCCGTGGCGTCGAGTGTCAGGAACCCAAAGCGCACTCGGACAGTGACGCCAGATCTGACTGTGAAGACTTCAAAACAGCTTAAGGTCACCCCATCGAGACCTCGAAAGGCTCTGCCCAGAATAAAGGTCACCGTGCCTATCGCTTCGACGTGAGTGTTATTTCTTCCTTTCTTACTGTTGCAGATCTTCATACTTTTGTTGACCTAGTGAGAATTGTGTGCCAGAGCTGCTACTTCGGCAACGTCGCCCATGCAGGTTTATAAGGATCATGCGGAGATGGATACTACGGACGCGGCCAATTCCCGGCAAGGTATGACCAGTTTTCACTCTACTCTGTCCCACTGGTCGATTCAATGATCGATTGAATTGTTGTTGTCGAGTGACTGCAGAGCCAACGGACATCATCCATGTTGTGGACAACAATGAAGACGAGCCTCAGAAGGATATAGGAGGGGAGGGTATGACATCGACCGTCTCCTACAGCTTCACTCGGAGAGTCCCACTGGCACGTGAGGGAAAATTTATGACCCGAGTATCTTTCAGTTAGAACTTATGTGCCTTGGTATGCCGAGTGATTTTGTATCCGTTAAAACTCCTTCGGGCTTTCAGTCCGAGTACTTTTATCTGCACTTGAGATTTTGGACTTATCTAAAAGTTCCTTGCATGGTTAAGTCTATTTCATAACTTAGGCGAAGGCGGGCTCGCAGCTAAGTCCCCGAGTGAGAGGGATGCTCGTCACTCAGAGTGGTTTTTAACTTAGGCGAAGACTGGCTCGCAGCTAAGCCCCGAGTGAGAGGGATGCTCGTCACTCGGAGTAGTTTTAACTTAGGCAAAGACTAGTTCGCAGCTAAGCCCCCGAGTGAGAGGGATGCTCGTCACTCGGAGTAGTTTTCAACTTAGGCGAAGACTGGTTCACAGCTAAGCCCCCGAGTGAGAGGGATGCTCGTCACTCGGAGTAGTTTTAACTTAGGCGAAGACTGGTTCATAGCTAAGCCCCCGAGTGAGAGGGATGCACGTCACTTGGAGTAGTTTTAACTTAGGCAAAGACTGGTCCGTAGCTAAGCCTCCGAGTGAGAGGGATGTTCGTCACTCGGAGTAGTTTTAACTCAGGCGAATACTGGTCCGTAGCAAAGCCCCCGAGTGTGAGGGATGCTTGTCACTCGAAGTAGTTTTAACTTA
The DNA here is from genome assembly GCA_011799875.1 of Thinopyrum elongatum. Lineage (NCBI taxonomy): Eukaryota > Viridiplantae > Streptophyta > Magnoliopsida > Poales > Poaceae > Thinopyrum > Thinopyrum elongatum. The sequence continues at coordinate 492,335,452 of CM022299.1, read as the reverse complement.
GGCGAAGACTGGTCCGCAGCTAAGCTTCTAAGTGAGAGAGATGTTTGTCACTCATAGTAGTTTTAACTTAGGCGAAGACTGGTCTGCAGCTAAGCCCCTGAGTGAGAGGGATGCTCGTCACTCGGAGTAGTTTTAACTTAGGCGAAGACTGGTCCACAGCTAAGCCCCCGAGTTTGAGGGATGCTCGTCACTCGGAGTAGTTTTAACTTAGACGAAGACTGGTTCGCAGCTAAGCTCCCAAGTGAGAGGGATGTTCGTCACTCGGAGTAGTTTTTGACTTAGGCGAAGACTAGTTCATAGCTAAGCCCCCAAGTGAGAGGGATGCTCGTCAATCAGAGTAGTTTTTAACTTAGGCGAAGACTGGTTCGCAGATAAGCCCCCGAGTGAGAGGGATGCTTGTCACTCGGAGTAGTTTTAACTTAGGGGAAGACTGCTTCGCAGCTAAGCCCCCAAGTGAGAGGGATGCACATCACTCGGAGTAGTTTAACTTAGGCGAAGACTGGTCCGCAGCTGAGCCTCCGAGTGAGAGGGATGTTCGTCACTCAGAGTAGTTTTAACTTAGGCGAAGACTGGTCTGCAGCTAAGCCCCATAGTGTGAGGGATGCTCGTCACTCGGAGTAGTTTTAACTAAGGCGAAGACTGGTTCGTAGCTAAGCCCCCGAGTGAGAGGGATGGACGTCACTCGGAGTAGTTTTAACTCAGGCGAAGACTGATCTGCAGCTAAGCCTCCGAGTCAGAGGGATGTTCATCACTCGGAGTAGTTTTAACTTAGGTGAAGACTGGTCCGCAGCTAAGCCCCCGAGTGTGAGGGATGCTCGTCACACGGAGTAGTTTTAACTTAGGTGAAGACTGGTCTATAGCTAAGCCTCCGAGTGAGAGGGATGTTTGTCACTCGGAGTAGTTTTAACTTAGGCGAAGACTGGTCCGCAGCTAAGCCCCCGAGTGTGAGGGATGCTCGTCACTCGGAGTAGTTTTTAACTTAGGCAAAGACTAGTTCGCAGCTAAACCCCCGAGTGAGAGGGATGCTCATCACTCGGAGTAGTTTTTAACTTAGGTGAAGATTGGTTCGCAGTTAAGCCCCCGAGTGAGAGGGATGCATGTCACTCGGAGTAGTTTTAACTTAGGCAAATACTGGTCCGCAGCTAAGCCCCCGAGTGTGAGGGATGCTCGTCACTAGGAGTAGTTTTTAACTTAGGCGAAGACTGGTTCGCAGCTAAGCCCCTGAGTGAGAGGGATGCACGTCACTCGGAGTAGTTTTCAACTTAGGCTAAGACTGGCGAGTGAGAGGGATGCTCGTCACTCAGAGTAGTTTTAACTTAGGCGAAGACTGGTTCGCAGCTAAGCCCCCGAGTGAGAGGGATGCTCGTCACTCAGAGTAGTTTTAACTTAGGCGAAGACTGGTTCATAGCTAAGCTTCCCACTGGGGGTTTGGAACACGTGCCCGTGCGAGTGAAATCATCGAAGGACTGCAGGAGTCATGTCTTTGATAAGCAAATATTTCTTAAAGTACTCCTATTCCATCTTGACAATTCAATCGTCAAGTATAGAATCGACGAAGAAGATTAGCGTTCCAGGCACGCGGCTCGTCGATCTTCTTTGCGAGATTGTAGAGGTGGTAGGCTCCATTGTGTAGCACATTGGTGACGATGAAAGGGCCTTCCCATGCGGGGGCGAGCTTATGCGGCCGCTGCTGATCCACTCGGAGCACAAGGTCTCCTTCTTGGAATGCCCGACCCTTGATGTGTCTGGCATGGAAACATCGTAGGTCTTGCTGATAAGCAGTCGATCGTATTAGGGCCATCTCTCACTCCTCCTCAAGGAGGTCCATAGTGTCTTGCCGCGCCTGTTCAGCTTCAGCTTCTGAATAGAGCTCCACTCGGGGCAAGTTATGGAGGCGACCACTCGGCAGCACGGCTTCGGCTCCATACACCATGAAGAAGGGGGTGTTGTTAGTGGACCGATTGGGAGTCGTCCTTAAATACCAAAGGACTGACGATAGTTCAGTCACCCAAGCTCCGGCCGCGTGCTTGAGATCGCGCATGAGTCGTGGCTTCAACCCTTGAAGGATAAGGCCATTTGCCCTCTCAGCCTGACCATTCGACAGCGGGTGTGCAACGGACGGGTAGTCCACCTGAGCGCCTTGGGCGGCGCAGAACCCTCTGAATTCTTCTGAATCAAAGTTTGAGCCATTGTCTGTGATAATGCTATGTGGGACTCTATATCTGAATATCAACTCTCTCATGAACTTGATGGCTGTGCGTGAATCTAGTTTCTTGATGGTCTTGGCTTCAATCCACTTGGTAAACTTGTTGACTGCCACGAACAGGTTGGTGAAACCACTTGTGCATGTCCTGAGCGGTCCAACCATGTCCAATCCCCACACGACAAACGGCCAGACGAGTGGTATGGTCATCAAGGCGGATGCATGTTTATGGGACAAGTTTGCATAGAACTAGCAGCCGTTGCAATGCTGAACAATCTCTTTGGCGGCTTCATTGGTGATGAGAACATGTATATGGGGTAGGGTCCTAGGCCTGACCTACATACCCTACCCAAGGACACCACATACAAGAACCCAAGACCTACAAAGCTAGGAAGGAGTCACCGACTGAGACGCCTGCGTCATACAAGTCACTCGGAAGGAGGATCCACTCAGGAGCCTCACCACCACTCAACCATCTCTATCCACTCGGAGTACCAGGCGTCACTCGGCGACCGAAGACCAAAAGTCACTCTGAGGCAATAACAGTCAGGCGATCAGTTCACCACCTTAAAGAGCATCTAATGCTAGCGTTACCTGTAATGCCCGCGCCCTTTTACCTTTCCATTGAACCCTTGAGTAACGGGGTATTCATGAGGGGCCAGCGGCCTCTATATAAGCCGCCCCTCTACCCCTGCACAAGGGTTCACATCTCCTGTAACACATACAACACCCCAGATAAACAGGCTCCAGCAGCACCGAGACGTAGGGTCTTTACCTCTTCCGAGAGGGGCCTGAACTCAAAAATCCGAGTGTACAACCACACCGTAGCTAGACTCTTCCCTCCTATACGTACCCCTATACTCTACTGTCAGATCTGTTCCGATGACAGTTGGCGCCCACCATGGGGCAGGCGTCTTAGCGACTTCCGGTGTGGTTACATTTTTCGACATCTTAACCATGGTTTCCGGCGGCGGACTGTCCCTGGGTCGCGAGATCCGTCTCAGCGCTCTCAGCTTCATTGTCGATGATTTGGCATGGCTCCAAGAAGCCCCTTTGGACATCGAGGTGCTCCCTATTCTTGGGGCGGCCCAATTCCGTGCGAGCTCCTATGGCGTCCTCCTCCGGCAGCCGTCGACTCAGTATCAGTCGGCCTCGGTGGCGTTCTCCCTCCCCGCTGCCCGTCATCGCAAGCGATCCGGTCGCTCTCGACTCCACCGGTGGGTTAAGCATGCGGTGGCTCATCAGTCGTCCACTCTGCAGATCGTGGCAATCGAGCCCGATGAATCCCTCTATGGCTTGATCGATCTGTTGTCAGATCACTCGGATGTACCTTCCGAGTGCGAAAGCAGTGACCCGGCGGCGGAAGTACTTATGGCCGGCTCTCAGCATAGCCCGCCAGGGTATGGCCGCGACGTGGATGGGGGTGATGGTCCATCGCATACCAACGACGAGTATTACCCGCAACCTCTCACCGCTCAACAGAGAGAAGAACTACTGCGCAGGAATGAGCAAATCCTCCAGACTCCCATCGTCGGCACGACCGCTGAGGCCCAGGCCTTGGAAGCTGTGCGCGTTGCCGCTCTGATCGAGCGCACGCATCTTGAGGAGCTCCAGAAATCACTCGACGATCGCGCTCGCAGGCAACCCCCGAGCTCCAATCGACGATAGTGGCAACTGTTCCCGAGTGGATCACAAAGGTATTTCGCACTCTGATTCAAAACGTAGCAGTTGCTGCGCGGATTGCAGATTCTATCCAGCCGTCCCAATCCGAAGCTGGAGAAGGTCTTTGGCAGATCCGAGTGCTGCTTAGAGCGGCTGGGGAACAGAATTCGGCCGTCTCCCAGTCACGCAACATAATTCACAACAGGTCTGTCAGAGCAGACACAGTTCAGTCGGCCCACAGCCCAAGATTGCCTCCACGACGTGAAGATCGCGGTTACCACCAGGATCAGTACCTAGATCAAGGCCGCGGTCAGTTTGCTCCTCGACATCACCGTGACGACCGCCGTCGATTGCTGACACCCCCTCCGAGGGGCGATTCATACGCGCCCCGCCGATATGATGACAGGTGCCTGTACAGCGATGAGCGGAGAGAGCCAGTCGATCCCCGAGATCCAGGGTTCAACGCAAGGTCAGTCCTCGTGCAGAATCTAGTCGACAGGGGCAGGGCTCACCGAGAGGGCTTGGACAGGGATCGTCCGAGTGGAGTGGTGTGTACATCTCTAGGCCCGAGTGTTTCAGCAGGGCCATACGGGCCACAGAGATACCACCTAACTTCAGGTTAGCCACAGGAGTAAACAAGTTCACTGGCGAGTCGAAGCCAGAGATATGGTTGGAGGATTACCGAGTGGCAGTGCAGTTTGGCGGGGGCAATGATTATGTCGCCATGAAACATTTACCCTTGATGTTAGAGGGATTAGCCTGAGCATGGTTGAACCAGTTGGCTCCTGCTAGCATATACTGCTGGGAAGACCTGGCCCGAGTGTTCATCAAAACATTCGAGGGCACGTGCAAGCATCCCGCCGGGCTGACTGAATTGCAGCACTGCGTTCAAAAGCCGAATGAAACTCTGAGAGATTACATACAACGTTGGACCACACTTCACCAAGTGGTTGAAAATGTCACCGAGCATCAGGCCGTTTGTGCTTTCAAGGCTGGTGTCAGATAAAGAGAGCTCATCTTGAAGTTCGGTCGGTCCGGGACTTTGACCATGAGCAGAATGATGGAGATAGCCACTTGGTACACGAATGGCAAGGAAGAAGACCGTCTCCGCAACGGCAAGGGAAAGGTGGTTGATCCCGACTCCGGCAGCGGTAATCTCAGTCGGAAACAGAAGCACAAGGACGAAGGTACGGGCCAGGCAGAAGCAGCCGCTTTGGCTGCGCAGGGCAAGAACAAAAGAAAGCCCAAAGAACAGTGGATACCCAAGAAGAAGAGAGATCAGTCGGGACAGGACGTCCTCGATTTGCCGTGTGCCATTCACACAAAGAAAGACGAAGAAGGTAACCTGATATTACCCAAGCATACCACTCGACAGTGCAGGTTCTTGATTCAGCGGTTCCGCGAAGGTCAGCCGAGTGAAAAGAGCCCCGATGAAGATGACGGTGAAGAAAAGGCTGAGGATTACCCAAAAGTCAATGCCACTCTGGTGATTTTCGCCGATGTCGAGAGTAAAAGCCGACTGAAAGTCATCAATCGTGAGGTGAATATGGCTATCCCAGTGACTACGATGTATCTCAAGTGGTCGAAAACTCCCACAACCTTCGATCAGTCGGACCACCCAGCTTACGTTGCTACCCCTGGGTGGCAAGCACTGGTGGTTGATCCAGTTATGGGAGGCACTCGGTTGCATAAGGTCCTCATGGATGGTGGGAGTGGTTTGAACATACTCTACGCCGAGACCCTTAAAGGAATGGGAATTTCGATGTCCCGACTCAGCGAGAGCAACATGCAGTTTCATGGAGTCATTCCGGGAAAGAAGGCAAGATCACTCGGTCAGATCGCTTTGGGCGTAGTTTTCGGTGACTCGAAGAATTTTTGGAAGGAGAAGTTGACATTTGAAGTGGTGGACTTTCACAGCGCTTACCATGCTATTCTTGGCCGACCAGCTTATGCACGTTTCATGGCCCGCCCATGTTACGTGTATCTCAAGCTGAAGATGCCCGGTCCCAAGGGTGTGATCACGGTCATGGGGAATAGGCAGAGAGCTGAGGAGTGTCTTCAGCAAGGATACAAAATTGCTGATGAGCAAATGGCAATGGTAGAATTGGAAGAGTACAAGAGAAATGTTGATCTGACTGATTTGCTTTGTTCCAAGAAACTAGCCTCCGAATCTGCTTTCCAGTTGGCAGGAGAGACGAAACAAGTTAATGTTCACCCGGAAGATCCTACGGCCGCTCCGACTAACATCTCAACGACACTCGACGGCAAATAGAAAGACGCGCTCATCCAGTTCCTCCGTGAGAACTGGGACATCTTCACATGGAAACCATCTGACATGCCAGATGTGCCTAGGGGACTGGCTGAGCACCGTTTGAGAGTTGATTCGAAGGCCAAACCTATTAAGGAGCATCTCCGTCACTCTGCTGCGGAGAAGAGAAAGGCGATTGGCGAGGAAGTAGCACGGCTCCTGGCAGCCAAGTTTATATGCGAAGTTTACCATTCCGAGTGGCTCGCCAACATCGTCATGGTTCCCAAGAAGGACAAGTCACTCCGTATTTGTATTGATTTCAAACACATCAATCAGGCCTGCCCGAAAGATCATTTTCCGCTCCCCCGCATCGACCAAATAGTGGATTCCACTGCAGGGTGCGAGCGTTTGTCTTTCCTTGATGCATACTCCGGGTACCATAAAATCCGACTGTAAGGACCAGATGAAATAAAAACTACCTTCAACACCCCATTTGGGTGTTTTTGCTATGTCACCATGCCATTCGGTCTCAAAAACGCTGGTGCTACCTTTATGCGCATGATTCAGAAGTGCCTGCTCACTTAGATCAGTCGGAATGTCAAGGCTTACATGGACGATATCGTGGTCAAGTCACGCTAAGGTTCTGACATGCTGTCTAACCTCGCTGAAACCTTTGCCAACCTGAGAAGGTACGACATCAAGCTGAATCCGTCCAAGTGCACCTTTGGAGTGCCTGGAGGCAATTTTCTCGGTTTTCTCATTTTCAAACAAGGGATAGATGCTAATCCTGAGAAAATTAGCGTGATTGTCAGACTGAAGTGCCCTTACCACGTGCACGATGTCCAGAAGCTCACAGGCTGTCTCGCAGCATTGAGTCGGTTCATTTCTCGTCTCGGAGAAAAGGCATTGCCTTTATACCGACTGATGAAGAAATCTGATACGTTCGAGTGGACCTCCGAAGTAGAGCAGCGTTTGTTGAGCTCAAAGCCCTGCTCTCCACCCAGCCGGTGCTTGCTGCCCCGAACAGCAAAGAGCCTCTGCCTTTGTACATTGCGGCCACTGGCCAAGTAGTCAGCACAGTCCTCATAGTGGAGCGGGAAGAAGAAGGCAAGGCCTACAAAGTTCAATGACCTATGTATTACATCTCTCAAGTCCTGACTCCGTCTAAGCAGAGGTATCCTCATTACCAGAAGCTTGTCTATGGTATCTATTTAACAGTGAAAAAAGTTGCACATTATTTCCAAGAACACTCGGTCTCAGTTATCAGTGATGCCCCGCTGTCTGAAATCATGAACAATCGGGATGCAACCAGCTGAGTGGCCACGTGGGCCATTGGGCTGCTTCCTTTCGATATTAAGTTCGAAGCAAAGAAGGCAATCAAGTCCCAAGCACTTGCAGATTTCATGGTCGAATGGATAGAACAGCAACAGCCGACTCAAATCCACCTGGAACACTGGACTATGTTCTTTGATGGCTCCAAGATGTTGAATGGTTCAGGTGCCGGAGTGGTCTTCGTATCCCCAAAAGGCGATCAACTTAGTTACGTCCTATAGATTCACTTAGATTCCTCCAATAATGAGGCCGAATACGAAGCACTCCTCTACGGGTTGCGTATGACCATCTCACTCGGTGTCCGTCGCCTGATGGTATACGGTGACTCGGATCTAGTAATCAATCAAGTGATGAAAGAATGGGATGTCAGAAACCCCGCTATGATAGGATACTGCAACGCAGTGAGAAAGTTAGAGAAGAAATTTGAGGGTCTGGAACTTCATCACATTCCCCGAGTTAAGAATCAAGCAGCTGACGATTTGGAAAAGATTGGTTCCACTCGGAAGCCTGTCCCCAGCAACGTGTTCCTTGAGCATCTCCACTCCCCGTTGGTGCAGGAAGATCCTTTCACTGAAGAACCTCCTCAGGTGATAAGTCCCTCCAACCCGACTAAAATCGAGGTCCCTGCAGTCATTGACTTGGTTATGGAGATTCTGGTAATTACACCCGACTGGACAGTACCGTACATCACATATTTACTAAAGCAAGAGCTCCCAGAAGATGAAGTTGAGGCACGTCAGATTGTCCGCAGATCCAAAGCTTTCACTGTGATGAACAGACAGCTATACAGAGAAAGTGTCACTGGCGTGTGATACGTCTCCAACGTATCTATAATTTTTTATTGTTCCATGCTGTTATATTATCTGTCTTGGATGTTTTATATGCATTTATATGTTATTTTATATTATTTTTGGGACTAACCTATTAACCTAGAGCCCAGTGCCAGTTTCTGTTTTTTCCTTGTTTTGAGTTTACAGAAAAGGAATATCAAACGGAGTCCAAACGAGCTGAAAATTTACGGTGATTTTTTATGGACCAGAAGAAGCCCACGGAGCATCAGAGTTGGGCCAGAAGAGTCCTGAGGCAACCACAAGGGTGGAGGGTGCCCCCCCTAGGGCACGCCCCCCTAGCTTGTGGGTCCCTCGGGAACCCCCCCTGACGTGAGACCGACGCCAAAAATTCCTATAAATCCCGAAACCCCCAGAAAGAAACCTAGATCGGAAGTTCCGTCACAGTAAGCCTCTGTAGCCACGAAAAAACAATCGGGAGCCCGTTCTGGCACCCTGCCGGAGGGGGGACCATCACCGGAGGCCATCTTCATCATCCCGGCCGTCTCCATGATGAGGAGGGAGTAGTTCACCCTCGGGGCTGAGGGTATGTACCAGTAGCTATGTGTTGGATCTCTCTCTCTCTCGTGTTCTTGATTTGGCACGATCTTGATGTACCGCGAGCTTTGTTATTATAGTTGGATCATATGGTGTTTCTCCCCCTCTACCTTCTTGTGATGAATTGAGTTTTACCTTTGAGGTTTCACTATTAATGGATTGAATACTATTATGGATTTGAGAACACTTGATGTATGTCTTGCGTGGGATACCCGTGGTGACAATGGGGTGTTCTATTGATTCACTTGATGTATGTTTTGGCACTCAACTCCCGGATTCCTGAGGTGACATTGGGGTAATCTATGCATAGGGGTTGGTGCACGTTTCCGTCCTTGTTTCTCCGGTAGGAATCTTGGGGCACTCTTTGAGGTTCTTTGCGTTGGATTGAATATTATGAATTCAATGTTGTTTGATGCATATCGTATAATTGACCCACGGATACTTGTGGTGACATTGGAGTATCTAGGTGACATTAAGGTTGATTGATGTGTGTCATATGGTGTTATTTTACTACGAACTCTAGGGCTGTTTGTGACACTTATAGGAATAGCTCAATGGATTGATCGGAAAGAATAACTTTGAGGTGGTTTCGTACCCTACAAGAAATTTCATCTTATGTTCTCCGCGATAGGAACTTTGGAGTGACTTTTGTTGCACGTTGAGGGATTGCCATATGATCTAATTATGTTATCATTGTTGAGAGAACTTGCACTAGTGAAAGTATGAACCCTAGGCCTTGTTTTCAAGCATTGCAATACCGTTTTTGCTCACTTTTGTTACTAGTTACATTGCTGTTTTTATATTTTCATATTACAAAAACCTATATCTACTATCCATATTACACTTGTATCACCATCTCTTCGCCGAACTAGTGCACCTATACAATTTGCCATTGTATTGGGTGTGTTGGGGACACAAGAGACTCTTTGTTATTTGGCTGCAGGGTTGTTTGAGAGAGACCATCTTCATCCTACGCCTCCCACGGATTGATAAACCCTAGGTCATCCACTTGAGGGAAAATTGCTACTGTCCTACAAAACTCTGCGCTTGGAGGCCCAACACGAGTCTACAAGAATAAGTTGCGTAGTAGACATCAGCGTGGCTCAACAATTCATTTCTCCAGAGGAAGGTCGATTGATCCTAGAGGAAATTCACTCGGGAACCTGTGGTCATCACGTGTCCTCTCGAACAATCATAGCCAAGGCATACCGAGCCGGTTTTTACTGGCCACGCGCCAATGAAGCCGCCAAAGAGATCGTTCAGCATTACAACGGATGCCAGTTCTATGCGAACTTGTCTCATAAACCCGCATCCGCCTTGAAGACCATTCCACTCGTCTGGCCATTTGTCGTGTGGGGATTGGACATGGTTGGACCGCTCAGGACAAGCAGGAGTGGTTTCACCCATCTGCTCGTGGCAGTCAACAAGTTTACCAAGTGGATTGAAGCTAAGCCCATCAAGAAGCTAGATTCACGCACGGCAATCAAGTTCATGAGAGAGTTGATATTCAGATATGGGGTCCCACATAGTATTATCACAAATAATGGCTCAAACTTCGATTCAGAAGAGTTCAGAAAGTTCTGCGCCTCCCAAGGCACTCGGGTGGATTACGCGTCCGTCGCGCACCCGCAGTCGAATGGTCAGGCTGAGAGGGCGAATGACCTTATCCTTCAAGGGCTGAAGCCACGACTCATGCGTGATCTCGAGCACGCGGTCAGAGCTTGGGTGACTGAACTGCCATCAGTCCTTTGGGGTTTAAGAACGACTCCCAATCGGTCTACCGAACGCACCCCCTTCTTCATGGTGTATGGAGCCAAAGCCGTGCTGCCAAGTGATCTCCTCCACAACTCGCCCCGAGTGGAGCTCTATTCAGAAGCTGAAGCTGAGCATGCGTGGCAAGACGCTGTGGACCGCCTTGAGGAGGAGCGAGAGATGGCCCTAATACGGTCGACTGCTTATCAGTAAGACCTAAAAACATGCCAGGCACATCAAGGGCCAAGCATTTCAAGAAGGAGATCTTGTGCTCCGAGTGGATCAGCAGCGGCCGCATAAGCTCGCCCCTGCAAGGGAAGGCCCTTTCATCGTCACCAAGGTGCTACATAATGGGGCCTACCACCTCTACAACCTCGCAAAGAGGATCGACGAACCGCGTGCCTGAAACGTTGATCTTCTTCGTTAATTCTATACTTGAAGATTGAACTGTCAAGATGTAATAAGAGTACTTTAAGGAATATTTTCTTATTAAAAGACATGACTCCTGCAGTCCTTTGATGATTTTATTCACACGGGCATGTGTTCCAAACCCCCCAGTGGGAAGCTTAGCTGCGAACTAGTTTTCACCTAAGTTAAAAGCTACTCCGAGTGACGAGAATCCCTCTCACTCAGGGGCTTAGCTGCGAACCAGTCTTCGCCTAAGTTAAAAACTACTCCGAGTGACGAGCATCCCTCTCGCTCGGGGGCTTAGCTGCGAACCAGTCTTCGCCTAAGTTAAAAACTACTCCTAGTGACGAGCATCCCTCTCGCTCGGGGGCTTAGCTGCGAACCAGTCTTCGCCTAAGTTAAAAACTACTCCAAGTGACGAGCATCCCTCTCACTCGGGGGCTTAGCTGCAAACCAGTCTTCGCCTAAGTTAGAAACTACTCCGAGTGACGAGCATCCCTCTCACTCACGGGCTTAGCTGCGAACCAGTCTTCGCCTAAGTTAAAAACTACTCCGAGTGATGAGCATCCCTCTCACTCGAGGGCTTAGCTGCGAACCAGTCTTCGCCTAAGTTAAAAACAACTCCGAGTGACGAGCATCCCTCTCACTCGGGGGATTCAATACTAGAAACAGAGAATTTTCCATCAATCAGCTCTTTGCCGTCTGCTAGCGGACGGCAAAGAAGGCCTTTACCGTCTGCTTCTAGAAAATGGACGGTAAAGAACAGGCTGATGGCAAAGATCCTATTTTCCATCAGCCAATTCTTTGCCGTCTGCTGGCAGACGGCAAAGAGGTGGGTGGAGTCCAGTGGAGGCCCAAACCCTAACGGCCCACCAGCCCCACCTCTTTGCCGTCCGCCAGCAGACGGCAAAGAATCTTTTCTGTCGGCTGGCAGACGGCAAAGAATTGAGTATGTAACGGCCGCCCTCTTTTCTTTTTCTTCTTCTTTTTTTTCATCTTCTTCTTCTTCTTCTTCTTCTTCGTTCTTCTTCTTCTTCTTATCTTCTTCTTCTTCTTCTTCTTCTTCTCTTCTCTCTTCTTCTTCTTCTTCTTCTTCGCTATTCTTCGTCTTCTTCTTCTTCTTCCTCCTCCTCCCTCCTCCTCCTCTTCCTCCCTCCTCCCTCCTCCACTTCCTCCTCTCGTTCTTCTCTAAACAAACTAACTAAATAAACTAACTAAACTAACAAAACTAAAACTAAACTAAACTAAACATAAACCTAAAAGTAAATTAAAAATAGAAAAAGGTGGAGTTCACCGTAGGGGAGGGCGGCGGCCGGTGGAGGAGGGGGGCAGCCCAGTGGAGTAGCTACGCCGCGGGGGAGGGGCGCGCCACGGCCTCCGGGGCGCGGACGGCCGTCGCAGGGGAGGGGGGCGGGCGGCCGTGGGAGGAGGGGGCGGCCCGATGGAGTAGCTCTGCCTCAGGAGGGTGGCGCCGCGGTCTGCCGGGGTGGCGGGGTGCCGGGCGGCGGACGGCCGCACGCGGAGGGGGGGGGGGGCGACGGACCGGGGCGACGTGGACGGGGCGGCGGGCGCAAGGGGGTCGGGCGCGGTGGCCGGCGGCGGTTGGGTCGGGTGCGCGCGGGGGGGGGGGGTCGGGTCGGGGAGGGAGAGAGAGAGGAGGGGCGGGACGGCCGTTACATACTCAATTCTTTGCGTCTGCCACCGACAGAAAAGATTCTTTGCCGTCTGCTGGCGGACGGCAAAGAGGTGGGCTGGTGGGCCGTTAGGGTTTGGGCCTCCACTGGACTCCACCCACCTCTTTGCCGTCTGCCAGCAGACGGCAAAGAATTGGCTGATGGAAAATAGGATCTTGCCATCAGCCTGTTCTTTACCGTCCATTTTCTAGAAGCAGACGGTAAAGGCCTTCTTTGCCGTCCGCTAGCAGACGGCAAAGAGCTGATTGATGGAAAATTCTCTGTTTCTAGTATTGAATCCCCGAGTGAGAGGGATGCTCGTCACTCGGAGTTGTTTTTACTTAGGCGAAGACTGGTTCGCAGCTAAGCCCTGAGTGAGAGGGATGCTCATCACTCGGAGTAGTTTTTAACTTAGGCGAAGACTGGTTCGCAGCTAAGCCCGTGAGTGAGAGGGATGCTCGTCACTCGGAGTAGTTTCTAACTTAGGCGAAGACTGGTTTGCAGCTAAGCCCCCGAGTGAGAGGGATGCTCGTCACTTGGAGTAGTTTTTAACTTAGGCGAAGACTGGTTCACAGCTGAGCCCCCGAGTAAGAGGGATGCTCATCACTCAGAGTAGTTTTTAACTTAGGCGAAGACTGGTTCGCAGCTAAGCCCCCGAGCGAGAGGGATGCTCGTCACTAGGAGTAGTTTTTAACTTAGGCGAAGACTGGTTCGCAGCTAAGCCCCCGAGCGAGAGGGATGCTCGTCACTCGGAGTAGTTTTTAACTTAGGCGAAGACTGGTTCACAGCTAAGCCCCTGAGGGAGAGGGGTTCTCGTCACTCGGAGTAGTTTTTAACTTAGGTGAAGACTGGTTCACAGATAAGCCCCCGAGCGAGAGGGATGCTCGTCACTCGGAGTAGTTTTTAACTTAGGCGAAGACTGGTTCGCAGCTAAGCCCCTGAGTGAGAGGGATTCTCGTCACTCGGAGTAGCTTTTAACTTAGGTGAAAACTAGTTCGCAGCTAAGCTTCCCACTGGGGGGTTTGGAACACATGCCCGTGTGAATAAAATCATCAAAGGACTCAGGAGTCATGTCTTTTAATAAGAAAATATTCCTTAAAGTACCTTATTACATCTTGACAGTTCAATCTTCAAGTATAGATTAACGAAGAACAACGTTCGGCACGCGGTTCGTCGATCCTCTTTGCGAGTTGTAGAGTGGTAGGCCCATATGTAGCACCTTGGTGACGATGAAAGGGCCTTCCCTTGCAGGGGCGAGCTTATGCGCGCTGCTGATCCACTCGGAGCACAAGATCTCCTTCTTGAAATTGCTTGGCCTTAGCCTGGCATGTTTTAGGTCTTGATAGATCGACCGTTTAGGGCCATTCTCGCTCTCCTCAAGGCGGTCCACAGCGTCTTGCACGAGCCAGCTCAGCTTCTGAATAGACCACTGGGGCGAGTTTGGAGGAGATCACTTGGCAGCCGGCTTTGGCTCCATACACCATGAGAGAGGGTGGTTGCTGGTGGAGTGGAAATGAGTTTGTGCGGCAACTAGATTTGAGGCTGTGGCCTGAGTGAGGGCAGTGGAGCTGCAGAAGCTGTCATAGGTATCGGGGCGTGATGGCGGCATATGGTCAGACTGAGGGGTCGGTGACACGATTGGAGTCGTTCTTAAACCCAAAGGACTGATGGCAGTTCAGTCACCCAAGCTCTGACCGCGTGCTCGAGATCACGCATGAGTCGTGGCTTCAGCCCTTGAAGGATAAGGTCATTCGCCCTCTCAGCCTGACCATTCGACTGCGGGTGTGCGCACGGACGCGTAATCCACCCGAGTGCCTTGGGAGGCGCAGAACTTTCTGAACTCTTCTGAATCGAAGTTTGAGCCATTATTTGTGATAATACTATGTGGGACCCACTATCTGAATATCAACTCTCTCATGAACTTGATTGCCGTGCGTGAATCTAGCTTCTTGATGGGCTTAGCTTCAATCCACTTGGTAAACTTGTGACTGCCACGAGCAGATGGGTGAAACCACTCCTGCTTGTCCTGAGCGGTCCAACCATGTCCAATCCCCACACGACAAATGGCCAGACGAGTGGAATGGTCTTCAAGGCGGATGCGGGTTTATGAGACAAGTTCGCATAGAACTGGCATCCGTTGTAATGCTGAACGATCTCTTTGGCGGCTTCATTGGCGCGTGGCCAGTAAAAACCGGCTCGGTATGCCTGGCTATGATTGTTCGAGAGGACACGTGATGACCACAGGTTCCCGAGTGAATTTCCTCTAGGATCAATCGACCTTCCTCTGGAGAAATGAATTGTTGAGCCACGCTGATGTCTACACGCAACTTATTCTTGTAGACTCGTGTTGGGCCTCCAAGCGCAGAGTTTTGTAGGACAGTAGCAATTTTCCCTAAGTGGATGACCTAGGGTTTATCAATCCGTGGGAGGCGTAGGATGAAGATGGTCTCTCTCAAACACCCTGCAGCCAAATAACAAAGAGTCTCTTGTGTCCCCAACACACCCAATACAATGGCAAATTGTATAGGTGCACTAGTTCGGCGAAGAGATGGTGATACAAGTGTAATATGGATAGTAGATATAGGTTTTTGTAATATGAAAATATAAAACAGCATGTAACTAGTAACAAAAGTGAGCAAAAACGGTATTGCAATGCTTGAAAACAAGGCCTAGGGTTCATACTTTCACTAGTGCAAGTTCTCTCAACAATGATAACATAATTAGATCATATGGCAATCCCTCAACGTGCAACAAAAGTCACTCCAAAGTTCCTATCGCGGAGAACATAAGATGAAATTTCTTGTAGGGTACGAAACCACCTCAAAGTTATTCTTTCCGATCAATCCATTGAGCTATTCCTATAAGTGTCACAAACAGCCCTAGAGTTCGTAGTAAAATAACACCATATGACACACATCAATCAACCTTAATGTCACCTAGATACTCCAATGTCACCACAAGTATCCGTGGGTCAATTATACGATATGCATCAAACAACATTGAATTCATAATATTCAATCCAACGCAAAGAACCTCAAAGAGTGCCCCAGATTCCTACCGGAGAAACAAGGACGGAAACGTGCACCAACCCCTATGCATAGATTACCCCAATGTCACCTCAGGAATCGGGTTGAGTGCCAAAACATACATCAAGTGAATCAATAGAACACCCCATTGTCACCACGGGTATCCCACGCAAGACATACATCAGTGTTCTCAAATCCATAATAGTATTCAATCCATTAATAGTGAAACCTCAAAGGTAAAACTCAATTCATCACAAGAAGGTAGAGGGGGAGAAAACACCATTGATCCAACTATAATAACAAAGCTCGCGGTACATCAAGATCGTGCCAAATCAAGAACACGAGAGAGAGAGAGATCCAACACATAGCTACTGGTACATACCCTCAGCCCCGAGGGTGAACTACTCCCTCTCATCATGGAGACGGCGGGATGATGAAGATGGCCTCCGGTGATGGTCCCCCCTCCGGCAGGGTGCCAGAACGGGCTCCCGATTGTTTTTTCGTGGCTACAGAGGCTTACTGTGACGGAACTTCCGATCTAGGTTTCTTTCTGGGGGTTTCGGGATTTATAGGAATTTTGGCGTCGGGTCTCACGTCAGGGGGGTTCCCGAGGGACCCACAAGCTAGGGGGGCGTGCCCTAGGGGGGGCACCCTCCACCCTTGTGGTTGCCTCAGGACTCTTCTGGCCCAACTCTGATGCTCCGTGGGCTTCTTCTGGTCCATAAAAATCACCCGTAAATTTTCAGCTCGTTTGGACTCCGTTTGATATTCCTTTTCTGTAAACTCAAAACAAGGAAAAAAACGAAACTGGCACTGGGCTCTAGGTTAATAGGTTAGTCCCAAAATAATATAAAATAACATATAAATGCATATAAAACATCCAAGACAGATAATATAACAGCATGGAACAATAAAAAATTATAGATACGTTGGAGAGTATCACACGCCAGTGACACTTTCTCTGTATAGCTGTCTGTTCATCACAGTGAAAGCTTTGGATCTGCGGACAATCTGACGTGCCTCAAACTTCATCTTCTGGGAGCTCTTGCTTTAGTAAATATGTGATGTACGGTACTGTCCAGTCGGGTGTAATTACCAGAATCTCCATAACCAAGTCAATGACTGCAGGGACCTCGATTTTAGCGGGTTGGGAGGGACTTATCACCTGAGGAGGTTCTCAGTGAAAGGATCTTCCTGCCCAACGGGGAGTGGAGATGCTCAAGGAACACGTTGCTGGGGACAGGCTTCCGAGTGGAACCAATCTTTCCAAATCGTCAGCTGCTTGATTCTTAACTCGGGAATGTGATGAAGTTCCAGACCCTCAAATTTCTTCTCTAACTTCTCTCACTGCTGTGCAGTATCCTATCATAGCGGGGTTTCTGACATCCCATTCTTTCATCACTTGATTGATTACTAGATCCGAGTCACCGTATACCATCAGGCGACGGACACCGAGTGAGATGGTCATACGCAACCCGTAGAGGAGTGCTTCGTATTCGGCCTCATTATTGGAGGAATCTAAGTGAATCTATAGGAACGTAACTAAGTTGATCGCCTTTTGGGGATACGAAGACCACTCCGCACCTGAACCATTCAACATCTTGGAGCCATCAAAGAACTAGTCCAGTGTTCCAGGTGGATTTGAGTCGGCTGTTGCTGTTTCTATCCATTCGACATGAAATCTGCAGTGCTTGGGACTTGATTGCCTTCTTTGCTTCGAACTTATATCGAAAGGAAGCAGCCCAATGCCACGTGGCCATCAGCTGGTTGCATCCCGATTGTTCATGTATTTCAGACACGCGGGGCATCACTGAACTGAGACCGAGTGTTCTTGGAAATAATGTGCAACTTTTTTCACTGTTAAATAGATACCATAGACAAGCTTCGGTAATGAGGATCCTCTGCTTAGACAGGAGTCAGGACTTGAGAGATGTAATACATAGGTCATTGAACTTTGTAGGCCTTGCCTTCTTCTTCCCGCTCCACTATGAGGACTGTGCTGACTACTTGGCCAGTGCCGCAATGTACAAAGGCAGAGGCTCTTTGCTGTTCGGGGCAGCAAGCACCGGCTGGGGGAGAGCAGGGCTTTGAGCTCA
Source organism: Thinopyrum elongatum (assembly GCA_011799875.1). Classification (NCBI taxonomy): domain Eukaryota; kingdom Viridiplantae; phylum Streptophyta; class Magnoliopsida; order Poales; family Poaceae; genus Thinopyrum; species Thinopyrum elongatum. The sequence goes on along the minus strand of CM022299.1, from coordinate 492,317,667 downwards.
ACAAACGCTGCTCTACTTCGGAGGTCCACTCGAACGTATCAATTTCTCATCAGTCGGTATAAAGGCAATCCTTTTCTCCGAGACGAGAAATGAACCGACTCAATGCTGCGAGACAGCCTGTGAGCTTCTGGACATCGTGCACGTGGTAAGGGCACTTCAGTCTGACAATCACGCTAATTTTCTCAGGATTAGCATCTATCCCTGTTTGAAAATGAGAAAACCGAGAAAATTGCCTCCAGGCACTCCAAGGTGCACTTGGACGGATTCAGCTTGATGTCGTACCTTCTCAGGTTGGCAAAGGTTTCAGCGAGGTAGACAGCATGTCAGAACCTTAGCGTGACTTGACCACGATATCGTCCATGTAAGCCTTGACATTCCGACTGATCTAAGTGAGCAGGCACCTTCTGAATCATGCGCATAAAGGTAGCACCAGCGTTTTTGAGACCGAATGGCATGGTGACATAGCAAAAACACCCAAATGGGGTGTTGAAGGTAGTTTTTATTTCATCTGGTCCTTACAGTCGGATTTATGGTACCCGGTATGCATCAAGGAAAGACAAACGCTCGCACCCTGCAGTGGAATCACTATTTGGTCGATCGCGGGGGAGCGGAAAATGATCTTTCGGGCAGGCCTGATTGATGTGTTTGAAATCAATACAAATACGGAGTGACTTGTCCTTCTTGGGAACCATGACGATGTTGGCGAGCCACTCGGAATGGTAAACTTCGCATATAAACTTGGCTGCCAGGAGCCGTGCTACTTCCTCGCCAATCGCCTTTCTCTTCTCCGCAGCAGAGTGACGGAGATGCTCCTTAATAGGTTTGGCCTTCGAATCAACTCTCAAACGGTGCTCAGCCAGTCCCCTAGGCACATCTGGCATGTCAGATGGTTTCCATGTGAAGATGTCCCAGTTCTCACGGAGGAACTGGATGAGCGCGTCTTTCTATTTGCCGTCGAGTGTCGTTGAGATGTTAGTCGGAGCGGCCGTGATCTTCGGGTGAACATTAACTTGTTTCGTCTCTCCTGCCAACTGGAAAGCAGATTCGGAGGCTAGTTTCTTGGAACAAAGCAAATCAGTCAGATCAACATTTCTCTTGTACTCTTCCAATTCTACCATTGCCATTGCTCATCAGCAATTTTGTATCCTTGCTGAAGACACTCTCTCAGCTCTCTGCCTATTCCCCATGACCGTGATCACACCCTTGGGACCGGGCATCTTCAGCTTGAGATACACGTAACATGGCGGGGCCATGAAACGTGCATAAGCTGGTCGGCCAAGAATAGCATGGTAAGCGCTGTGAAAGTCCACCACTTCAAATCAACTTCTCCTTCCAAATTCTTCGAGTCACCGAAACTACGCCCAAAGCGATCTGACCGAGTGATCTTGCCTTCTTCCCGGAATGACTCCATGAAACTGCATGTTGCTCTCGCTGAGTCGGACATCGAAATTCCCATTCCTTTAAGGGTCTCGGCGTAGAGTATGTTCAAACCATCCCACCATCCATGAGGACCTTATGCAACCGAGTGCCTCCCATAACTGGATCACCACCAGTGCTTGCCACACCAGGGGTAGCAACGTAAGCTGGGTGGTCCGACTGATCGAAGGTTGTGGGAGTTTTCGACCACTTGAGATACATCGTAGTCACTGGGATAGCCATATTCACCTCACGATTGATGACTTTCAGTCGGCTTTTACTCTCGACATCGGCGAAAATCACCAGAGTGGCATTGACTTTGGGTAATCCTCAGCCTTTTCTTCACCGTCATCTTCATCGGGGCTCTTTCACTCGGCTGACCTTCGCGGAACGCTGAATCAAGAACCTGCACTGTCGAGTGGTATGCTTGGGTAATATCAGGTTACCTTCTTCGTCTTTCTTGTGTGAATGGCACACGGCAAATCGAGGACGTCCTGTCCCGACTGATCTCTTTTTCTTGGGTATCCACTGTTCTTTGGCTTTCTTTTGTTCTTGCCCTGCGCAGCCAAAGCGGCTGCTTCTGCCTGGCCCGTACCTTCGTCCTTGTGCTTCTGTTTCCGACTGAGATTACGCTGCCGGAGTCGGGATCAACCACCTTTCCCTTGCCGTTGCGGAGACGGTCTTCTTCCTTGCCATTCGTGTACCAAGTGCTATCCCATCATTCTTGCTCATGGTCAAAGTCCCGGACCGACCGAACTTCAAGATGAGCTCTCTTTATCTGACACCAGCCTTGAAAGCACAAACGGCTGATGCTCGGTGACATTTTCAACCCACTTGGTGAAGGTGGTCCAACGTTGTATGTAATCTCTCAGAGTTTCATTCGGCTTTTGAACGCAGTGCTGCAATTCAGTCAGCCCGGCGGGATGCTTGCACGTGCCCTCGAATGTTTTGATGAACACTCGGGCCAGGTCTTCCCAGCAGTATATGCTAGCAGGAGCAACTGGTTCAACCATGCTCAGGCTAATCCCTCTAACATCAAGGGTAAATGTTTCATGGCGACATAATCATTGCCCCGCCAAACTGCACTGCCACTCGGTAATCCTCACCATATCTCTGGCTTCGACTCGCCAGTGAACTTGTTTACTCCTGTGGCTAACCTGAAGTTAGGTGGTATCTTGTCGCCGTAGCGCACACCGAGCGCGATCCAAAAATTGAACCAGATCCGACTGCCAGCCAGGCAGGCCGTTGCGTCGAGTGGTCATGAACCCGAAGCGCACTCAGATAGCGACGCCAGAAATCCGACTAATAGCTGCAAAACAGCTCAGGTCGCCCCCTCCGAACCCTCGAAGCTCTGGCCCAAATAAAGTTGCCCGTGCCCTATTGCTTTGAGTGAGTGTTATTCTTCCTTTCTTACTGCTGCAGAACCTCATCTTGGACTACCGAGTGAGCAATTGTGGGGCCAGAGCTGCACACTACTTCAGCAACTTCGCCCCATGCAAGTTGATCGGTATCATGCCGAGATGGAACCTGCGATTCGGCCACTTCCCGGCAGTATTACAGGTTTCACTATGTTTTAATCTCACTGGTCGTATCCACCCACGAATTGATTGAATTGTTGTTGCCGAGTGACTACTTCTTTTTTTTTTTTTTTGGCAGAGCATGCAACATCATCCACCGTTGCGGATGATGACGAATGAGCCCCAAGGATATGGGAAAAGGCATGCCTCGACCGTCTCCCACAGCTTCCCTCGAAAAGTTCATCGAATCAAAACGTCTCGTGCGCGGCCTGCAACGTCGCAAGAACCAGGTGTATTCGTCTCGGCTGGAGCTGGCTCTGCTGGGCTCCTCCTCGACTGCTTTAAACCCTTTGGTACTGACTCTCTCCCCGGCTTTCAGGGCCATTGTGTCAACCGCCCTTTCCCAAGTGCTGGTTCCTCCAGCTTCGTGGCGGAACTGATTTGTCCTCAATAGCCTGATTCCTCCTCCGGCTTCATCATCGCCGACTCCTCCATCCACGTATTCACTCTGGCATCAGTTCCAAAGACCAGACCTAGGGCCAGCAAAGAGGCCATGATTCAGTCCACCTGAGGTGTCGCTCTGAAGGAGGTGTATGGAGGCCACAGGTTGGCTTATGGATGCTATACAACGCCCTTTTCTTCCGGCGAATGTGCTGGTAAGTGCGCTTGTCAAGTTGTTCCTGATTAGGTTTATTTCTATCGGTCTTAAACTCGTAACACCCCTGGTGTTTTTTGAACTTATATGTCAAGTACACATTTGCTCGTAGTTCATCAACTCGGACCGGTCAGCTTGCGAGTGAATTGATCCATGTGGGCACGCTGATGCCACACCACTGGTGTAGTCCCCGCAGACCACCAGTCGAATGTTGATTCACGGGGTCGGATAATTAATTCGGTATCACTGAATTTCTCCTCTCCACTATCGGAAGTAGAGATATTTCAATCTTTTTTCGTCGTTGACTGAATTGGGGTTTCTTCTTATTGCTCAGAAAAGCTTGTGAGCTCGGACCCATTATGTTTGCCCTCGGAGAGGGGAAGAAGAATTTCACCTCCAACCTGGACCTGGACTGGAGAAAGAACTTGACTCGTGCTCTCAGACGGAGCTGAAGACCGATGGGATAACTCTTTCGACCGTTCACTGTCCTTTCTTTCTTCCGTCTTTTGAGACGAGTGGTTTCACTCGAACAATGTTGCGAGTGATAACGTCAACCTCACAATCTGACTCCGGAAATTTTGTGTTCTTCTTTTAGACACGATGAGAGCAGGCTCTGGAAGATAAGACAAAGCACTCGCGGATGCCGCAGAAAGTGGCTAGTGAGAAGAACGTGGCCAGTTGAGGCAAGCTAGCCTCAGTTGGCAAGTTGGAGGAGGAGAACGCATCTTGTGGAAATGCTCTGTTGAAGTGGCAAAGAAGGAGGCGCCAACATTAAAAGAGCAAGCCTATGGAACCAGAAGATCGAGGATCAGCGAATGCCTTTGATCTGATAAGACACTCCTGATGACAAGGTTGCCAGCTCACTCAGAAGGAGGTATGTGCTGAGAAGTATTTGGGGGCTTTTGCTAAGAAAATGGACATGCTTGAAAGGTACCCTCTTCGTTCAGTTAATTTCTGGAACTTTAAGCGATTGCAATACTAACCTCTTTTCCTTTACCTCCTCGTGTAATCTACCAGAAATTTGTCAAACTGGAACTGACGGTCAATATGGATCTGGATCCCCCAAGGTCACTCTCAGACGCGTGGCTTGAACATGCTCTTTCGTCTGGAGTCCTCGTCTCGAGATTCTTGGGTAGTTATCCACCCCCCCGTCTAAGGGCGCACTGGCGAAGAATAGACAAAGAGCTATGGCCGGATGATTCCCTCCAGAGTGACCTTCAATCACTGTGACCCCGCTCAATGAGATCCCCAGCCGGGGCATGCTGGAAGAAAGTCTGCCGCTCGCTGCTGCGGGGCCGAATGTGGCGCTTTCACTCGTCCGGTCCATTGCAAGATGCCAGGAAGAAAAGCCTGAATACTCTCCCCAGTTGCGGAACACGAAAGCTCATTTGAATACTTCATGGAGACTTTTATCAAGGCCCCACCGGATTTGCGGTGGCAATAGACTTGGACACCTTTCGTCGATCCCAGCTATTCCCCACCACCTAGTGTTATGGAAAACTTTATGACCAAGTATCTTTCATTAAAACTCATTGCCTCGTGTAATGCGGTGATTTTTGTATCTGTTAAAACTCCTGCGGCTTTCAGCCCGAGTACTTTTATCTGCGCTTTAGATTCTGGTTTTATCTGATGTTTGCTTTCCATTTCCTTGCATGGTTAAGTCTATTTTCTTAACTTAGGCCAAGCTGTTCAACAGCTAAGCCCCCGAGTGAGCGGGTGTCGCCACTTGGAGTGATTTTTAACGTTAGCAAGACTGGTTTCGCAGCTAAACCCCCGATGAGAGGGATGCCTCGTCACTCGGAGAGTAGTTTTTAAACTTAGGGAAGACTGTTGTCCACTAAGGCCCCCGAGCAAGAGGGATCTCGTCCCGCAGAAGTAGTTTTAACTTAGGCGAAGACTGTTCGCAGCTAGCACTACATGAATCAGCTTTTGCGAACCGCAAAGCTCTTGGTCGTCTGCCACCGACGGCAAAAGCACCGCAAAGAACCTGACGTAAACGGTTCTTTTGTCGTCTGCTTTCCCAAAGCGACGGCAAAACCTTGCCGTCGGTGGCATACGCAAATAGTGTACGGTAAGACAGCTGTTAGCCACGTTATGTGGCAACGGCAGCCTTTGCCGTCTGCCAGCGGACGGCAAACTTGCCCCTCCCCTTGCCATCCTACCACAGACGGCAACGTAACCAAATGGTTTATCTCCCCGGGTTTCACAGTTGCTTCCCACGTGTCCTCTTTGCCGTCTGTGGCAGACGCAAAGATCTCTTGCCGTCGTGGCAGACGGCAAAGATGCTTTGCATTGCCTCTTTTTTTTTTTCTGTTTTTTCTTTATCCAATCAATTTTCACAGCAAAATATTGAATATATATACTTTTTTCACAAACAGGGACAATTTTCACAGCAGACAATACATTCCAACCACAAGTTTCAGCATCAGACATACATAACCACCCCCTAGTTCCATCATACATGTACTAGTGTCACATTGTTCATCCACACATAGTTGTTTCCCCAATCCCTCATAGAACAAGTTCCACATTGTTCATCGATACAAAAGAAAGCAGAAGGGAAAACATCACTCCATCCTGCAAGCTTCCGTGAATGGAATGAAATTATGCAAAATGGGGTAAACCAAGAAATTTAGAAAGAATAACTAGAAGAAGAGGATAGAAGAACAAGAAAATGAAGAAGAGAAGAAAAGAAGTAGCATACTGGTAAATGGAGCTAACCTAGCTAATTCTGCCATTTTTGAGTGAACTAAGCATATTTCCCATTTTTGATATAAATGCACTAGTATAGGTCTTATTAGCTAACCTAGGTAACTAAACAATCATCTTAAGACTAACTTAGGTCATTTTGGGGGGAAGAACAAAGAAGAGAAAGACTATAAGAAGAAGAAGAAGGTTTTTTACCCCTTTTCCTTCTCATTCTCTTCTTTTATTCTTCTTTTCTTCTATTCTTTCTTTTTCCCTCCTCTCTGTCCTTGTTTTTCTTCTCTTTATTCCTTATTTGTAGGTCATTTTAGAGCTTACATAGGTAATTATGCCCTTTTTTGAGCTAGACTACAGCTTTATTATGGTGTCATTTGGAGAATAAGGTATGTAGAGGTCATTTTTGGTAACAATAATTAATTATCCATTTTTTGAGGCTAACGTAGTAAATGAATCATTGTGGAGCTAACCTAGCTAAAATGGACAAATTGTTGATCTAACCTATGTAAACTAGGTCCTTTTGGGAGTCGAAAACCTAGTAAAATGAATCATATTGGAGCTACCCTAGGTAAAATTGGGTCATTTTGGAGCTACCCTAGTCTATTTATTCCATTTTGAGTTGAACTAGCATATTAATCCATTTTTGACATAAGTTAAGCTAAGTATAGAGTCTTTATTAGCTACCTAGGTAACTAGGGCCTTAAAGAGCAATGTTTAGCATTTTAGATCTAACTTAGGTCATTTTGGAGCTAACTTAGGAGGAAAATTGATCATTTGGAGCTAATAATCCTTATTATGTCATTTTCAGAAAATAAAGCTATGTATAATAAACATATTGAGGTTACCAAGGTTGTTATTCCATTTCAAAACTAAGTAAGCTAAGTATGGCATTTTTTACAAAGTAAAGCTAAGTGGTATGTCCATTATTGAGCAAACCTAGGTAACTAAGCATATTAGAGATAACTTAGCTATTAGAGCTCACTTTAGTCATTTTTGGAGGAACACAAGCTAGTCGAGGCGATTCAGTTTGGAGCTAAGTAGCTATTATGTCCTTATTTGGGAGGAAGATAAGCTAAGTCTAGGTTCATTAGAGTAAGCTTTGGAGGAAATAAAGCTAAGTCTAGGTCTTTATGCATTTGTTAAGAAAAACTCTATAGAAAACTTTACCATCAATCACGAGGTGAACACTGGCTTGGCTCGGCCCGGTACCACCACCTTGGAAGGTCGTTATGCTTGTTCTGGAGGCATGCCTGCACCAACGATCAATTTGCCATGTCTCGTTAGCATGACGACACTCAAATGTTAATACTAGTAACTAAATGACCATTCACTTAACCACCGTGGTCCCTCGAGCCAATCTCTGTCAATCGGCGGTAGGGTCTGACCAGCCTTCTGCACACGAACTGCACTTTGGTTTTCACTGGCAGTCATACTAGTTTCAGTATGAAACGAACATTACGTGATTGGGATTTGTCTAATATGCGAAGAAACTTCCCACGAATGACTGTAATGGCCGGTTCCTGCATGTCCTTCCGTGACCTCTCCTCCCTCCCTCAATACCTGGCCGTCTTCTCCTCACTCCTGCTGCTTCTCGCTCCGCCTTCGGCCCTCTCCGCAGAACGCCTGGGTTATATCTCGCTCCCGCTGAGAGCAAGGCCTGCACACCACTCGCTCGTTAGCATTGTAAGATCATCGATGGCTTGCACACACATGTAATGCTTGAAAAGAAATCCTGAGTCCTTTCTACAACTACCCTGGAGGCGAGCTTCGATTGCCGTGGATGAGGCCTTATCCAGGATTGAGGCTTCGTTTGGCGTCCTTGATCTCCGGAGAGTGCGAGACAACGATAGAAGTCCCTCTCCAATGCTATCGAGCCATGGGAACCCCTCCCTTCACCATATCTCATCACCATCTCGGACTCAAAAGGCCCGATCGGTTCAGTCCTCCCTTTCCTCGCCTTCCCTCGATCTCTGTACTTCACGAGCTTGTTTTGGGGGAGGAGATGTTGGTGAAGTTTTTTCTCTGCATGGACAAGGTCAGACTCATAATCATGCCTTGGCCTTCTTGTACCTGTCAGTATGGGCCATGGCATAGAGGTCTAACCCCTCCTGGCACAGGTGCCCTATTGTATCCCGCCTAAAAAGGAGGACATAGTATTAGTAAGTTAAAGTGCTCAGCGAGCATGACAAAATGAATTGCATGGATCTGAAGCAAACCACATACCCAGTTCGCCCGAGTATTGATTTAATTTGCGCTTGCCTTGATGGTGTGGCACACCTCTCATTGGCAAACGCTTGTCCTTGGCATTTTTTGTGACGGCCCGCCCATGCGTCTGAGCCCACTCAATCCACCAACGCCTCCCAACAATCATCTTTCCTGCCCACATCGCGGGGCACCTAAGTCAGTAAGAGAAAACTGGAGCGGTCTAACGCCTACGAATCAAATCAACAAACCAAACAAGGCCTTTTTTTTTAAGATATCGGCACTTACCGTCATGTACTCCTCCTTCTTCAGAAACTTTCTGCGGGCACTCTTTCTTGAGGCTTCCGAACACCACGCGAGGCGCAGTAGTACTCGAACAGCCTGCACCTAGCCTCGTGCCGTAAGTTTTGTAGTAGCGCCTGCACTCGGCATCGATAACCGTGGCACAGGCCTCCTCGATCCCTCCTCAAACCGTAGAAGTCTGCATCAAACGAAACAAACATTGATTAGTACAATAATGAAGCTTATTCGAGAAGCTTTATTAAATTGTTAACATGAGAAATTAAAATTACCCAAAATGTTCTATCACCAGTCGGCCCTCGGTGGCACAGATACACCGTCGATCATCTCCTCCGGCGGGCCCGGGCAGCCAGTAGTGCTCCCAGTCAACCTCGCTTGGAAGCCTGACACTCACCGGCACCATGAACCCACCCCGGGAAGTTTTTGCCGTCCATCACACCAAGGACTGGGTTGGGCCTGCAGACATCCTGAGGGTGTCCCACACCCCTGCAGTATGACAAGGCCAACCATTACATATTTGAAAAACTGATGGCAAATGTACAAAAAAGAGTAAATCACTTACCTCATCCCATCCGGCCAAATCCAACGCACCCTCTTCTCGTGGGTCGCCGCACGGACGGGGAGCCGTGGACTACCACACTGGTATCGGTGACCCCTCAATACCTCGTCCTCACTGCTATCAGAAATCTGATGCCCGCCACCATCAGCATGGCCAACTCCAAACCCTCAGGCGGATCCTGCCGGTCCCTATCCGAACGTCTCCTGGACGTAGCTGGGCCAAGCGTCACAGGGCCCAAGTGTCCTAGCCCGAAGTCTCGGTGTCGAACGGCCCGTTTGACCCGGGCTCATGGACCAGAGTCTCTTGGGCCAAAGTCCGTGGGCCCGAAGGCCCCGTCGACCCGAGGCTCGTGTACCGGAGTCTGCGTAGCCCTCCTCCTCGACGTTCCCCCCTGTCAGTCGTAGTGCTCGGCGGTTGACCTCAGCTGGGGGTGGCAGCGAGGAAGGCGTGGATCCTGCCTACCTCTCCTCCCGCGTCACGTCCCTCCCCGATCCTCCTCTCTTCCTCCCTCCCCGACCATGATCCTCTCTCGGTGTGCCAACGACGCCGCTAAGAATCTCCCCCGGTGATCCATACCTCGTAACAACGCTCTCCGGAGAGGTTACGGGTGGAATGGAAGTACCACTCCCACCACGCTGATGACTCGTCGCCCACCATCTTTTCCACACCTTTCCAGAACAGAAGAGTAAACGGATTATACAACATAAAAAATTGAATACCGACATGAATATAAATGTATATTAACTCATCAGATAATCGTAAAGATAGTTTCCACATCATTTATATTCATCAGTTACTGTTTGGTCAATTTGGAACTTCAACAAACCAACTGAAAACTGACTCATGACAAGATCCTCGCCCCTCGACCCCTCGCCCCTCGTGACCCTGCAACCCCTCGGCGATGAGGATTTAAAACCAGTTTTGAAACTGTCAAACAACCAAACTGACAAAAATCAGGGCGTGGGGATTAAGCCAAGTTTTGGAACTTCAAACAACCTCTCACTACTATTTTTCGTCTTTGTTTTTTGTTTCTTCTACGCTTTGATTTTTTGTCATGAGGCATTTTTGGGTGTTTCAAGTTTCCAACACTTGGCTTGATCCTCGCGACCATCAACCCCTCGCCCTCAAACCCCTGCGGCACCCCTCGACCACTGACCGCCTCTGCAATCCTCGACCCTCGACCCCTCTGGTTCCTGCGAGCACCTCACTGTGAGCATGGTGTCACTGTTGTGGTAGCTTAACATGCTGGATGTCCCCGAGCTGACATGTCATCAGCCGTCGGGCAAACTTGCTTGCCTCCTTCTTCGCGAACCGGATGAACATTCTCACCCGACGCTCATGATTTCAGCTTGGGGGTCCTCATCTTAGCTACGACACCTGTTCGGTCAGCCACTACCGACCGAAAGATCCTTGCCCTCGACACCCACACTCGCCCTCTACCACTTCGCACCCCTCGCGACCCTCCTACCCCTGACCGCCTCGGCGACCCTCGACCCCTGCACCTCGGCAAATCCTCGTCCCCTCGCCCTCGGCGGTCCTGTCGAACACCTTCACTGTGAGCATGGTGGCTGTTTTGTCGTAGCTTAGCATGCAGCATGCCCGAGCTGAGGTTTAACCCCTCTCATACCTTCACTCGGGGACGTCCTCCATCTTAAGCTACTACACCAGTCTGTCAGCACTCGGACCGGAAGGAATCCTCGACCATCGACCCCTAGACCCCCTCGACCCCCTCGCCCCTCCAATCCTCGACCCTCTACTCCTGACCCTCGACCCTTGGCACCGGAGCGATCCTCGACCCGTTTTCCGTCGTTGCCGCTGCACCCCTAACCTCGACCTCTGTTCCGTCGCCGCCGACGCACCCCTAGCCCTGCTACCCGGTTCTGTCGGCGTGACGCAACCCCTAACTCCTCTTACTTCTTCTTCCGCCTTTCTCTTCTCTTCTTCTTCTTGTTTCTATCTTCCTCCTCCTGCCCTCTTCTTATTCTTCTTCTTCTTCTTCCTCTTTCCTCTTCTTATTCTTCTTCTTCTTTCTTCTTTCCTCTTCCTCTCTTCTCTTCTTCCTCTTCTTCTTCTTCTTCTTCTTCTTCTTCTTCTTCTTCTTCTTCTTCTTCTTCTTTGTTAAAACTAACCTAAACTAAAACTAAACTAAAATAAACTAACTAAAACATAAACTAACTAATCCGAAAACTAAAACTAAACTAACAATAACCAAATAAACTTCTCCTTCCCCTCTTTTCTTTTTCTTCTTCTTTTTTTTTCATCTTCTTCTTCTTCTTCTTCTTCTTCGTCTTCTTCTTCTTCTGTTCTTCTTCTTCTTCTTCCTTCTTCTTCTCTCTTCTTTCTTCTTCTTCTTCCTTCTTCGTCTTCTTCTTCTTCTTCCTCCTCCTCACCTCCTCCTCCTCTTCCTCCCTCCTCCCTCCTCCACTTCAAAACCCTCCTCTCGTCTTCGTCTAAACGAAACTAACTAAATAAACTAACTAAACTCAACGAAAACTAAAACTAAACTAAACTAAACATAAACGCTAAACGTAAATTACAAAATAGAAAAAGGTGGATGATTCACCGTAGGGGATGTTGGCGGGGCCGGTTGAGAGGGGGGCAAGCCCAGTGGGAGTAACGCTACGCCGCGGGGGAGGGTTGCGCGCCACTGGCCTCCGGGGCGACGTGACGCCGTCGAGGGGAGGGGGGCGGGCGCCGTGGGGGAGGGGGCGGCTCCGATGGGTAGCTCTGCCTCAGGAGGGTGGCGCCTGCGGTCCTGCCGTGGTTGCGGGGTGGCCCTGGGTCGGCGGACCGGCCGTCACCGCCGGAGGGGGGGTGCCCGGGGCGACGGTACTCGGGGCGACGTGGACGGGGCGAGCGGGCGCAAGGGGGTCTTGGCGCGGTGGCCGGCGGCGGTTGGGTCGGGTGCGCTCGGGGGGGGGTCGGTCGGGGAGGGAGAGAGAGAGGATGGGCGGGACTCCCGTCTACATACTCAATTTCCTCTTCTTTGCAGTCTGCCAACCGACAGAAAAGATCTTTGCCGTCCTGCATGGCGGCGGCCAAGAGGTGGGCTGGTGGGACCGTTAGGGTGTTGTGGCCTCCACTGGAAAACTTCCCACCCACCTCTTATTCCGTCTGCCATTCAACGGCAAAAATTGGGCTGATGGAAAATAGATCCTGTGCCCTCAGCCTGTTCTTTACCGTCCATTGTCTGAAGCAGACGGAAGGCCTTCTTTTCCGTCCGCTAGTCAGACGGCAAAGAGCTGATTGATGGAAAATTCTCGTTCTAGTATTGATCCCCCGAGGAGAAGGGATGCCTCTCACTCGAGTTGTTTTTTTACTTAGGCGAAGACTGGTTCGCCAGCTAAGCCCGAAGTTGAGAGGGATGCTCATCACTCTCGGAGTGTTTTTAACTTAAGGCTAAGACTGGTTCGCAGCTAGCCCGTGAGTGAGAGGATGCTCGTCCTCGAGTGTTTCCTAAATTAGGCGAAGACTGGTTTGCAAGCTAACGCCCCCCCGAGTTGAAGGGATGCTCGGCACTTGGAGTAGTTTTCTTAACTTTCGAATACTGGTTCCATCTGATCCCCCTAGTAATAGGGATCCTCATCACTCAGAGTAGTTTTTAACATTAGGCGAAGACTGTTTCGCCTAGCCCCCTACGAGGGGAGCCCGTCACTAGGGTATTTTTTAACTTAGGCGAAACGACTGGGTTCTCAGTCTAAGCCCCCCGAGCGAGAAGGGATTCGTCACTCGGTTTTTTAACTTAGGCGAAGACTGGTTCACCAGCTACGCCCTGAGGGGAGGGGTTTCTCGTACTCGGAGTAAGTTTTTAACTTAAGGCTTAAGACTGGTTCCACTAGATAAGCCCCCCCGAGCGAGAGGGATGCTCGTCCACTCGGATAGTTTTTTTACTTAGGCGAAGACTGGTTCGCAGCTAGCGCCCGTAATTGAGAGGTGATTCTCGTCAACTCGGAGTAGCTTTTAACTTAGGTGAAACTAGTTCGCAGCTAAGCTTCCCACTGGGGGTTTGGAACACATGCCCGTTGAATAAATCATCAACAGGCCTCAGGAGTCATGTCTTTTAATAAGAAAATATTTCCTTTACAAAGTACCTTATTACAATCTTGACAGTTCAATCTCAAGTATAGATTTAACGAAGAAAGCAACGTTTCGCACGCGGTTCGTCGATACCTCTTTGCGATTTTGTAGAGTGGGTGAGGCCCATTATTAGCACCTTGGTGGACATGAAAAGGGCCTTCCCTTGCAGGGGCGAGCTTATGCTTCCCGCTGCTGATCCACTCGGAGCACAGATCTCCTTCTTGAAATTGCTTGGCCCTTAGGGCCTGGGGCATGTTTTTTTTAGGTCTTCCGATAGCAATTCGACCGTTTAGGGCCATTCTCGCTACCCCTCCTCAAGGCGGTCCACAGCGTCTTGCCATCGATGCCCAGCTTCACTTCTGAATAGATCTCACTCGGGGCGAGTTGTGGAGGAGATCACTTGGCAGCCGGCTTTTTGGCTCCATACAACCATGAGAGAAGGGTGCGTTCGGCATCAAAGAGCGGGCGAAGGAAAGAAAGAGGTGGGAGGTGAAGGAGGAAGAGATAGGAAGAATATATAGAAGTAATATAGTTGATGGAAAGTCGGGAGACGGAAAAACATAGGAGTGAAGGGGTTTGGGGGAAGGGGGGGAAAAATAGGAAGGGGAGATGGGGATCTAAAGAGGGGGATGTGCCATAGGAAGAAAGATATGGGGAAGTAGGGTAGGACAGGATGGGAGAGAAAGGGGGGGGGGCTGCGGGGGGAGGAGAGAGCGTAGGGGAAAGAGGGTGCGATAGAGTAGGATACGGGGGGGAGAGAGAGCGGTAGAGTGAAGGTAGGATAGAAAGGAGAACGTGTAAAGTGTAACGGGATAGAGGAAGATGTAGGGGTACTTAAGGAAGACGGGTGAGGGTGAACGGAGAGGGGGATGAACAATGTGTGAATGAACATATACCGATTTTGGAGTCGTTCTTAACCCCAAAGGACTGATGGCGTTCAGTTCACCCAAGCCTGAGACCGCGTGCTCGAGATCACGCAGGAGTCGTTGCTTCAGCCCTTGAAGGATGAAGGTCATTCGCCCCATCGCGCCTGACCATTCGAACTGCGGGTGTAGCCACGGACGCTTAATCCACCCGATTGCCTTGGGAGGCGCAGAACTTTCTGAACTCCTTCTAATCGAATTTTGAGCCATTATTGTGATATACTATGTGGGGGACCCCTAATTCTGAATATCACTCCCCCTTCCCCTCAGGAACTTGTATTTGCCGTGCTGCAACGTGCTTCTTGATGGGGGCCTTAGCTTCAATCCACTTGGTAAACTTGTTGACTTGCCCACGAGCAGAGGTGTTGAACCATCCTGCTTGTCCTGAGCGGTTTCCAACCTGGTCAATCCCCACCCACACGACAAATGGCCATACGATTGGAAATGGTCTCAAGGCGGATGCGGGTTTAGAGACAGTTCGCATAGACCTGGCAATCCGTTGTAATGCTGAACCTCTCTTTCTGGCGATTCATGGCGCGTGGCCAGTAAAAACACGGCTCGTATGCCTGGCTTATGATTTTCGATTGGTGGTGTGAGGACACTGATGACCACAGGTTCCCCTATTGATTTCCTCTAGGATCAATCGACCTATCCTCTGGAAAATGATATTGTGAGAGCCCGCTGTATGTACTACGACGCAACTTATTTCTTGTAAGACTCGTGTTGGGGCCTCCAGCGCAGATTTTTGTTAGGGCAGTACGCAAATTTTCCCTAAGTGGATGACGCTAGGGTTTTATCAATCCTTGGGAGCGTAGGCTGAAGAATGGTCTCTCTCAAACACCCTGCAGCCCCTAACAAAGAGTCGCTTGTGTCCCCAACACACCAATACCAATGGCAAATGTATAGGTGCACTAGTTGTCGGCGAAGAGAACATGGTGAGTACAAGTGTAATTGATAGTAGATAATAGGTTTTTGTAATATGAAAATATAAAACCTCATGTAACCCCCTAAAGTTAAAAAAGTGAGCAAAACGTATTGTCAATGCTTGAAAACAAGGCCCTAGGTTCAACTTTTCACTATTTGCAAGTTCTCTCACAAAGGATACATAATTAGAATCATATGGGCCATCCCTCCACCGTGCCAACAAAAGTCCTCACAAGTTCCTATGCGGAGAACATAAGATGAACTTTCTTTGTAAGGGTACGAACAACCTCAGTTATTCTTTCCGCTCATCCCATTGAAGCTATTCCTATAAGTTGTCCCAAACAGCCCTAGAGTTCGTAGTAAAATACACCATATGACCACATCAATCAACCTTAATGTCACTAGATACTACTCCAATGTCCACCACAAGTATCCGTGGGTCAATTATAACGATATGCTCAAACAACATTGAATTCATAATATTCAATCCAACGCAAAGAACCTCAAAGAGTGGGGCCCCAGATTCCTACCGGGCAACAGGACAGGAAACGTGCACCAACCCCTATGTCCTAATACCTACCCCAATTCACCTCAGGACTCCGGGTTGAGTGCCAAACATACATCAAGTGATCATAGAACACCCCATTGCGACCACACCGGGTATCCCACGCACACAACACACGGGTTCTCAAATCCAATAGTCTTCAATCCATTAATAGTTGAAACCTCAAAGGTAAAACTCAATTCATCACAGAAGGTAGAGGGGGAAAAAACACCATCTGATCCACTATCATAACACAGCTCGCGTAACTAAGATCGTGCATCAAGACACGAGAGAGAGAGAGATCCACACAACATAGCTACTGGTACATAACCTCAGCCCCGAGGGTTAACTACTCCCTCTCATCAGGAGACCGGCCGGGATGATGAAGATTGCCTCCGGTGATGTCCCCCCTCCCGGCGGGTGCCAAACGGGCTGCCCCGATTGTTTTTTCGGGCCTACAGAGGCTTACTTTGACGGAACTTCACGAATCTAGGTTTCTTTCTGGGGGGTTTCGGGATTTAATGGAATTTTGGGTCTGCGGTCTCACTTCAGGGGGGTTCCCGAGGACCCCCAGCTGAGGGGGGGGGCGTGCCCTAGGGGGGCACCCTCCACCCTTGTGGTGCCTCAGCTCTTCCTGGCCCAACTCCTGTGCTCCGTTGGCTTCTTCTGGTCCATAAAACATCAAAAATCCCCCGTAAATTTTCAGCTCGTTTGGACTCCCGTTGATATTTCCTTTTCGTAAACTCCAAAACAAGAAAAAAACCGAAAAACTGCACTTGGGCTCTAGGTTTAATCGGTTTATTCCCAAAATATAAAATTACATATAAATGCATATAAAACATCCAAGACAGCTAAATATAACAGCATGGAACAATAAAAATTATGATACGTTGGAAGTAATCAACGCCAGTGAACACTTTCTCTGTATAGCTGTCTGTTCATCACAGTGAAAGCTTTTGGATCTGCGGACACATCTGACGTGCCTCAAACTTCATCTCTGGGAGCTCTTGCTTTAGTAATATTGATGTACGTACTGTCCATCCGGAGTGTATTACCAGAATCTCCATACCAAGTCAATGACTGCAGGGACCCGTCGTTTGACGGGTTGGGAGGGACTAATCACCTGAGAGGTTCTCAGTGAAAGGATCTGCCTTCCCAAACGGGGAGTGGAAATGCTCAAGAACACTTGCTGGGGACAGGCTTCCTATGGGACCAATCTTCCAAATCGTCAGCTGCTCTGATTCTTAACTCGGGTAATGTGTGAAAGTTCCAGACCCTCCAAATTTTCTCTAACTTCTCTCACTGCCTGTGCATTATCCTATCATATCGGGGTTTCCCTTTCTGACATCCCATTTCTTTCATCACTTGATTGATTACTAATCCAGTCAACCGGATTCCCCATCAGGCGACGGACACCGGATTGAGATGGTCATACGCAACCCTTTAGAGGAGTGGCTTCGTAGTTCGGCCTCATTATTGAGGAATCTAAGTGAACTATAGGACGTACCTAAGTGTGATCGCCTTTTTGGGGATACGAAGACCACTCCTGCACCTGAACCATTCAACATCTTGGAGCCATCAAAGAACCTAGTCCAGTGTTCCAGGTGGATTTTGAGTCGGCTGTTGCTGTTTTCTATCCATTGCGACATGACGCTCTCAGTGCTCTGTGGGACTTGATTGCCTTCTTTGCTTCGAACTTATATCGAAATGAGCAGCCCATGCCACGTGGCCTCCAGCTGGTTCTGCATATCCGATTGTATCATTATTTCAGACCGCGGGGCATCACCTGGACTGAAGACCCGGAGTGTTCTTGGAAATAATGTGCAACTTTTTTCACTGTTAAATCGATCATAGACAGCTTCGGTAATGTAGGATCCTCTGGCTTAGACCACGGAGTCAGGACTTGAGAGGATGTAATACATATGTCCATTGAACTTTGTCAGCCTTGCCCTTCTTCTTCCCGCTCCACTCATGAGGACTGGGCTGACTACTTGGCCAGTGCCCCCGCAATGTCACAAGGGCCGAGGCTCTTTGCTGTTCGGGCAGCAAGCCACCGGCCTGGGGGGAGATCAGGGCTTTGAGCTCACAAACGCCGCTCTACTTCGGAGGTCCACTCTGACGTATTCATATTTCTCATCAGTCGGTATAAAGGCCATTCCTTTTCCTCCGAGACGAGAAATGATCACTGGCGTGGCCCAACGATGTATTTCAGAGGAAGGTCGATTGATCCTAGAAGAGATTCACTCGGGAACTGTGGTCATCATGCGTCCTCCGAACAATCGTAGCAAAGCATCGGAGCCGACTTTTACTGGCCACGTGCCAATTGTCATGGAAAAGATCTGACAGTTGAGTATAGGGGTACATATAGGAGGGCAGAGTCTAGTATGGTTGGGTTGTACACTCGGATTTACGAGTTCAGGCCCCTCTCGGAAGAGGTAAAGACCCTACGTCTCGATGCTGCTGGAGCCTGTTTATCTGGGGTGTTGTATGTGTTACAGGAGATGCGAACCTTGTGCAGGGGTGTAGAGGGGCGGCTCTATAGAGTCGCTGGCCCCTCATGAATGCCTCGTTACTCAAGGGTTCAATGGAAAGGTAAAAGGGCGCGAGCGTTACAGGTAACACTAGGATTAGATGCTCTTTAAGGTGGCAAACTGATCGCCTGACTGTTATTGCCTCAGAGTGACTTTTGGTCTTCGGTCGCCGAGTGACGCCTGGTACTCCGAGTGGATAGAGATGGTCGAGTGGTGGTGAGGCTCCTGAGTGGATCCTCCTTCCGAGTGACTTGTATGACGCAGGCGTTCAGTCGGGGACTCTTCCTAGCTTTGTAGGTATTGGTTCTGTATGTGGTGTCCTTGGGTAGGGTATGTAGGTCAGGCCTAGGACCCTACCCAGATACATGTCCTCATCATTACCCCCGAATGGACCGGGGTCCGAGTGAAAAAGGATTGGAGGGCATCTGATGGGCTCGAGGTCGCGGAGACGCTTTCGAGTTCTGCAGATACCAGCGTTGCGTTAACTCCTTGTCAATTGCCCGATTGATTTGGCTTGTTGTGTGACCGAGTGAAATGAACGATGGGACGTCCAACATCAGTGTCTGACCCGAATGAACAAGGGGGGCTTCGAAGCAAACGAGTTTCTGCCGAGCTCCGGATTTCGTGGGATTCAAAATTTTGGAGAAGCGCGCGCGGATCGGTAACGGCGCGGTAAGTGGGGCAAGTGGGGCGAGACTCCTCGATTTTCGCTCCCCCTTTATCACCACGTATCGCGCAGTCTCCGATCATGGGATGCACTGGGATCTCGCTGGCCCACGAGTCAGTGACTTGGGCGCGTGGCATAAGGAGCGAGTGGACGAGGGTGAAATAGTGCCCCTCTTCTTTTCCCCCCTTTTGCTCGCCTCACCACTCTTCCGCCTCCGTGCAGCGCCGCCCTGCTTGGCTCCGACGACCACCGCGGGAGATGGCAAAGGACAAGACGGCAAAGCTGGAGCGCGCTAAGAAGGCATCCAAGGTGAAGAAGGCGTTGAGCTCTTGGGTCGCGCCACCGCGGGCTTGATCCAGGGCGACTGGCTGCGGTCGACGGTCTGGCGAGGATCTCGACGGGCTCGCCGCTGACGGCTTGCTGGTCCCGGGTTTGGAGGCTGCCAGAGGAAAAGGAGTCGAGCCTGCGCCGCGCCCCGGGGAGCGGGTCCTCCTCCTCACCATTGGTGGAGAGAGGTTTCTCCCCCCCCATCCATTTTTTCGAGGGTTTCTAAATTTCTTCGGTGCTAAACCATCATCTTCCCCCGAATGCCAACCATATCTTGCCACTTTCGTTTCCATGTGTGAAAACTTCTTGGGTTGTCATCCCCATTGGGGGTTGTTCAAGCATATCTTCACGTGTCGTTCTCAGTCGGTCAAGAAAGCCAATCCGAGTGACGAGAGGTCCACGTGATTCAGCTGTGTGGTGGTCTAGGTGTCTAGATGAGAGGCAGGAGTGCATTCCCCGCAATGACTTTCTTGAGTCCGTTAGAGGTTGGCAGTCACCTGGTTTTACTGCAATGACATTCCGCCTTCTGGTTCATCAACTGGCCTTCCCCCTTATACGCCCGCAAGGATCAACAACCCGCTCGCTGATCATGGCCGAGGAGGAGAAAGCTGAAGTGGCAGTCTTGGTAGAGTCTGTAGTCGAGTTAATCCGAGGCGTGAGTGACGGGCTTGGATCTGTTAGAAGTGTTCCTCAGTCGATGGATTCAGCTCCCACAGGCACGAAGCCATCCCATGTGGCGGTACACAGGTCCAGACGATTCCACTCGGACTCATCCAGAGGAGGTCAAGAACGAGACCGTGATGCAATGGCTTAGGAGCATCACCGGAGCTCGTGACAATCCACGTGGATCCAAGCGGATTCCGCCCTTCGACGCCGAACACCCACCAGGGGAGGTGAGACATACTTTATCAAGTGTTTTCCCTTTTGTTTCCAGCATCCGACTGAATTGATAGACGACTGACTTATATTTGTACTTCGCAGGAGTTCGAAGATGTTTTCGCCCGTGCCAAACAGAGTACAACTCATTGAAGGTGCAGAGAGTGAAGGCGGGAGTGCTGGGGACAGTTATGGCGAAGACAATGAGGGCAACAGTGACGACTCAGAAGAGAGCAAGGAGGCCGAGTCTTCTTTGTCGGCCTTAGCGCACACCGAGCGTCGATCAAAATTGAACCAGGATCCGACTGCCAGCCAGGGCAGGCCGTGGCGGCGAGTGTCAGGAACCCGAAGCGCACTCAGATAGCGACGCCAGATCCGACTAAGAAGACTGCAAAAAGCTCAAGGTCGCCCCATCGAAACCTCGAAAGGCTCTGCCCAGAATAAAGGTTGCCGTGCCTATTGCTTTGATTGAGTGTTATTTCTTCCTTTCTTACTGCGCAGAACCTCATACTTTTACTGACCGAGTGAGAATTGTGTGCCAGAGCTGCTACTTCAGCAACGTCGCCCATGCAATTGATAGGGATCATGGCGGAGATGGGATACTGCGGATGCGGCCACTTCCCGGCAAGGTATTACTAGTTTTCACTATGTTTTATCTCACTGGTCGTTCCAACGATTGATTGAATTGTTGTTGCCGAGTGACTGCAGAGCCAGCAGACATCATCCACGTTGCGGATGATGACGAAGATGAGCCCCAGAAGGATATGGGAAAGAAGGCATGACCTCGACCGTCTCCCACAGCTTCACTCGAAAAGTGTCATCGAGCAAAAACGTCTCGTGCGCTGCCTGCAACTGTGCCGCAAGAACCAGGTGATTCGTCTCGAGCTGGAGTGGCTCTGCTGCTCCTCCGTCGACTGCTTTACCTTTGGTACTGACTCCTCCGGCTTCAGGGCCAATTGGTCAACCTCAAGTGCTGGTTCCTCCAGCTTCGGGGCTGACTGATTTGTCTCAAGAGCTGATTCCTCCGGCTTCATCGCCGACTCCTCCATCCAACGTATTCACTCGCATCATGTTCCAGAAGAGAAGACAGACTAGGGCCAGCAAAGAGGCCATGATTCAGTCCACTCTGTGATGTGTAGCGTCTGAAGGAGGTGTATGAGGCCAGCAGGTTGCTTATGATGCTAGTACAGCTCTTCAGGCGAATGTCTGAGTAAGTGCGATTGTAAGTTGATTCCTGATTAGGTTATTTCCTATCCGTCTTAACTCTGTACACCCACTGGGTGTTTTTGTTATGATGTCAGTACACATTTGCTCGTAGTTCATCACTCGGACCGGTCAGGCCTTGCCGAGTGGAAATTGATCCAGTGGGGGCACGCTGAGTGCACCCACGGGTGTAGTCCCCGAGACCACCGTCGAATGTTTGATTCAGCGGGGGTCTGGGAAGAATATCTGGTATCAACGAATTGCTCCTCTCCACTCGGAAGTAAGTAGAGATATATTTCAAAATCTTTTTCGTCGTTGACTGAATTGTTTCTTTATTGATCTCAGAAAAGCTGTGAGCTCGGGACCCAGTATGTTGCCCTGGAGAAGGAGAAGATTCAACTCCAACTGGACCTGGAACTGGAGAAAAGGAACTTGACCTCGTGCTCAGACGGAGCTGAAGACCATGGGAGGTAACTCTTGTCGACCGTGTGCACTGTCATTCTTTCTTTCGTCTTTTGAGCCGAGTGGTTCACTCGAACAGATGTGCGTAGTGAGAACCGTCAACTTCAAGCGTGACTCAGGAATGTTGTTTCTTTAGACACGATGAAGCAGGCTCTGGAAGATAAGGACAAAGCACTCGCGGATGCGCAGAAGGTGGCTAGGGAGAAGACCGTGGCCGTTGAGGCAAAGCTAGCCTCAGTTGGCAAGTTGGAGGAGGAGAACGCATCTTGGAAAGCTGCTGTTGAAGTGGCAAAGAAGGAGGCTGCCAACCTAAGAAAGAGCAAGCCGAGTGGACAAGAAGATCGAGGATCAGGCGAATGCCTTTGAGTCGGAGAGACAGCCCTGAATGACAAGGTTGACCAGCCACTCAGAAGAGGATGTGTGGAGAAGTATTTGGGGGCTTTGCGAAGAAGATGTATGCCAGCTTGAAGGTACCCCTCTTCGTTCGAGTGGAATTCTGTGAATCTTGAAAGCGATGCAATAACTAACCCTTCCTTCCTCCTCGTGTAGAATTCTACCAGATTTCAAACTGGAGACTGAACGGATCAATGGATCTGGATCCCACCAAGTCACATCGTCAAAGACGCGGTGGCTTTGAACACTGCTGCGTCTGGAGTCTCGTCTCGAGGATGTTTGGGATATATCACCCGTCTAAGGGCTGCAATGGCGAAGATAGACAAAGAGCTATGGCCGGAGGATACACTCCAGAGTGACCTTCAATCAATGATGACCCGACTCAATGAGATCCCCAGCGAGGGCAGGCGTGGAAGAAGTCTGCCGCTCGCTGCGGGGCCGATGTGGCGCTTTCATCGTCCGTGTCCATTGCAAAGATGCCAAGGAAGAAAAGCTGAAGACTCTCCAAGTTGCGAACACGAAGAAGCTCAAGTTTGAATACTTCATGGAGACTTTTATCAAGGCAGCCACTCGGATTGCGGATGGCATAGACTTGGACACCTTCGTCGAGCCAGCGAGTCCCCACCGGAGTGTGAGGGAAAACTTATGACCAAGTATCTTTCAATTAAAACTCATTTGCCTCGGTATGCCGGAGTGATTTTGTATCTGTTAAAACTCCTTCGGGCTTTCAGCCCGAGTACTTTATCTGCGCTTTAGATTCTGGATTTATCTGAATGTGGCTTTCCATTTCCTTGCATGGTTAAGTCTATTTATTAACTTAGGCGAAAGCTGGTTCACAGCTAAGCCCCCGAGTGAGCGGGATGCTCGCCACTTGGAGTGATTTTTAACTTAGGCAAAGACTGGTTCGCAGCTAAACCCCGAGTGAGAGGGATGCTCGTCACTCGGAGTAGTTTTAATTAGGCGAAGACTGGTTCGCAGCTAAGCCCCCGAGCAAGAGGGATGCTCGTCACTCAGAGTAGTTTTTAACTTAGGCGAAGACTGGTTCGCAGCTAAGCACTACAGGAATCAGCTTCTTTGCGAACGGCAAAGCTCTTTGTCGTCTGCCACCGACGGCAAAGCTACCCGGCAAAGAACCTGACGGTAAACAGGTTCTTTGTCGTCTGCTTTCCCAAAGCGGACGGCAAAGAACCTTTGCCGTCGGTGGCAGACGGCAAAGAATGTGGACGGTAGTAAAGAACAAGCGTTAGCCACGTTAGGTGGCTAACGGCAGCCTTTGCGCTCTGCCAGCGGACGGCAAACATGCCCTCCCCTTTGCCATCTACCACGACGGCAAAGTAACCAAATGGTTTAGCTCCCAGGTTGCACAGGTTGCTGCCACGTGGCCTCTTTGCCGTCTGTGGCAGACGGCAAAGAGCTCTTTGCCGTCGGTGGCAGACGGCAAAGAGGCTGCTTGCCTCTTTTTTTTCTTCTGTTTTTTTTTATCCAAGCAATTTCACAGCAAAATATATGATATATATATATTTTCACAGGGCAATTTCACAGCAGACATATGACATATCCAACACACAAGTTTCATCATACATACATAACCAACACATGTTCCATCCATACATATTACAATAGTTTCACATTGTTCATCCAACACATAGTCCATCCATCCATATAACAAGTTCCACATTGTTCATCGATACAAAAGAAAAGCAGAAAGGGAAAACAAGCACTCCATCCATGCAAGCTTCGTGAAGTGAATGAAATATGCAAAATGGGAAACAAGAAAGTTAGAGAAGAAGACATAGAAGAAGAAGAAGAAGAACAAGAAAATGAAGAAGAAGAAGAAGAAGAAGTAAGCATACTTAGGTAAATGGAGCTAACCTAGCTATTATGCCATTTTTGAGTGAACTAAGCATATTATGCCATTTTGATATAAAGCACTAAGATAGGTCATTATTGAGCTAACCTAGGTAACTAAGCATATTAGAGCTAACTTAGGTCATTTTGGAGAAGAAGAAGAAGAGAAGAAGACTAGAAGAAGAAGAAGAAGGTTTTTACCCTTTCCTTCTCATTCTTCTTCTTTTATTCTTTCTTTCTTCTATTCTTTTTTTTTCTCCTCTCCTTGTTTTTTCTTCTTCTTATTCCTTATTTGTGTCATTTTGAGTTACATAGGTAATTATGCCATTTTGAGCTAACTAAGCTTATTATGTCAATTTGGAGGAAAAAAGGTAAGTATAGGTCATTTTGTGCTAACATAAGTAATTATGCCATTTTTGAGCTAACGTAGGTAAATGGATCATTTTGGAGCTAACCTAGCTAAAATGGATCATATTGGAGCTAACCTAGGTAAACTTGGTCATTTTGGAGCTAACCTAGGTAAATGGATCATATTGGAGCTAACCTAGGTAAATGGGTCATTTGGAGAGCTAACCTAGCTAATTATGCCATTTTTGAGTTAACTAAGCATATTATGCCCTTTTTGACATAAGTAAGCTAAGTATAGGTCTTTTTGAGCAACCTAGGTAACTAAGCATATTAGAGCTAATTTAGCATTTTAGAGCTAACTTAGGTCATTTTGGAGCTAACTTAGGTAAATTGATCATTTTGGAGCTAATTAAGATATATGTCATTTTCAAGGAAAATGCTAAGTATATGACATATATGAGGTTACCAAGGTTGTTATGCCATTTCAAACTAAGTAAGCTAATTATGCCATTTTTTACATAAGTAAGCTAAGTGTATGTCATTATTGAGCAAACCTAGGTAACTAAGCATATTAGAGAT
Organism: Thinopyrum elongatum; assembly: GCA_011799875.1. Classification (NCBI taxonomy): domain Eukaryota; kingdom Viridiplantae; phylum Streptophyta; class Magnoliopsida; order Poales; family Poaceae; genus Thinopyrum; species Thinopyrum elongatum. Next base: position 492,292,613 of record CM022299.1, on the reverse strand, counting down.
AACTTAGCATATTAGAGCTAACTTAGGTCATTTTGGAGGAAACAAAGCTAAGTATAGATCATTTTGGAGCTAAGTAAGCTAATTATGTCATTTTGGAGGAAGATAAGCTAAGTCTAGGTCATTATGGTAAGCATTTGGAGGAAATAAAGCTAAGTCTAGGTCTTTATGCAATTGTAAGCAAAACTAGAGAAAACTTACCATCATCACGGAGGTGAAGCAAGGCTTGGCTCGTGCCCGGTACCACCACCTGGAGAAGGATCGTGTGATGCTTGTCTGGAGGATGCTGCACCAAAGATCATTTGCCATGTCTCGTTAGCATGAGACACTCAAATGTTAATACTAGTAACTAATGACCATTCAAATTAAACTCACCGTGGTCCCCGGAGCAATCTCTGGCCTCGGCGGAGGGGTCTGACCAGCCTTCTGGCACACAGACTGCACATTTGGTTTTCACTGGTCAGTCATACTAGTTAGTAATGAAAAGAACATTAGTGAATGATGGCTAATATGCAGAAGAAACTTACCACGAGGAGTCGTAATGGCCCGGTTCTGCATGTCATTCCGTGACCTCTCCTCCTCCATCAACCTTGCCGTCTTCTCCTCCAACTCCTGCTGCTTCTCCTCCGCCTGCCGGTCCCTCTCCGCCAGAAGCGCCTGGGTTCTATCTCTCTCACTCTGAAGAGCAGCCTGCAAACACCACTCCTCGTTAGCATTGTAATCATCGATGGCTGCACACACAATGTAATGCTTGAAAGAAATCTGAGTCTGTATAACTAACCTGGAAGGCGAGCTCGATTGGCCGTGGATGAGGCCTTATCTCAGGATCTGAGCTCGTTTGGCGTGCTTGATCTCCGGGAGAGTGCGAGGACAACGGATAAGTCCATCTCCAATGGCTATCGAGCCATGGGACCTCCTGCCACCAGATATCATCACCAGCTCTGGATCAAACGGCCCGCTCGGGTTAAAGTCCTTCCCTTTCCTCGCCTTCCCCTCATCTCTGTACTTCACGAGCTTGTTGTGGGAGGAGATGTTGGTGAAGTTCTCTGCATGATCAAGGTCAGACTCAGAGAATGCCTTGGCCTTCTTGTACATGGCAGTATGGGCCATGGCATAGAGGTCGAACACCTCTGGCACAGGTGCCATATTGTATCCCGCTAAAGAGAGGAACATAGTATTAGTAATTAAAGGGCTCAAGCTAGCATGACAGAATGAATTGCATGAATCATGAAGCAAACCACATACCCAGTTCCGCCCGTATTGATATAAGTTGGCGCTGCCTTGATGGTGTGGCACACCTCTCATTTGGGCACGCTTGTCCTTGGCATTTTTGTGGACGGCCCGCCATGCGTCTGAGCACCACTCATCCACAACGCCTCCCAAACAATCCATCTTATCCGCACACCATCTCGGGGGCACCTAAGTCAGTAAAGAGAAAACTTGAGCGCTACGCCTACGAATCAAATCAACGAAACCAGAACAAGGCCTTAAGAATATAGGCAATTACACGTCATGTACTCCTCCTTCTTCAGAAATTCTGCGGCACTTTTTGGGCTTCCGAACACCACGCGAGGCGAAGTAGTCTCGAACAGCCTGCACTGAGCCTCGTGCCGTAAGTTTTGTAGTAGGCGCTGCACTCGGCATCGATAACCCGTGCACAAGGCCTCCTCGTATCCCTCCTCACACCTGTAGAAGGTCTGCAATCAAACGAGACAACATTGATTAGTACAATAATTAAGCTTATTCGAAGATTTTTAATTGTGTAAAGGAGAAATTACCCAAAATGTTCTGATCACCATGTCGGCCCTCGTGTGGCACAAGACACCGTCGATCATCCTCCGGCGGGGCCGGGGCAGCCAAGTAGTGCTCCCAGGTCAATCCTAGCTCTGGAAGCTGACCTCACCGGGCAACATGACCCACCCGGGAAGTTTTGCCGGCAAATCACACCAAGGACTTGGTTGGGCCTGCAGACATCCTGAGGGTGGTCCCAACCCCTGCAGTATGACAAGGGCAACGCATTACAATTTGAAAAAACATGATGGCAAAAGGTACAAAGAGTAAATGCACTTACCTCATCCCATCAGGCCAAATCAACACATCTGCTCGTGGGTCGCCGGCACGGACGGGAGCCGTGTACTACCACACTGGTAGAGGTGACCCCCTCAAATACCTCGTCCTCACTGCTATCAGAAATCTGATGCCCGCCACCATCAGCATGGCCACTCAACCCCTCAGGCGGATCCTGCCAGGTACCCTATCCGAACGTCTCCTGGGACGTAGCCTGGGCCAGAGTCACATGGGCCCAAGTGTCCTAGCCCGAAGTCTCGTGGGTCGAAGGCCCGTTGACCCGAGGCTCATGGACCAGAGTCTCGTGGGCCAAAGTCTCGTGGGCCGAAGGCCCGTCGACCCGAGGCTCGTGGACCGGAGTCTGCGTAGCCTCCTCCTAGACGTGCCCCCCTGGCAGTCGTGTGCTCGGGTGACTCAGCTGGGGGTGGCAGCGAGGAAGGCGTAGGAGCCTGCCTACCTCTCCGCGGCCACGTCCTCCCGACCTCCTTCTTCCTCCCTCCCCGACCTCCTTCTCGGTGGCAACGACGCCGACGAAGAAGAAGGCCCACCGGTGAAGCCATACCCTCGTACAACGCTCTCCGGAGAGGTACGGGTGGAATGGAAGTACCACTCCCACCACGCTGAGGACTCGCGCCCACCATCTTTCAACACCTGTCATGACACGAAGAGTAAACGGAATTAGTACAACATAAAAAAATTGAATACCGACATGAATAATAAAATGTATATTAACTCATCAGATAATAGGTAAAGATAGGTTCATCAGCATGTATATTCATCAGTTAATCTAGTTTGTCAATTTTGAAACTTCAAACAACCAAACTGACTCATGACAAAAGATCCTCGCCCCTCGACCCCTCGACCCCTCGGTGACCCTCAACCCTCGGCGATGAGGATTTAAAGCCAAGTTTTGAAACTTCAAACAACCAAACTGACAAAAAATCAGGGCGATGGGGATTAAAAGCCAAGTTTTGAAACTTCAAACAACCTCTCACTACGTATTGTTTCGTCTTTGGTTTTTGTTTCTACGCTTTGATTTTTTGTCATGAGTCAGTTTGGGTGTTTCAAGTTTCAACACTTGGCTTTTAATCCTCGGCGACCATCAACCCTCGACCCTCAACCCCTCGGCAACCCTCGACCCCTGACCCCTCGGCAATCCTCGACCCCGACCCTCGATGTTCCTGTCGAGCACCTTCACTGTGAGCATGGTGCGACTGTTGTGGTAGCTAACATGCGGATGTGCCCGAGCTGAATGTCATCAGCGCGGGCAAACTGCTTCAATCCGTTCTTCGCGAACGGATGGAAGCAGTTCACCCACGCTCATGATATTCAGCTTGGGGGCGTCCTCATCTTAAGCTACGACACCTGTCGGTCAGCACTCGGACCGAAAGATCCTTGCCCCTGACCCCTCGCCCCTCTACCACTCGACCCCTCGGCGACCCTCGACCCTGACCCTCGGCGACCTCGACCCCTGACCCCCGGCAATCCTCGACCCCTCGGCGGTCCTGTCGAACACCTTCAATGTGAGCATGGTGCGGCTGTTGTCGTAGCTTAAGATGCAGGCATGCCCGAGCTGAAGGTTCACCCACTCTCATGACCTTCAGCTCGGGGACGTCCTCATCTTAAGCTACGACACCAGTCGGTCAGCACTCGGACGGAAGATCCTCGACCATCGACCCCTAGACCCTCGACCCCTGCCCCTCGATCCTCGACCCTCTATCCCGACCCTCGACCCCTTGGCGAACGGGCGATCCTCGACCCGGTTCGTCGGTGCCGATGACACCCTAACCTGACCCTGGTTCCGTCGGCGCCGACGCACCCTAAGCTCGACCCGGTGTCTGTCGGCGCTGACGCACCCCTAACCTCTTTCTTCTCTTCCGCCTCTTCTTTTTCGTTGTTCTTTCCTCCCCTCCTCTATGATTCTCTTCTCTTCTTCCTATTCTCTTCGTATTCCGTTCGGTCTTCCGCTCCGTCTCGTTCTTCGCGGTTCTTCCTCGTCGTTCGGCTCCCTTTGTAAAACTAAACGTAAAACTAAAACAAACTAAAATAAACAAACTAAAACATAAACAAACAACCAAAACAACAAACAAACATAAACCTAAACGAAACTTCCTCTCCCTACGTGTCTTCTTCGTTCTTTTTCACTCTTCTCTTCTTATTCTTCGTATCTTCTTCGGCTTATTCTTCTCTTCTTCTTTTTTCTTCTGTTATTTCGTTCTTCTTCTTCTTCGCCCCTCCTCCCGCCTCCTCCTCTTACTCCCTCACTCCCTCCACTCCTCTATTTTTCTTCTAAACTAAAACTAAACTAAAATAAACTAAACTAAACTAAACTAAAAACTAAAACTAAACTAAACTAAACATAAACCTAAAAGTAAATTAAAAAAATAGAAAAAAGGTGAGGAGTTCACCGTAGGGGAGGGGGCGGCCGTGGAGGAGGGGGGCAGCCCAGTGGAGTAGCTACGCCGCAGGGGAGGGGGGCGGCGCCACGGCCTGCCGGGGCGGCGGGACGGCCGTCGCAGGGGAGGGGGCGGGGCGGCGTGGGAGGAGGGGGGCGGCCCGATGGAGTAGCTCTGCCTCAGAGGGGGCGCGCGGTTGGCCGGGTGGCGGGGGGGTGCCAGGGGCGGCGGGACGGCCGCCGCAGGGGAGGGGGGCGGGGCGACGGGACGGCGGGGCGACGTGGACGGGGCGGCGGGGGCGCAGTGGGGGTCGGGGGCGCGGTGGCCGGCGGCGGTTGGGGTCGGGTGCGCGCGGGGGGGGGGGGTCGGGTCGGGGAGGGAGAGAGAGAGGAGGGGGCGGGAAAGGGAGAAGGAGAAGTTTAGTTTAGGTTTATGTTTAGTTTAGTTTAGTTTTAGGATTAGTTTAGTTTATGTTTAGTTTAGTTTATTTTAGTTTAGTTTTAGTTTTAGTTTAGTTTTAACAAAAGAAGAAGAAGAAGAAGAAGAAGAAGAAGAAGAAGAAGAAGAAGAAGAGGAAGAGGAAGAAGAAGAAGAAGAATAAGAAGAGGAAGAGGAAGAAGAAGAAGAAGAATAAGAAGAGGAGGAGGAGGAAGAAGAACAAGAAGAAGAAGAAGAGGCGGAAGAAGAAGAAGAGGAGGTTAGGGGTGCGTCAGCGCCGACAGAACCGGGTCGAGCTTAGGGGTGCGTCGGCGCCGACGGAACCAGGGTCGAGGTTAGGGGTGCATCGGCACCGACGGAACCGGGTCGAGGATCGCCCGGTCGCCAAGGGGTCGAGGGTCGGGATAGAGGGTCGAGGATCGAGGGGCGAGGGGTCGAGGGTCTAGGGGTCGATGGTCGAGGATCTTCCGGTCCGAGTGCTGACCGACTGGTGTCGTAGCTTAAGATGAGGACGTCCCCGAGCTGAAGGTCATGAGAGTGGGTGAACCTTCAGCTCGGGCATGCCTGCATCTTAAGCTACGACAACAGCCGCACCATGCTCACAGTGAAGGTGTTCGACAGGACCGCCCGAGGGGTCGAGGATTGCCGAGGGGTCAGGGGTCGAGGGGTCGCCGAGGGGTCAGGGGTCGAGGGTCGCCGAGGGGTCGAGTGGTAGAGGGGCGAGGGGTCGAGGGGCAAGGATCTTTCGGTCCGAGTGCTGACCGACAGGTGTCGTAGCTTAAGATGAGGACGCCCCCAAGCTGAATATCATGAGCGTGGGTGAACTGCTTCCATCCGTTCGCGAAGAACGGATTGAAGCAGTTTGCCCGCGCTGATGACATTCAGCTCGGGCACATCCGCATGTTAAGCTACCACAACAGTCGCACCATGCTCACAGTGAAGGTGCTCGACAGGAACATCGAGGGGTCGAGGGTCGAGGATTGCCGAGGGGTCAGGGGTCGAGGGTTGCCGAGGGGTTGAGGGTCGAGGGGTTGATGGTCGCCGAGGATTAAAAGCCAAGTGTTGAAACTTGAAACACCCAAACTGACTCATGACAAAAAATCAAAGCGTAGAAACAAAAACCAAAGACGAAACAATACGTAGTGAGAGGTTGTTTGAAGTTTCAAAACTTGGCTTTTAATCCCCATCGCCCTGATTTTTTGTCAGTTTGGTTGTTTGAAGTTTCAAAACTTGGCTTTTAATCCTCATCGCCGAGGGGTTGAGGGTCACCGAGGGGTCGAGGGGTCGAGGGGCGAGGATCTTTTGTCATGAGTCAGTTTGGTTGTTTGAAGTTTCAAAATTGACAAACTAGATTAACTGATGAATATACATGCTGATGAACCTATCTTTACCTATTATCTGATGAGTTAATATACATTTTATTATTCATGTCGGTATTCAATTTTTTTATGTTGTACTAATTCCGTTTACTCTTCTGTCATGACAGGTGTTGAAAGATGGTGGGCGCGAGTCCTCAGCGTGGTGGGAGTGGTACTTCCATTCCACCCGTACCTCTCCGGAGAGCGTTGTACGAGGGTATGGCTTCACCGGTGGGCGCTTCTTCGTCGGCGTCGTTGCCCACCGAGAGAGGAGGTCGGGGAGGGAGGAAGAGAGGAGGTCGGGGAGGACGTGGCCGCGGGAGAGGTAGGCAGGCTCCTACGCCTTCCTCGCTGCCACCCCCAGCTGAGTCACCCGAGCACACGACTGCCAGGGGGGCACGTCTGAGGAGGAGGCTACGCAGACTCCGGTCCACGAGCCTCGGGTCGACGGGCCTTCGGCCCACGAGACTTTGGCCCACGAGACTCTGGTCCATGAGCCTCGGGTCAACGGGCCTTCGACCCACGAGACTTCGGGCTAGGACACTTGGGCCCATGTGACTCTGGCCCAGGCTACGTCCCAGGAGACGTTCGGATAGGGTACCTGGCAGGATCCGCCTGAGGGGTTGAGTGGCCATGCTGATGGTGGCGGGCATCAGATTTCTGATAGCAGTGAGGACGAGGTATTTGAGGGGGTCACCGTCTACCAGTGTGGTAGTACACGGCTCCCGTCCGTGCCGGCGACCCACGAGCAGAGGTGGTTGATTTGGCCTGATGGGATGAGGTAAGTGCATTTACTCTTTTTGTACCTTTTGCCATCATGTTTTTTCAAATATGTAATGCGTTGGCCTTGTCATACTGCAGGGGTTGGGACCACCCTCAGGATGTCTGCAGGCCCAACCAAGTCCTTGGTGTGATTTGCCGGCAAAACTTCCCGGGGTGGGTCATGTTGCCCGGTGAGGGTCAGCTTCCAGAGCTAGGATTGACCTGGGAGCACTACTTGGCTGCCCCGGCCCCGCCGGAGGAGATGATCGACGGTGTCTTGTGCCACACGAGGGCCGACATGGTGATCAGAACATTTTGGGTAATTTCTCCTTTACACAATTAAAAATCTTCGAATAAGCTTAATTATTGTACTAATCAATGTTGTCTCGTTTGATTGCAGACCTTCTACAGGTGTGAGGAGGGATACGAGGAGGCCTGTGCACGGGTTATCGATGCCGAGTGCAGGCGCCTACTACAAAACTTACGGCACGAGGCTCAGGTGCAGGCTGTTCGAGACTACTTCGCCTCGCGTGGTGTTCGGAAGCCCAAGAAGAAGTGCCGCAGAAAGTTTCTGAAGAAGGAGGAGTACATGACGGTAATTGCCTATATTCTTAAGGCCTTGTTCTTGGTTTCGTTGATTTGATTCGTAGGCGTAGCGCTCAAGTTTCTCTTTACTGACTTAGGTGCCCCCGAGATGGTGTGCGGATAAGATGGATTGTTGGGAGGCGTTGGTGGATGAGTGGTGCTCAGACGCATGGCGGGCCGTCCACAAAAATGCCAAGGACAAGCGTGCCCAAATGAGAGGTGTGCCACACCATCAAGGCAGCGCCAACTTATATCAATACGGGCGGAACTGGGTATGTGGTTTGCTTCATGATTCATGCAATTCATTCTGTCATGCTAGCTTGAGCCCTTTAATTACTAATACTATGTTCCTCTCTTTTAGGCGGGATACAATATGGCACCTGTGCCAGAGGTGTTCGACCTCTATGCCATGGCCCATACTGCCATGTACAAGAAGGCCAAGGCATTCTCTGAGTCTGACCTTGATCATGCAGAGAACTTCACCAACATCTCCTCCCACAACAAGCTCGTGAAGTACAGAGATGAGGGGAAGGCGAGGAAAGGGAAGGACTTTAACCCGAGCGGGCCGTTTGATCCAGAGCTGGTGATGATATCTGGTGGCAGGAGGTCCCATGGCTCGATAGCCATTGGAGATGGACTTATCCGTTGTCCTCGCACTCTCCCGGAGATCAAGGCACGCCAAACGAGCTCAGATCCTGAGATAAGGCCTCATCCACGGCCAATCGAGCTCGCCTTCCAGGTTAGTTATACAGACTCAGATTTCTTTCAAGCATTACATTGTGTGTGCAGCCATCGATGATTACAATGCTAACGAGGAGTGGTGTTGCAGGCTGCTCTTCAGAGTGAGAGAGATAGAACCCAGGCGCTTCTGGCGGAGAGGGACCGGCAGGCGGAGGAGAAGCAGCAGGAGTTGGAGGAGAAGACGGCAAGGTTGATGGAGGAGGAGAGGTCACGGAATGACATGCAGAACCGGGCCATTACGAGCTCCTCGTGGTAAGTTTCTTCTGCATATTAGCCAAATCATTCACGTAATGTTCTTTTCATTACTAACTAGTATGACTGACCAGTGAAAACCAAATGTGCAGTCTGTGTGCCAGAAGGCTGGTCAGACCCCTCCGCCGATGCCAGAGATTGCTCCGGGGACCACGGTGAGTTTAATTTGAATGGTCATTAGTTACTAGTATTAACATTTGAGTGTCGTCATGCTAACGAGACATGGCAAATGATCTTTGGTGCAGCATGCCTCCAGACAAGCATCACACGATCCTTCTCCAGGTGGTGGTACCGGCACGAGCCAAGCCAGTGCTTCACCTCCGTGATGATGGTAAGTTTTCTCTAGTTTTGCTTAACAAATGCATAAAGACCTAGACTTAGCTTTATTTCCTCCAAAATGCTTACCATAATGACCTAGACTTAGCTTATCTTCCTCCAAAATGACATAATTAGCTTACTTAGCTCCAAAATGATCTATACTTAGCTTTGTTTCCTCCAAAATGACCTAAGTTAGCTCTAATATGCTAAGTTATCTCTAATATGCTTAGTTACCTAGGTTTGCTCAATAATGACATACACTTAGCTTACTTATGTAAAAAATGGCATAATTAGCTTACTTAGGTTTGAAATGGCATAACAACCTTGGTAACCTCATATATGTCATATACTTAGCTTATTTTCCTTGAAAATGACATAATAAGCTTAATTAGCTCCAAAATGATCAATTTTACCTAAGTTAGCTCCAAAATGACCTAAGTTAGCTCTAAAATGCTAAATTAGCTCTAATATGCTTAGTTACCTAGGTTAGCTCAATAAAGACCTATACTTAGCTTACTTATGTCAAAAATGGCATAATATGCTTAGTTAACTCAAAAATGGCATAATTAGCTAGGTTAGCTCCAAAATGACCCATTTTACCTAGGTTAGCTCCAATATGATCCATTTTACCTAGGTTAGCTCCAAAATGACCAAGTTTACCTAGGTTAGCTCCAATATGATCCATTTTAGCTAGGTTAGCTCCAAAATGATCCATTTACCTACGTTAGCTCAAAAATGGCATAATTACTTATGTTAGCACAAAAATGACCTATACTTACCTTATTTTCCTCCAAATTGACATAATAAGCTTAGTTAGCTCAAAAATGGCATAATTACCTATGTAAGCTCTAAAATGACACAAATAAGGAATAAGAAGAAGAAAAACAAGGAAGAGGAGAAAAAGAAAGAATAGAAGAAAAAGAAAGAATAAAAGAAGAAGAATGAGAAGGAAAAGGGTAAAAACCTTCTTCTTCTTCTTCTAGTCTTCTTCTTCTTCTTCTTCTTCTCCAAAATGACCTAAGTTAGCTCTAATATGCTTAGTTACCTAGGTTAGCTCAATAATGACCTATACTTAGCTGCTTTATATCAAAAATGGCATAATATGCTTAGTTCACTCAAAAATGGCATAATTAGCTAGGTTAGCTCCATTTTACCTAAGTATGCTTACTTCTTCTTCTTCTTCTTCTTCATTTTCTTGTTCTTCTTCTTCTTCTTCTAGTCTTCTTCTTCTAACTTTCTTGTTTCCCATTTTGCATATTTCATTCACTTCACGGAAGCTTGCATGGATGGAGTGCTTGTTTTCCCTTTCTGCTTTTCTTTTGTATCGATGAACAATGTGGAACTTGTTATATGGATGGATGGAACTATGTGTTGGATGAACAATGTGAAACTATTGTAATATGTATGGATGGAACTATGTGTTGGTTATGTATGTATGATGAAACTTGTGTGTTGGATATGTCATATGTCTGCTGTGAAATTGCCCTGTGAAAAATATATATATATCATATATTTTGCTGTGAAATTGCTTGGATAAAAGAAAAAACAGAAGAAAAAAAAGAGGCAATGCAGCCTCTTTGCCGTCTGCCACCGACGGCAAAGAGCTCTTTGCCGTCTGCCACAGACGGCAAAGAGGCCACGTGGCAGCAACCTGTGCAACCTGGGAGCTAAACCATTTGGTTACTTTGCCGTCTGTGGTAGATGGCAAAGGGGAGGGCATGTTTGCCGTCCGCTGGCAGACGGCAAAGGCTGCCGTTAGCCACCTAACGTGGCTAACGCTTGTTCTTTACCGTCCACATTCTTTGCCGTCTGCCACCGACGGCAAAGGTTCTTTGCCGTCCGCTTTGGGAAAGCAGACGACAAAGAACCTGTTTACCGTCAGGTTCTTTGCCGGGTAGCTTTGCCGTCGGTGGCAGACGACAAAGAGCTTTGCCGTTCGCAAAGAAGCTGATTCCTGTAGTGCTTAGCTGCGAACCAGTCTTCGCCTAAGTTAAAAACTACTCTGAGTGACGAGCATCCCTCTTGCTCGGGGGCTTAGCTGCGAACCAGTCTTCGCCTAAGTTAAAAACTACTCCGAGTGACGAGCATCCCTCTCACTCGGGGGTTTAGCTGCGAACCAGTCTTTGCCTAAGTTAAAAATCACTCCAAGTGGCGAGCATCCCGCTCACTCGGGGGCTTAGCTGTGAACCAGCTTTCGCCTAAGTTAATAAATAGACTTAACCATGCAAGGAAATGGAAAGCAACATTCAGATAAATCCAGAATCTAAAGCGCAGATAAAAGTACTCGGGCTGAAAGCCCGAAGGAGTTTTAACAGATACAAAATCACTCGGCATACCGAGGCAAATGAGTTTTAATTGAAAGATACTTGGGTCATAAGTTTTCCCTCACACTCCGGTGGGACTCGCTGGCTCGACGAAGGTGTCCAAGTCTATGCCATCCGCAATCCGAGTGGCTGCCTTGATAAAAGTCTCCATGAAGTATTCAAACTTGAGCTTCTTCGTGTTCGCAACTTGGAGAGTCTTCAGCTTTTCTTCCTTGGCATCTTTGCAATGGACACGGACGAGTGAAAGCGCCACATCGGCCCCGCAGCGAGCGGCAGACTTCTTCCACGCCTGCCCTCGGCTGGGGATCTCATTGAGTCGGGTCATCATTGATTGAAGGTCACTCTGGAGTGTATCCTCCGGCCATAGCTCTTTGTCTATCTTCGCCAGTGCAGCCCTTAGACGGGTGATATATCCCAAGACATCCTCGAGACGAGACTCCAGACGCAGCATGTTCAAAGCCACCGCGTCTTTGACGAGTGACTTGGTGGGATCCAGATCCATCTTGATCCGTTCAGTCTCCAGTTTGAAATTCTGGTAGAATTCTACACGAGGAGGAAGGAAAGGGTTAGTTATTGCATCGCTTTCAAGATTCACAGAAATTCACTCGAACGAAGAGGGGTACCTTCAAGCATGGCATACATCTTCTTCGCAAAGCCCCCCAAATACTTCTCCAGCACATCCCTCTTCTGAGTGAGCTGGTCAACCTTGTCATTCAGGGCTGTCTTCTCCGACTCAAAGGCATTCGCCTGATCCTCGATCTTCTTGGTCCACTCGGCTTGCTCTTTCTTAAGGTTGGCAGCCTCCTTCTTTGCCACTTCAACAGCAGCTTTCCAAGATGCGTTCTCCTCCTCCAACTTGCCAACTGAGGCTAGCTTTGCCTCAACGGCCACGGTCTTCTCCCTAGCCACCTTCTGCGCATCCGCGAGTGCTTTGTCCTTATCTTCCAGAGCCTGCTTCATCGTGTCTAAAGAAACAACATTCCTGAGTCACGCTTGAAGTTGACGGTTCTCACTACGCACATCTGTTCGAGTGAAACCACTCGGCTCAAAAGACGGAAAGAAAGAATGACAGTGCACACGGTCGACAAGAGTTACCTCCCATGGTCTTCAGCTCCGTCTGAGCACGAGTCAAGTTCCTTTTCTCCAGTTCCAGGTCCAGTTGGAGTTGAATCTTCTCCTTCTCCAGGGCAACATACTGGGTCCCGAGCTCACAGCTTTTCTGAGATCAATAAAGAAACAATTCAGTCAACGACGAAAAAAGATTTTGAAATATATCTCTACTTCCGAGTGGAGAGGAGCAAATTCAGTTGATACCGAATAATTCTTCCAGACCCCCGCTGAATCAAACATTCGACGGTGGTCTCGGGGACTACACCCAGTGGGTGCACTCAGCGTGCCCCCACTGGATCAATTTCCACTCGGCAAGGCCTGACCGGTCCGAGTGATGAACTACGAGCAAATGTGTACTGACATCATAAGTCAAAAACACCCAGTGGGTGTACAGAGTTAAGACGGATAGGAAATAACCTAATCAGGAATCAACTTACAATCGCACTTACTCAGACATTCGCCTGAAGAGCTGTACTAGCATCATAAGCCAACCTGCTGGCCTCATACACCTCCTTCAGACGCTACATCATCAGAGTGGACTGAATCATGGCCTCTTTGCTGGCCCTAGTCTGGTCTTCTGGAACATGATGCAGAGTGAATACGTTGGATGGAGGAGTCGGCGATGAAGCCGGAGGAATCAGCTCTTGAGACAAATCAGTCAGCCCCGAAGCTGGAGGAACCAGCACTTGAGGTTGACCAATTGGCCCTGAAGCCGGAGGAGTCAGTACCAAAGGTAAAGCAGTCGACGGAGGAGCAGCAGAGCCAGCTCCAGCTCGAGACGAATCACCTGGTTCTTGCGGCACAGTTGCAGGCAGCGCACGAGACGTTTTGCTCGATGACACTTTTCGAGTGAAGCTGTGGGAGACGGTCGAGGTCATGCCCTTCTTTCCCATATCCTTCTGGGGCTCATCTTCGTCATCATCCGCAACGTGGATGATGTCTGCTGGCTCTGCAGTCACTCGGCAACAACAATTCAATCAATCGTTGGAACGACCAGTGAGATAAAACATAGTGAAAACTAGTAATACCTTGCCGGGAAGTGGCCGCATCCGCAGTATCCATCTCCGCATGATCCCTATCAACTTGCATGGGCGACGTTGCTGAAGTAGCAGCTCTGGCACACAATTCTCACTCGGTCAGTAAAAGTATGAGGTTCTGCAGCAGTAAGAAAGGAAGAAATAACACTCACATCAAAGCAATAGGCACGGCAACCTTTATTCTGGGCAGAGCCTTTCGAGGTTTCGATGGGGCGACCTTGAGCTGTTTTGCAGTCTTCTTAGTCGGATCTGGCGTCGCTATCTGAGTGCGCTTCGGGTTCCTGACACTCGACGCCACGGCCTTGCCCTGGCTGGCAGTCGGATCCTGGTTCAATTTTGATCGACGCTCGGTGTGCGCTACGGCCGACAAAGAAGACTCGGCCTCCTTGCTCTCTTCTGAGTCGTCACTGTTGCCCTCATTGTCTTCGCCATAACTGTCCCCAGCACTCCCGCCTTCACTCTCTGCACCTTCAATGAGTTGTACTCTGTTTGGCACGGGCGAAAACATCTTCGTGAACTCCTGCGAAGTACAAATATTAAAGTCAGTCGGTCTATCAATTCAGTCGGATGCTGGAAACAAAAGGGAAAACACTTGATAAAGTATGTCTCACCTCCCCTGGTGGGTGTTCGGCGTCGAAGGGCGGAATCCGCTTGGATCCACGTGGATTGTCACGAGCTCCGGTGATGCTCCTAAGCCATTGCATCACGGTCTCGTTCTTGACCTCCTCTGGATGAGTCCGAGTGGAATCGTCTGGACCTGTGTACCGCCACATGGGATGGCTTCGTGCCTGTGGGAGCTGAATCCATCGACTGAGGAACACTTCTAACAGATCCAAGCCCGTCACTCCGCCTCGGATTAACTCGACTACAGACTCTACCAAGACTGCCACTTCAGCTTTCTCCTCCTCGGCCATGATCAGCGAGCGGGGAGTGTTGATCCTTGCGGGCGTATAAGGGGGAAGGCCAGTTGATGAACCAGAAGGCGGAATGTCATTGCAGTAAAACCAGGTTGACTGCCAACCTCTAACGGACTCAAGAAAAGTCATTGCGGGGAATGCACTCCTGCCTCTCATCTAGACACCTAGACCACCACACAGCTGAATCACGTGGGACCTCTCGTCACTCGGATTGGCTTTCTTGACCGACTGAGAACGACACGTGAAGATATGCTTGAACAACCCCCAATGGGGATGACAACCCAAGAAGTTTTCACACATGGAAACGAAAGTGGCAAGATATGGTATGGCATTCGGGGGAAGATGATGGAGTTGAGCACCGAAGAAATTTAGAAACCCTCGAAAAAATGGATGGGGGGCAAGGAGAAACCTCTCTCCACATGGGTGAGGAGGAGGACCCGCTCCCCGGGGCGCGGCGCAGGCTCGACCTCCTTTTCCTCTGGCAGCCTCCAAGACCCCGGGACCAGCAAGCCGTCAGCGGCGAGCCCGTCGAGATCCTCCGCCATGACCGTCGACCGCAGCCAGTCGCCCTGGATCAAGCCCGGCGGTGGCGCGACCCAAGAGCTCAACGCCTTCTTCACCTTGGATGCCTTCTTAGCGCGCTCCAGCTTTGCCGTCTTGTCCTTTGCCATCTCCGCGGTGGTCGTCGGAGCCAAGCAGGGCGGCGCTGCACGGAGGCGGAAGAGGTGGTGAGGCGAGCAAAAGGGGGGAAAAGAAGAGGGGCACTATTTCACCCTCGTCCACATCGCTCCTTATAGCCACGCGCCCAAGTCACTGACTCGTGGGCCAGCGAGATCCCAGTGCATCCCATGATCGGAGACTGCGCGATACGTGGTGATAAAGGGGGAGCGAAAATCGAGGAGTCTCGCCCCACTTGCCCCACTTACCGCGCCGTTACCGATCCGCGCGCGCTTCTCCAAAATTTTGAATCCCACGAAATCCGGAGCTCGGCAGAACAATCGATTGCGTCGAAGCCCCGCTTGTTCATTCGGGTCAGACATGATGTTGGACGTCCCATCGTTCATTTCACTCGGTCACACAACAAGCCAAAATCAATCGAGGCAATTGACAAGGAGTTAACGCAACGCTGGTATCTGCAGAACTCGAAAGCGTCTCCGAGACCTCGAGCCCAATCAGATGCCGCTCCAATCCTTTTTCACTCGGACCCCGGTCCATTCGGGGGCTAATGATGAGGACATGTATCTGGGGTAGGGTCCTAGGCCTGACCTACATACCCTACCCAAGGACACCACATACAAGAACCCAATACCTACAAAGCTAGGAAGGAGTCACCGACTGAGACGCCTGCGTCATACAAGTCACTCGGAAGGAGGATCCACTCAGGAGCCTCACCACCACTCGACCATCTCTATCCACTCGGAGTACCAGGCGTCACTCGGCGACCGAAGACCAAAAGTCACTCTGAGGCAATAACAGTCAGGCGATCAGTTTGCCACCTTAAAGAGCATCTAATGCTAGTGTTACCTGTAACGCTCGCGCCCTTTTACCTTTCCATTGAACCCTTGAGTAACGAGGCATTCATGAGGGGCCAGCGGACTCTATATGAGCCGCCCCTCTACCCCTGCACAAGGGTTCGCATCTCCTGTAACACATACAACACCCCAGATAAACAGGCTCCAGCAGCATCGAGACGTAGGGTCTTTACCTCTTCCGAGAGGGGCCTGAACTCGTAAATCCGAGTGTACAACCACACCATAGCTAGACTCTGCCCTCCTATATGTACCCCTATACTCTACTGTCAGATCTTTTCCCATGACAATTGGCACGTGGCCAGTAAAAGTCGGCTCCGTATGCTTTGGCTACGATTGTTCGAGAGGACGCATGATGACCACAGGTTCCCGAGTGAATCTCTTCTAGGATCAATCGACCTTCCTCTGGAGAAATACATCGTTGGGCCACGCCAGTGACATTTTCTCTGTATAGCTGTCCATTCATCACAGTGAAAGCCTTGGACCTACGGACAATCTGACATGCCTCGACTTCATCCTCTGGGAGTTCTTGCCTGAGTAAATATGCAATGTACGGCACTGTCCAGTCGGGTGTAATTACCAAAATCTCCATAACCAAGTCAATGACTGCAGGGACCTCGATTTCAGTCAGCTTAGCAGGACTTATCGCTTGAGGGAGCTCTTCAGTGAAAAGATCTTCCTGCACCAACGGGGAATGGAGGTGCTCAAGGAACACGTTGCTGGGGACAGGCTTCCGAGTGGACCCGTGTGGCACCCCGGCTCAGAGAACCGGTTTACCAGTGTTTCCAACCCAGAGATCATGTCTTCTGGAAACACTCAACATCTTGGAACAGAATAGAACTGATCTTTATTGATAAACTTCGGGTACAAGCTCATATTTTACATTGATAGCAAGGCCGAAAGCACACCCGGTGCTACGACAATATCTACATTATTTATGAAACATAGCAGGGCCTCGGTACTACTAGAAAGCTCTACGACGTAGTGGAACATAGCGGAAACTCCATCCACAGGGACACTGCTGGGACACAGCCTAGTTAGCGTAGCATGAGCCATCGGGACCTCCATCCTCGGCTTCTCCTGCATCTGGCATGATACGCCAGGTGAGTACTTTGAATGTACTCAGAAGCTCACGACAACCAAATAATGCAGCAAGCAATAGTATGGCAAGTAACATGTTAAATTCTTAAGTGATTCACTTACTGTCAACAGTTACCAACTTACTCTCTTCCGGGTTGTCCCACAACTCTCGGAATACTCATAAGTCACCGAGTACTTCTGGTCATAAGATGAGTTCTTCCATCATTATTATCAATGTTACAGTTGACCACCTAGTGAGGTCTGGACGGGCTGTCCAATACCGTGGACGCGGCTATTTGAATAGATTTTACACTCTGCAGAGTTTGCACACTTTACCCACACCATGGAGTACCCGGCCTCGTACTTAGTACATGCTCCCATTCGGGTGGACCGGAGTTACTCCAACAAAACCCGCCTAGCCCGTGACCCTCCCATCGTACCACTGGCAATCATCCTCCCCTGGAGTCAAGCCTTGGGTGGCCGCTGTGTCACTTCGTGACACCTGCCACCGTCGTGGCCAAACTAAACTGTCCCAACTGGGGACGCCGGCACAATACTCAACTGGGCTCACAGGGTTATCGCCGTCTACCTGATCAGGGTAGCACGCATGCATAACCCTCCCTATATGGAGGTACCGGTGAAAGAGCACGGAGCCAGACCAAGTCAAGGTCGTCCCATACCGACAAATGTGGTTGCACGAATAAGCCCGGACAGGTGACTCAAGATCAACCGACTAGGTTCATTTAGCGAGTTGGTAGTTCATTGTAGTAACTTATGATAACAGCAACTAGTCATTTGAAATTAACTTCTATGAATTATTATATAGCAAGTTAATGGAAGTAAATCATTTAAATATGCAATGCTATTGAAATGCTTCATGAAATGGGTGTCCTGGCTTGCCTTGCTCTGTTGGGTTGCCCACAAACTCCTGGTCTTCAAAATCACCAAAGTTTCCTTCTGAAATAATTTTAAAACAGCAATTTAAAATGTCACATAACACTGTTTTGTCCACCAGAAATTCTGTGAGCATGGGGAAAATACCAAACTTTACTAGAAATTAGAGGAGCTCAAGACAAACGCAATGCAAAAAGAATCAACTGATTTGGACTTATAGATAAAAAGTTATAGCTGGTCAAAGTTGCTGGTCAAATATGAAATAAAACAGAAATTAGAAAAACCTACAGGGGGCCACGTCGAAAGCGTAAAGTGGAAAGGCGCTTCCACTTACCGCTTCGGCGCGCGCGCGGCTGAGCCGCTGATGAGTGGGCCCCGTGACTAGGTTTAAATGGGAGAGAGAGAGAGAACAGAGAGGAGCGAAGCTCCGGCGATCATCGTCGGTGATGTAGTCGACGGTGGGGTCGGGTGAGAGTGGGGGTAGAATGGGCTCACCGAGGTGAACACGCACGTACCCGTATCTCGATGGGAGATGGCCGGACGGTGTCGTCCCCTTCCACTCCGGCGGCGGTGCTTCTCAGGCGTCGTCGGAGACGGCATTTTCGGCGAGGATTCGGTCGGGCAAGAGGTTGGGCGCAGTAAGTGGAGTGAGCTGGATTCGCTGGTGGCGTCAGTGGAGGCCGGGAAGGAGTGGAACGGCGAGGCAACTGGGCTTGGGTGGCGATGGATCTCCGGCGAGGTTCGAGGCCAGAGGGCCTCTCGGTCGTGGCTCGCTGCTCGGGAGGGTGATTGTGTGGTGGTGGAGTGGGGTGAGGAGCTCGACGAGGCTGGCCATGGCCTTATATAGGCAAGAGGCGAGCTCGGGCGAGTTCTCTGGAAGCGGCAAGGCGCGGGACACGTCGCCGGTGCGAGGACGCCGTGTTGGCTGGCGGGTTGCAGTCGACGGGATAGGAGAGGGCAGGCATAGTTAATGCAGGCAGTGGCCGCACGCGGAGGAAGACGATGGCGGCTCAGCCACTGTGGCCGCACGGGCGGCACAATGCCCGTGTGCGTGGCGGCCGCCGGGGATGATTCCGGCGAGGGGAACCCTCTGGAGTGAGGTATGTGGACGGCTATAAGGTAGTCGGCATGCTCGGACAAGGTACGGCGACACGGGGCAGTCGGAGTCGTCGCATCAGACGTGGGCGCGGCACAGAGCGCGTGCTCTGGCATGCCAGCGTCATGCTCACCATGGTGGCTGGCACCTGGAGGCCATGCAGGTCCAGCGCACCTTGTCCAGCAGCTTCTCCTTCGACCACTTATCCCCCCTATGCCTCTTGTTTGGCTAGGTTCACTCTGAATTGAAAGGTAGCTTCAACTACAGTTCCTGACAGTAATCTTGAGAGAGATCCAAAGAGGAGGTGAGCTGGAGATGAAGCCAGTGGAGATGTCTGGTGTGTTCTACCTTGGAGGGACTACAAGCTGACCAAATTTGAAAGGGTTTGGACCAGTTTTGAATATAGTTCATGTGTAAATCACCTTACTGGTCCAGAAACTAAATGAGCCTGGTTCACTCATATGGTTGATCTTCTGAAGCTGAATTTTGGTGTGTGGGAGTCATTTGATGTGTAGAAGATTCCATAAAAATTTCATGGCCATTGGATACCTCTAGCTAGTACTTCCTTCACAGAGGTCCCAAAAAGGCAGCAACTTGGCAGAGCCTTGTTGCTAAAAAGTTATATTGGCCAAAGTGATATTTTTGAATATGGTGGCTAGATAGGTTCCCTAGTATCTCAGGGAATTTATTTGGGAGCTTTCTGAGCTAGGAAAATAGAGGTTGCTTCACAATTGACCAATTCTGACCAGAAAGAAAATAATTATTCTGGCTAAAATTTTGCACTAGACTATGGAATATTTTTGAAGATTATGAGGTTAGATGATGATAAGAAGGTGTGACAGGAGTTTGGGATCTTTCTGATCATCAGAACTATAGGTTGCTTCACAACCCATAGTGATGACATAGTTTCCCAAAGGAAGAAAATAAGTTATTGGGAAAAGATTAAAATTGGAATTTGATCCAAAAGAGGTGTGGCAGGGTTTTAGCAAGGTGATGAGGGTTTTGGGTCACTAGGGAAAGAGGTTCAAGGATTCATAATTCCAAAGTCAACTGAAAACCAACCAAAATGCAAATAAAACCAAAAAGATTTTTGAAAAGAAAAAGTTGTCAAAACCAGGGTGTCAAAAACCTACCCCCCTTAGGATGAATCTCGTCCTCGAGATTCGGTTGCTCAGGGAACAAGTACGGTTATGCGGATCTTAGAAAGTCTTCTCTTTCCCAGGTAGCCTCTTCCTCAGTGTGGTGTTCCCACAGTACTTTGTAAAACCTGATCAGCTTACTCCGGGTAGTTCTTTCCATTTCACCCAAGATTCTGACAGGTTTCTCTTCGTAGGTCAAATCTTTAGCCAGTTCTAGCCATCTTTGCTGTCTGAGATTCAGGTCAGGCTGAGTGAAAATATATTTGAGACTCTTGTGGTCTGTATATATTTCACAGCGTTGCCCAATGAGATAATGCCTCCAAATTTTTAAGGCATGAACCACGGCTGCTAGTTCCAAATCATGCGTGGGATAGTTTTCTTCATGAGGTCGTAGCTATCTGGATGCATATGCTACAACCTTTCCTTCCTGCATGAACACGCAGTCGATTCCACGCCTGGAAGCATCGCAATATATGTCAAAGCTTTTGTGGATATCTGGAAGAAGTAAGACAGGGGCCGTGGTTAGCCTTATCTTTAGCTCCAAGAAGCTGCTCTCACATTCTGCTGTCCAGACAAACCGTTGATTTTTCTTCAGCAATTCGGGCAGTGGCTTGGCTATCTTAGAGAAGCCTTCTATGAAGCGACGGTAATAGCCTGCCAATCCTAGAAAACTATGGACTTCGGTAACTAAGGCTGGTGTCTTCCAGTTCAAAACTGCAGTTACTTTGCTGGGGTCGATGGCTACTCCTTGTTCTGACAGAACATGTCCCAGAAATCCCACCTCTTTTAGCCAAAATTCACATTTGCTGAATTTGGCATACAGACGATGGGTCCTTAATCTTTCAAGACAGCACGGAGGTGTTGTTTGTGCTCTTCTTCATCCTTGGAGTATATCAGGATGTCATCGATGAATACCACCACGTATTTGTCCAGGAAATCCATGAAGACCTTGTTCATCATGCTCATGAAATAGGCTGGAGCGTTCATCAGTCCAAACGCCATGACCGTAAATTCATACAGACCATATCGGGTGGTGAAAGCTGTCTTGGGGATATCCTCTTTTCTGATTTTTAGCTGATGATATCCTGTTCGGAGGTCAATCTTGGAGAATACCCGTGCTCCGTTCAGCTGGTCAAACAAATCATCAATGCGAGGGAGCGGGTACTTATTTTTTATAGTGACCTCATTCAACTGGTGATAGTTTACGCACATTCGTAGACTTCCATCCTTCTTGTTGATAAACAGTACGGGTGATCCCCATGGCGAGATGATTGGACGGATGTACCCTTTCTGTAGTAATTCATCCAACTGCTTCTTTAATTCTACCAGCTCTGGACTCGGCATACGATAGTATTTCTTGTAAATCGGAGCAGTTTCGGGAATCACCTCAATTGCAAACTATAATTCCCGGTCGGGTGGCATCCCTGGTAGTTCCTCGGGAAATACATCCGGGAATTCACAGACTACCGGAATCAAATTCACATCTATACCGGTAGTTTGGTATGCCATTCCCTTTCTTGACATCATTTTGCTATCAATGAATTGAACTGTTTGTCCTGCTGGGTTAACCAGTGTCACTGTTCTGGTAGCGCAGTTGATGCACACCTGGTGTGGTGTCAACCAGTCCATCCCCAGTATTATATCCAATCCAGGGGATTCAATGGCAATGAGTGTAGCTGGAAATTTAACTCCATGTATCGAGATTTCCAGACCCTTATATATCAGATTGGTTCTGAGCAGGGAGCCAGGGGATTGTACCACCATGATTTTATCCAAGAGCGAAGGGGAAAATTTGTGCAAGGTGGGAAAATTCCGCGAAATAAACGAATGGGAAGCTCCAGAATCAAATAAAATTACTGCAGGTATGTTGTTAATAGAAAACATACCGAGGACTACGTCTGGTGCTTCGCAGGCTTCTTCAGTGGAGATATGATGGATGCGTCCGTAACTGAAGTTATGGTTGGGGCGGCGTCCAATGGTGTTGACCTGTGGCTTGAAGTCGGATGGTGGCTTCCTGTTTCTGGCGGGGCACTGTTTGGAGTAGTGTCTGCTTTGGCCACAAGTAAAGCAAGTGTTATTGCGGCGGCAATCCTCCATCACGGGTTGTTTGCCAAAGGTCTTGTCCTGGCTGGCCGTCTTATTGTTGTTGTTGTTGCCATTGTTCCATGCGGGCTTGTATTCAGATGGGCCCATCTGCCAAATGCGTGGCTTCTACGCAAATTGCTCCTGGTTGTCCTTCTTAGGTTCAAACTTTCGCTTGCGGTCATCATACCTGGACTTATGTTCTCGCTCTGCTATGAAAGCCTTGTTCGCCAAAGTCTGGAAGTCTAGAAAGTCCAGCATACAAAGCTGACAACGGAGGGCATGATTCAATCATCCTAGGAATCGGTCTATCTTCCTTTCTTCAGTGGATACGTCATGGGCAGAGTACCGTGCCAAATTATTGAACTTGTTCAGATACTCTCCCACGGACATATTTCCTTGCGTGAGAGCAAGAAATTCCCTTTGCTTCACCTTCATTATGCCAGTAGGGATATGATACTTGCGAAATACCTCCTTGAACTTCTCCCAAGAAATATCTTCTTCAGAAGGCCACGTTATCTTTGTGTTGTCCCACCATATAGCTGCTGGCCCTTCTAGGTAATGAGTGACAAAAGGAACCTTGTCTGCCTCTTCACAGCGAGCTATATCCAGCTTCTTTTCCATGGTCCTCAGCCAATCATCAGCCTCCATTGGGTCCACAGCTTGACCAAAACTGGGTGGCTTAGTGCGCTGAAAGTCAGACAACTTAGAGTGTGTCCCATTGTTGTTATTCTGGCCCACCATAGTCTGCATGCTTTTTAGAAATTCCATGAGATCCTGATTTCTTTTTTCTTCAAACATCCTCATGATTTGATCGGTGGTCGGTGCCTGAGGTGGTGGAGGTGGTAAGTCTTCTGGTGGCTGTCCTGCTTGTCTGGCGGATCGACGAACGGGGGTTCCGTCGCCGCCTTGGCTACTACCTCTCTTCATCCTAAATTTGTTCCCATTGCAAAATACCGAATCGATGAGCAACATCCATAAGGGAAACACAATAATATGACACCAGAAAGAAAATTCACGAAAGAGGCGAATAAAGCAAACGACATAATTATACAAGATAACCCAACATCATACGTGGCAAGCTAGTAGGGGAATATCATGGCTAGACTCCTCATACGGCAGCTGACATATGCAAAGATGCATGCACTACACTCAAGCCTCCACTCTAGTGGCGTGGGTGGCACGAGCACTGCCAAACAGAAGACTCCTCATCATCTGATCCTGAGTCGGAATCAGAACTGATGATGTGGATCGCATCCTCCGGATCAAAGGAAACACAACGATGCTGCTAAGATGGTTCTCCTTCCGGGGAGGAAGGAGCACGATGCCTCAGCATCGGAGCAGCTGGAGTGGCTAGGAGTGAGGCCCACTCTGCCGGGGTCTCACGTCGGCTACCAGATGAAAAGCCCGGTGGTGTAGTGGAACTAGAAGGAGTATCAAGCCTACGTGGAGGTGGAACTTGCGGTGGATACATAGGTGGAAATGTAGGATGAGTTGGAGACGATGCTGAGGTCGCGGATGCAAGTGCCTCTTGGACACGAGACAACTCCTCA
Source organism: Thinopyrum elongatum (assembly GCA_011799875.1). Lineage (NCBI taxonomy): Eukaryota > Viridiplantae > Streptophyta > Magnoliopsida > Poales > Poaceae > Thinopyrum > Thinopyrum elongatum. Next base: position 492,268,938 of record CM022299.1, on the reverse strand, counting down.
ACCAAGGAAATGATCATACGATAACTGGCGTTCAGATAACGAGATAAAACACCAGTCGCACGATCACTCGCTGGGTCAACTGGTGCGAAAATGACTCGCCCTGTCGTAGGTGACAGGGTGGGGTAGTGAAGGAAACCTGGATGAGTCTGCATCTCGACCTCGTGGAAGCGCAAGTCAGTGAGAGCCTCCATCGCAGCAAACTGGATCGCCAGCTCCGGAGTAGAAGCCGTTCCGCCCTTGGAGGAGCGAGAATAGCTACCAATATCCGAGCTCACAGTCAGAAAGGCCTCCGCGTGGTACTCGTACACTGACTCGGCAAGCTGCTCCCGAAACACCTGGTACACTGGATCTTCGCCGTTGGGGTACAGCCGAAGCCAGACGTTATGGAGCAGTATTGGAAAAGTGAACGGTGCTCGCTCATGGTGATAGTGGTACGGAACTGGTGCCATCTACACTCACAATGCCAATGGTTAGTAAAACAATGAATCATGATGCATGCCATGCAACAATCAAATGCAGCAAGCAAGGTGCACACTCAAGCCCTACACTAATCGTGGTTTCTAGCGCAGGTTAACAAGGGTGTCCTACAGTCAGCACGGCTCAGATACCAAGTGTTGTGGCACCCCGGCTCAGAGAACCGGTTTACCAGTGTTTCCAACCCAGGGATCATGTCTTCTGGAAACACTCAACATCTTGGAATAGAACATAACTGATCTTTATTGATAAACTTCGGGTACAAGCTCATATTTTACATTGATAGCGAGGCCAAAAGCACACCCGGTGCTACGACAATATCTACATTATTTATGAAACATAGCAGGGCCTCGGTACTACTAGAAAACTCTATGGCGTAGCGGAACATAGCGAAAACTCCATCCACAGGGACACTGCTGGGACACAGCCTAGTTAGCGTAGCATGAGCCATCGGGGCCTCCGTCCTCGGCTTCTCCTGCATCTGGCATGATACGCCAGGTGAGTACTTTGAATGTACTCGCAAGCTCACGACAACCAAATAATGCAACAAGCAATAGCATGGCAAGTAACATGTTAAATTCTTAAGTGATTCACTTACTGTCAACAGTTACCAACTTACTCTCTTCCGGGTTGTCCCACAACCCTCGAAATACTCATAAGTCACCGAGTACTTCCGGTCATAAGATGAGTTCTTCCATCATTATTATCACTATTACGGTTGACCACCTAGTGAGGTCTGGACGGGCTGTCCAATACCGTGGACGCGGCTATTCGAATAGATTTTACACTCTGCAGAGGTTGCACACTTTACCCACACCATGGAGTACCCGACCTCGTACTTAGTACATGCTCCCATTCGGGTGGACCGGAGTTACTCCAACGAAACCCGCCTGACTCGTGACCCTCCCATCGTACCACCGGCAATCATCCTCCCCTGGAGTCAAGCCCTGGGTGGCCCCTGTGTCACCTCGTGACACCTGCCATCGTCGTGGCCAAACTAAATTGTCCCAAACGGGGACGCCAGCACAATACTCAACTGGGCTCACAGGGTTATCGCCGTCTACCTGATCAGGGTAGCACGCACGCATAACCCTCCCTATATGGAGGTACCGGTGAAAGAGCATGGAGCCAGACCAAGTCAAGGCCGTCCCATATCGGCAAATGTGGTTGCACGAATAAGCCCGGACAGGTGACTCAAGATCAACCGACTAGGTTCATTTAGCGAGCATGGTGGTTCATTGTAGTAACTTATGATAACAGCAACTAGTCATTTGAAATTAACTTCTATGAATTATTATATAGCAAGTTAATGGAAGTAAATCATTTAAATATGCAATGCTATTTAAATGCTTCATGAAATGGGTGTCCTGGCTTGCCTTGCGCTGTTGGGTTGCCCACAAACTCCTGGTCTTCAAAATCACCAAAGTTTCCTTCTGAAAATATTTTAAAACAACAATTTAAAATGTCATATAACACTGTTTTGTCCACCAGAAATTCTGTGAGCATGGGAAAAATACCAAAATTTACTAGAAATTAGAGGAGCTCAAGACAAACCCAATGCAAAAAGAATCAACTAATTTGGACTTATAGATAAAAAGTTATAGCTGGTCAAAGTTGCTGGTCAAATATGAAATAAAACAGAAATTAGAAAAACCTACAGGGGGCCACGTCGAAAGCGTAAAGTGGAAAGGAGCTTCCACTTACCGCTTCGGCGCGCGCGTGGCTGAGCCGCTGATGAGTGGGCCCCATGGCTGGGTTTAAATGGGAGAGAGAGAACAGAGTGGAGCGGAGCTCCGGCGATAGTCGCCGGCGATGTAGTCGACGGTGGGGTCGGGTGAGAGTGGGGGTAGAATGGGCTCACCGAGGCGAACACGCACGTACCCGTATCTCGAGGGGAGATGGCTGGACGGCGTCATCCCCTTCCACTCTGGTGGCAGTGCTTCTCGGGCATCATCGGAGACGGCGTTTCCGGTGAGGATTCGGTCGGGCAAGAGGTTGGGCGCAGTTAGTGGAGTGAGCTGGATTCGCTGGTGGCGTCAGTGGAGGCCGGGAAGGAGTGGAACGGCGAGCCACTTGGGCTCAGGTGGCGGTGGATCTCCAGCGAGGTTCGAGGCCAGAGGGCCTCTCGGCCATGGCTCGCTGCTCGGGAGGATGATTGTGTGGTGGTGGAGTGGGGTGAGGAGCTCGGCGGGGCTGGCCATGGCCTTATATAGGCGGGAGGCAAGCTCGGGCGAGTTCTCTGGAATTGGCGAGGCGCGAGACATGTCGCCAGCGCGAGGACGCCGCGCTGGCTGGCGGGTTGCGGTCGACAGGATAGGAGAGGGCAGGCATAGTTAATGCGTGCAGTGGCCGCACGCGGAGGAAGACGACGGCGGCTCAGCCACTGTGGTCGCACGGGCGGCACAGTGCCCGTGTGCGTGGTGGCCGCCGGGGATGATTCCGGCGAGGGGAACCCTCTGGAGTGAGGTACGTGGACGGCTATAAGGTAGTCGGCATGCTCGGACAAGGTACGGCGACGCGGGGTAGTCGGAGTCATCGCATCAGACGCGGGCGCGGCACAGAGCGCGCGCTCTGGCATGCCAGCGTCATGCTCACCACGGTGGTGTTGCGGCAAACCGCGGCCACCTATGGGACCAGGAGGCCCCTTGCTGGTTCGGCAGGGGGGCGTCGCGTTGCACAAAGAGCAGACGAGCGTGTGGCAGCACGGCAGAGATCACACAGGCATTTTTACCCAGGGTCGGGCCACCGTGAGGCGTAAAACCCTACTCCTGCTTTGGTAGATTGATGGTGGAAAGGTGGTGGTGGAGCGTAGTACACTTGTCCGGCAAGGGTTGCCTCAGGGCGGTAGTGGCTACGCGCGTATGGGGGTCTGAGTTACCCAACCTTCTAACCCTCTCTACGGTCGCCATGGGCCTCCTTTTATAGATTAAGGGGTCACCACAATGGCAAAACAGTCATTAGGCACTGATAAGATGGCAAACAGTGCTATCATACCTAACTCTGTGGGCTGACAGGGCACATTAAATGCACCGCTCATCGTCACATCGTTGGTTGCCCGGCAAGGCTTGCCGGGCTATCTCGCCAGCTCCACGCCTGTTCGCTTGACACGCCGCAGGACGGGTGTCATCTGCAGGTGTTTCCTGTAGGGAGAGGCTGCCATGTGGTGAATGGCTGCCACTTAGTCACTCCGTGGTTCAACACCGCACTGATTGACGATGTGGGTTGTGGTGGAGTAGTTGGTGAGGTGGTTTCGCCTCTGCGTCCCCTGGCAGGCCCTGCCAGGACGTCTTGGATGTCATCTTCCGGGGGTGGCCTCGCCCCTTGCCGAGCTCGCCTGCCTGGCAAAGGAGGCCCTTCTCCTGATGGTGCCTTGCTTCTTTGGCTTGATCTTGGTCCCTCTGATCTGTATGTTAGTCCTTTGAACCTCTTAGTCCCTTGTATTCTGACTTGGGTTGGTGCTTCAATCTTGTCCCCGTGCCTGTGCACAGTCTGGGCAACAGACCCAGGGTTTGTTGCACCGACAGAAGCCCCCGGGCCTGCCCCGAACTCGCTGCCGAGCGTCGTCGGGGTAGGGCCTAATAAGTGCACAGGCGGGGTCGCTGAAGAGGCTGGTCTCTCAAGGTCTTCTTTGCTTCTTCATTAGCCTTGATTCCGGGCCAGTTTTTGGTTTCTCCGCGCATCGTGTAAGGCCAATGGTGGTGGGGCCGCTCCAGTGATGGCTCGTGAATGACTTTAACACACGGGGGGAGAAACCGCCAATTCACTCTTCCCACCACGCCCTTATCCTTAGCCACGTATGTTGCATGCATCGCGCGGGGTAGGTAACGGAGGCGCGTGGCATGGGAGAACGTCAAGGCGAGGGCCCGGCCGTCTTGAGTTGGCGGAGGAGGACGGTGGCCGCCTATTGAGGGAGCAGCTCCCCTCCCCGATCTGCCTATAAAAGGAGAGGTGGAGGAGGGCGGAGTCACCCACCCTCGCATTCTTCTTCTCTTCCGCTTTCTACCTCTGTTGGTTATGTTAGGAAAAAGAGCCTGGGGCCGCGCCCCGAGCTCCATCTCGAAGCCTTTCCTGGGCCTGAAAGGGGGACTCGGGCGGCGCGGCGACGACGCCAGGGGTGGTAACTCCGGCGTGCTCGCCGCCGGGCCGCCCGTGGCCTTGATTTCAGTGGGAGGGGACGCGAACGACACCATGTCGAGGCTCGAGGCGGGCATGGCGCGTGGTAGTCGATCGCTCCCCATTCTTCTTCCCTTCGCGACGCTGAGGAGGAGTCATGGAAGAGATTCGCCGCTAGTAGAGGCGAATCTGGCTTCTCCCGGGCGCCGTCCTTTTGTCGTGTGGGAGGGCTCCTTGCTTTCACACACGCCCCGGGGACGTGCAGTGACTTCCAACGCCAGGGCTCCTGGGGACGACCATGCTCTCTGTGGGAAGACCCAGAGAGCATGGTGCCCGATGCGACGGCTGTACCGAGGTCTTCGGGTGGTAGTGATGCGGACGGCAGCGGCAACCCACGACGCGTTAAGAGCGGGGACGACCGCTCCGACGGGTCATGTTTACTGGTGACTCCGTGTCCCCCATCTGGTCCTCCGGCAGCGTCACCATCCACTCCTACCCTCTGGTTTCTTCCTCCTTGCTGGGGAGCGGTGCTGTCCTGATCCTGGGGAGGCGCCGAATCCTAGCTGCGCCCGTCTCCGGCCTCTTCGACCTCTTCCTGTAGGAGATGGACAGGGGCAAAGGCATTACGGGGCACTTATCTTTTTTCAATCTTAAATCTGCAGGCACTTGCCAAATTTTAATTCAAATAATGTAATCTCTCGAGTCCATGTTTGTGTTCTGTAATGCTTGTACTTGTACCAGCATATTAATGAAAAAGATGAACCTTGCCAGGAACCCGTGCATGTGTATGTGCATGCAGGGGCGAGATGCCTCTTTAGTGTAAATAAATGAGTTTTCCCCGGCAGGCTATCCTGTCGGCACCTTTTCTGTCTGCCGAAGAGCTGTGTCTACCGGGCAACAGGCAAAGGGGCCAGCCCCCCGCCAACTTCTTTTTACCAGAGGCCACTACGGCCATCCTGTCCGAAGCAATGTTCGAGTCAGGGATGGGAGCACCTAAGTCTCAAAAGAGTGGCGGGGTTTTCTTATGCACAAGTTATAACTTACAGAACACTAATGGACAGGAGGTAGAACTTATCTGTTTGGCTTGCCGGGGATCGCAGTGCCAGGCAATCTTCTCAACTCCTTGTCAAAGCCAAGTTCACGGCAGGAACCTACAGCTTCATGCAGATGAGAATGAATGCAGGATGCGATCCTATCTATATGCATATGCAAATGCTCATGAAATGCTTATGCAGTGATCTTGGAATGCTCATGCATGCATGCAATCTAGGTCGGGGGCCCCCCACAGCGCTTCTTTATTTTCTCTTGCACAGGGTCATCGCCCTGGCTTTGTACAAGGGGTTACATGCAGCTGAGGCAAGGCCTGTACAAAAGGGTGGCTGCCAGGAAGGGCCCGACAGCCGCGCCTTACTGGTAGAACTTGCGGAGATGCTCAATATTCCATGAGTTTTGCAACTGAATGCCATCTCCGGTCTCCAGATGGACTGCGCCAGATCTGGTGACTCGTACTACCCGGTAAGGGCCTTCCCACTTCGGTGACAACTTGTTTGTACCCTTGGCGGATTAAATGCGCCTAAGGACAAGGTCACCTTCCTCAAAACACCGGGCGTGAACCCTGTGGCTATGATAGTGATGCAGGGCTTGCTGATAGCGGGCAGCACGCGTAGCAGCCCAGAGACGGCTCTCCTCGAGTAGCACAGCGTCGTCACGCCGGTGCTGATCTTGCGCTACTTCATCATAGGCAAGCACTCGAGGCGACCCGTAAATGAGTTCCGTGGGGATAACTGCTTCTGCCCCGTAGACCAGGGAGAAGGGAGTCTGCCCGGTAGCTCAGTTTGGTGTCGTTCTAAGGGACTAGAGAACTACCGGCAGCTCCTCGATCCACCGCCTGGCGCACTTCTGCAGCGTATCAAAGGTTCTCGTCTTGAGTCCGCGCAGCACTTCAGCGTTCGCCCTCTCAGCTTGCCCATTGCTCCGGGGGTGTGCCACAGAGGCAAATGAGATTTTGCATCCGAGGGCATGAACATATTGCATGAAGGCGCGGCTCATGAACTGGGTGCCGTTGTCGGTAATGATCCTTGCCGGAACTCCGAAACGACACACCAATTCTTTCAAGAACTTGATAGCTGACTGAACAGTCACCTTTCTCACGGCGGTCATTTCCGGCCACTTTGTAAACTTGTCGATGGCAACGAACAAGAATTCAAAGCCCCCGATTGCTCGGGGGAAGGGGCCGAGGATATCGAGTCCCCAGACTGAAAATGGCCATGATAGAGGGATTGTTTGAAGAGCTTGGGTAGGCAGGTGGGTTTTCTTGGAATGGAACTGGCAGGCTTCACACTTGGTGGCTAGCTCGACCGCATCTTGGAGGGCTGTGGGCCAATAGAATCCTTGCTGAAATGCTTTCCCAACTAGTGCCCTTGATCCAATGTGGGAGCCGCACATGCCTTTGTGTATCTCAGCCAGCAGTTCCTTTCCTTCTTCTCGGCAGACACACTTTAATTTCACACCGTTGGGCCTCCTTCTGTACAGAGTGTCATCGACAAACTGATACATACTGGCCCTCCGGGCTACTTTTTCAGCTTCGTCTTGGTTGTCGGGAAGCTCTCCGGTTTGGAGGAAGTGGACAATGTGCCTTGCCCAAGTTGGAGCCTGTGGCTCGGCAATGAGGACTAGCGGCACCTCCTCTGCTGCGGGAGCACATGCCTCGTTCGTGGGGTCCATGGGCCCGGCTGGAGGGGGTGGTCCGGCAGACTGCGAGGAGTTGTTTCCGGCAGGGTCTCTGCCAGGAGCGAACGGCTCTACTGGGAGAGGCTTACCGGAGTCCAACTTTCTCCTTTTCTGGGCCATTGTTGCTGGGGATACGGAGGGCTGAGTGAGATGGAGAACAAAAGTCCCTGGTTCCACAGGGAGCTTCTGCGCAGCACACTTTGACAGATGATCAGCTATGCTATTTTTCGCATGGGGTACGTGCTCTGTTTGCAATCCGTCAAAGTGCTCCTCCAATCTCCTCACTTCCTCGATGTATGCCTCCATCAATGGACTTTGGTAATCCTTGTTAACTTGTCTCACCACAAGCTATGAATCTCCTTGAATGAGCAGCTTCTTAATTCCCAATTCAGCTGCAATCCTGAGCCCGGCAAGGAGCCCTTCATATTCTGCTGTATTGTTGGTTGCTTCTTCCCGGGCAAAATGCATTTGGACGACGTACCTCAAGTGCTCCCCGAAGGGGGCAACAAGAAGCACGCCAGCTCCTGCACCTTGTAGGGAAAAAGCACCATCAAAATACATAATCCATTCTTGGGGCAATTCCTTGTCGGGGATAGCTGTCTCCGTCACTTCCTCATCAGGGGTTGGCGTCCATTCTGCAATAAACTCTACCAATGCCCTGCTCTGAATAATTGACGTGCTTTCAAACTTCAAACCAAAACTGGATAACTCCAAAGCCCACTCCACTATTCTGCCGGTAGCCTCAGGGTTTCGGAGTATCCGTTGCAACGGGAAACGAGTGACAACCGTGATCTCATGGGCTTGGAAGTAGTGGCGCAGTTTCCTTGAGGCCATGATGAGACCAAAGATCAACTTTTGCATGCCAGAGTACCTTGATCTAGCCTCCTGTAATAAGGAGCTGACGAAGTACACTGGGTGCTGCACCACTTTCTTCCTTGCCGCGTCCTTGGGGTTGCTCTCGTTGCCGTGCTCATTGCAGTCTTGATCCTTCTCTGACTCTGCCAGTCTCTGCTCACTCTCTGCCTCATCCACTTCTCGCTGCGCTACCAAAGCTGCACTGACTACTTGGTTGGTTGCCGCTAAGTATAGCAGCAACGACTCCTGGGGTTTGGGAGCGACCAAGATAGGCACGGAAGACAAGTAGGCCTTCAACTCTTGCAAAGTTGCATCTGCTTCTGGGGTCCACTTCATGGGTCCTGCCTTCTTCAAAATTTTGAAGAACGGCAGGGTGCGCTCGGCAGACTTGGAGATGAATCTACTCAGCGCGGCAACGCATCCTGTCAGATGCCTCACATCCTTAACTGTCCTTGGTGCTTGGATCTGCTCGATAGCCTTGATCTTGTCGGGATTGGCTTCGATCCCATGATGGGATACAAAGAACCCAAGCAACTTGCCGGAGGGAACACCAAATACACACTTCTCCGGGTTGAGCTTCAAATTGATTTTGCGCAAATTAGCAAACGTCTCCTCCAAATCTTGAATAAGGGTGGCCCTATCCTTGGTCTTGACCATAATATCATCCATATAGGCTTCTATGTTTCTGTGCAACTGTGGCTCAAAACCAATCTGGTCTGCCCTTGCAAAAGTGGACCCGGCACTCTTTAATCCGAATGGCATGCGGACAAAACAGTACGTACCACATGGAGTGATGAACGACGTCTTCTCTTCGTCTTCCTTGGACATGAAGATCTGGTGATACCCAGAATACGCATCCAGAAAGGAGAGCAAATCACAACCTGAAGTGGAATCCACAATCTGATCGATACGCGGCAAGGGAAACGGGTCCTTCGGGCAAGCCTTGTTGAGATCTGTGAAATCTATGCAAAGCCTCCACTTCCCGTTAGCCTTCCGGACTACCACTGGGTTTGCCAATCACGTGGGATGCAGTACTCCTCTGACCAATCCAGCTGCCTCTATCTCTTGATCTCTTCTGCAATGAATTGCTGCCTCTCCAAGGCCTGCTTCCGGACTTTCTGCTTGACAGGTCGGGCATGTGGGCAGACAGCAAGGTGGTGCTCGATTACCTCCCTGGGAACACCGGGGATATCAGATGGTTGCCAGGCAAACACATCGATATTCGCCCACAGGAAGGCAACAAGCGCGCTTTCCTATTTGTCATCGAGGGTGGCACTAATAGTGAAAGTACCATCAACGCCAGCCAGCCCTACCGGGACCTTCTTCACTTGGGGTGCAGCGACCTTGGATCTCTTGCCATTGGAACACTCCGGCACGTCGTCAACGGGTGCCGTGCACTCGGTGGGGGCACGCTTCTCGGACTCTTTGCCGGAGTCCCTGCAATCCCTCTTCTTTCCTTTGCTTTCCTTAACGGGAGCTGCTGCTGCCGCTGCTTCTGCTGCGACCGCATCTCGGTACATCTTGTCCACACAAATGATTGCATCCTTCTCATCTGATGGGATGGTGATGACTCCCAGTGGCCCAGGCATCTTCAAGGTGTTGTAGGCATAGTGAGATGCTGCCATGAACTTAGCCAGGGCCGGGCGTCCAAGAATCCCATTGTATGGCAGGGGGAGATCAACCACATCAAACACAATCCTCTCAGTCCGGTAGTTCAATTCTCCCCCAAACATTACCAGCAACATGATCTTTCCCTTAGGACAGCTCCTGCTGGGATTAACTCCTTGAAACGTGCTGGTAACCTCCAGCTCTTCCTCCGCTATCTGAAGCTTGCTGATAACTGCTCGGGAAATCAGATTCAACCCGGCCCCGCCGTCCACCAACATCTTCGTGACCTTGAGGTTGCGGATTGTTGGGGAGACCAACAATGGCAAACACCCTACCGCAGTGGTACGCCTAGGATGATCCTCCTCGTCAAAGATGATGGGCGTACAGGACCACTTGAGTGGCTTCCGGGCCTCGGGCGCTGGCGCCACGGCATTGACTTCTCGCGCCCACCGCTTGAGTTGGCGGTGAGAGGCGTGCAGAGATGCACCCCCATCAATGCACAGGGTGTCGGTGGCCTTCTGAAACTCTTGCTCACTGGTTTCCTCTTCGTCCCCTCCATCACTCTCATCACCACAGGCTTCCTCCTCTCGACCTCTGGCGGGTTTTCCTTGGTTCCGAAAGGGTTTGCCAGGGCGATTTACTTCACCACCTTGGCCCTTGCCGCCAGCAACATTATGACCCTTTTCCTTGTCACGCTTCTCATATTCTGCTTTCTGTCTTTTGACAAGTTGCTCAACCTGATAACACTCTTAAAGGTCGTGGCCCTTGGTCCGATGAATCTTGCAATACGGCCCATCACCTTTCCCGGCTTTCTCGGCAGCAGCGGCTTCCCGGAAGTCAGCGCACACGGTAGCTTCCTTGCCGGGGGCCTCAGCTTTGGCCTTCTTGCCAGTACTAGGCGTACCCGATCCTTCAACCGTCATCACTGCCTTATCCCTTCGCTTCTTACTACGCTTCTTGCTCTTCTTCTGACTGGTTGATTCATCCTCATCCTCTGAATCAATATTGGTGCAATCTTCCTCTCCGGGCAACTTTCCTCCCTCCTCCATCCGAGCACACTTATCCACCAACATGTAGAGCTCCTTCACAGTCTTGGGCAACCATACGTTCATCTTGGAACGAATCCGGCGGTTGCGCACATTGGACTGGAAGGCGACTATCACGGCTGCCGGATGGATATTTGGGATATTTCTATGAACTTTGCTGAATCTCTGTAAATACTTACGGAGGGTCTCTCCTTCCTTTTGTTGGAGAAGCTGCAAGTCGCTGGGTCGGCCCGGCTCTTGGTGGCCATCGGTGAAGGCACCAATGAACTCATGGCACAGGTCTGCCCATGACGAAATGGAGTTCTCCAGCAGGTGCATCAGCCAAGACCTCACATTGGACTTGAGGGCCAAAGGAAAGTAGTTGGCGAACACCTTCCCATCTCTTCCCCCGGCAGCCTGAACAGCGATGGTGTAGATGCTCAGGAACTCTGCCGGGTTCAGCCTCCCATCGTACTTCTCAGGTATCTCTGGCTTGAACGTGCGAACGGACGGCCAATGGACTTGCCGCAGCTCACGGGTAAAGGCAGGGTAGCCAACCTCGAAAGGTAGGCACCCGCCAATATCGAGCGCGGGCTCGTCGACGCCGGGGCCGTCGCACCCATCGGTCTGGCGGAGGTCGTCGCGGCGTTGCTCGACAATGGTGCGCGTGTCTCCTCTCCGCCTATCCTCCGGGGCTCGTCGTTGGCCTGGACGCGCTCGAGGGTCAGAAGAGGCCATCGAGACGTCGTCGGGGTCTTGATTCTGTTGCGCTCGCGCTGGCTACCGTGGTGGGGACTGTACCGTGGGGACGGCCCCTTCTGTACGGTCAGCAGTATGAGCTGGAGCTGTCGCTTGGGGCGGCCGTGGCGGGCCAGCTCGCCGTGAGCCCCCAGCTTCGGCGAAACCGAGCAGACTTTGGATGGTGGCACGCCATTCATCCATTTGCTCGGCCGTTGGCGGAAACCTCAGCAGCAGCTGAGCCCGCGCCATGGCCTTCGAGGCTGTACTTGGCATGGGTGATGATGAAGTCAATCGCACCGTCGCTCGGCTCCTGACGGTGCCAGTGGCGGCAGCACTGCGCCCCCGCTGCTGCGGGGCGACCACCTGGATGGCAGGGTGGTGCGGCGAAGGCGCTCAGGGCCAGTGGCTTCGTCAGGCGCAGCAGCTTGGTCGACCCGTCCCGGGGGAGGTGCACGCGCTGCGACCGCACCCGTGGTGGGAGCGGTCGGAGGGTGGCGATTCGCCCCGGCCCGAGCACCGTTGCTGAGGCTGTGCCCGTCGGGATGTTGCTGATGCCGCTCTCCTCCGATGTCTCCTGCTCCTGCGTCGGCCGTGGGGGAAGTGGTGACGGCACCGCCTGCCCCGACCACATCCCCAGCAGCGTCCGCGTCCTCACGTGCTCCGCACTCCCCGCAGCGTTAGAGGCCACGGGCGGCAGAGCCTTCGAGGTGAAAGGATGAGCCGAAGAACTGGGTTTCTTCTTGGGCGCCATGGTCGATGGTGTCGTCGATGATGCTGATGGTGATGAAGGTGACTCGCTACACACACCTTCAGGTTCGCGCAAGCGGTCCCCCTACCTGGCGCGCCAAAGATGTCGCGGGAAACCGCGGCCACCTATGGGACCAGGAGGCCCCTTGCTGGTTCGGCAGGGGGGCATCGCGTTGCACAAAGAGCAGACGAGCATGTGGCAGCACGGCAGAGATCACACAGGCATTTTTACCCAGGTTCGGGCCGCCGTGAGGCGTAAAACCCTACTCCTGCTTTGGTGGATTGATGGTGGAAAGGTGGTGGTGGAGCGTAGTACACTTGCCCGGCAAGGGTTGCCTCAGGGCGGCAGTGGCTATGCGCGTATGGGGGTCTGAGTTACCCAACCTTCTAACCCTCTCTACGGTCGCCATGGGCCTCCTTTTATAGATTAAGGGGTCACCACAATGGCAAAATAGTCATTAGGCACTGATAAGATAGCAAGCAGTGCTATCATACCTAACTTTGTGGGCTGACAGGGCGCATTAAATGCATCGCTCATCGTCACATCGTTGGTTGCCCGGCAAGGCTTGCCGGGCTATCTTGCTAGCTCCACGCCTGTTCGCTTGACACGCCACAGGACGGGTGTCATCTGCAGGTGTTTCCTGCAGGGAGAGGCTGCCATGTGGTGAATGGCTGCCACTTAGTCACTCCGCGGTTCGACACCGCACTGGTTGACGACGTGGGTCGTGGTGGAGTAGTTGGTGAGGTGGTTTTGCCTCCGCGTGTCCCGGCAGGCCCTGCCGGGACATCTTGGACGTCGTCTTCTGGGGGTGGCCTCGCCCCTTGCTGAGCTCGCCTGCCCGGCAAAGGAGGCCCTTCTCCTAATGGTGCCTTGCTTCTTTGGCTTGATCTTGGTCCCTCTGATCTGTATGTCAGTCCTTTGAACCTCTTAGTCCCTTGTATTCTAACTTGGGTTGGGGCTTCAATCTCGTCCCCGTGCCTGTGCACAGTCTGGGCAACAGACCCAGGGTTTGTTGCACCAACAGGTGGCTGGCACCTGGAGGCCATGCAGGTCCAGCGCACCTTGCCAGCAGCTTCTCCTTTGACCACTTAGCCCCCCTGTGCCTCTAGTTTAGCTAGGTTCACTCTGAATTGAAAGGTAGCTTCAACTACAGTTCCTGACAATAATCTTGAGAGAGATCCAGAGAGGAGGTGAGCTGGAGATGAAGCCAATGGAGATGTCTGGTGTGTTCTACCTTGGAGGGACCACAAGCTGACCAAATTTGAAAGGGTTTGGACCAGTTTTGAATATAGTTCATGTGTAAACCACCTTACTGGTCCAAAAACTAAATGAGCTTGGTTCACTCATATGGTTGATCTTCTGAAGCTGAATTTTGGTGTGTGGGAGTCATTTGATGTGTAGAAGATGCCATAAAAATTTCATGGCCATTGGATACCTCTAGCTAGTACTTCCTTCACAGAGGTCCCAAAAAGGCAGCAACTTGGCAGAGCCTTGTTGCTAAAAAGTTATATTGGCCAAAGTGATATTTTTGAATATGGTGTCTAGATAGGTTCCCTAGTATCTCAGGGAATTTATTTGGGAGCTTTTTGAGCTAGGAAAATAGAGGTTGCTTCACAATTGACCAATTCTGACCAGAAAGAAAATAATTATTCTGGCCAAAATCTTGCACTGGACTATGGAATATTTTTGAAGATTATGAGGTTAGATGATGATAAGAAGGTGTGACAGGAGTTTGGGATCTTTTTGATCATCCGAACTATAGGTTGCTTCACAACCCATAGTGATGACATAGTTTCCCAAAGGAAGAAAATAAATTATTGGGAAAAGATAAAAATTGGAATTTGATCCAAAAGAGGTGTGGCAGGGTTTTAGCAAGGTGATGAGGGTTTTGGGTCACTAGGGAAAGAGGTTCAAGGATTCATAAGTCCAAAGTCAACTGAAAACCAACCAAAATGCAAATAAAACCAAAAAGATTTTGAAAAGAAAAAGTTGTCAAAAGCCAGGGTGTCACAACCCGATCTTTGCCAAATCGTGAGCTACTTGATTTTTGACTCGGGGAATGTGATGAAGCTCCATACCCTCAAATTTCTTCTCTAACTTTCTCACTGTGTTGCAGTATCCTGTCATAGCGGGGTTTCTGACATCCCATTCTTTCATCACTTGATTGACTACCAGATCCGAGTCTCCGTATACCATCAGGCGACGGACACCGAGTGAGATGGCCATACGCAACCCGTAGAGGAGTGCTTCGTATTCGGCCTCATTGTTGGAGGACTCGAAGTGAATCTACAGGACGTAACTGAGCCGATCGCCTTTTGGGGATACGAAGACCACTCCGGCGCCAGAACCATTCAACATCGTGGAGCCATCGAAGAACATAGTCCAGTGTTCCGCGTGGATCTGAGTCGGCTGTTGTTGTTCTATCCATTCGGCCATGAAATCTGCGAGTGTTTGGGACTTGATTGCCTTCTTTGCTTCAAACTTAATATCCAAAGGAAGGAGCTCGATGGCCCACTTGGCCACTCGGCCGGTTGCATCCCGATTGTTCATGATTTCAGACAGCGGGGCATCACTGATGACTGAGACCAAGTGTTCTTGGAAATAATGTGCAACTTTCTTCGCTGTTAAGTAAATACAGTAGACAAGCTTCTGGTAATGAGGATATCTCTGCTTAGCCGGAGTCAGGACTTCAGAGATGTAATACACTGGCCGCTGAACTTTGTAGGCCTTGCCTTCTTCTTCTTGCTCCACTGTGAGGACTATGTTGACGACTTGGCTAGTTTCCGCAACGTACAAAAGCAGAGGCTCTTTGTTGTTCGGGCAGCAAGCACCGGCTAGGTGGAGAGCAGGGCTTTGAGCTCAACAAACGTTGCTTCTGCTTTGGGGGTCCACTCGAACGTATCGGACTTCTTCATCAGTCGGTATAAAGGCAATGCCTTTTCTCTGAGATGAGAAATGAACCGACTCAACGCTGCGAGATAGCCTGTGAGCCTCTGGACATCGTGCACGCGCTCAGGGTGCTTCATTCGAACAATCGTGCTGATTTTCCGGGATTAGCATCTATTCCTCATTCGGAAATGAGAAAATCGAGTAACTTGCCTCCAGGCACTCCAAAGGTGCACTTGGACGGATTCAGCTTGATGTCGTACTTTCTCAGGTTGGCAAAGGTTTCAGCGAGGTCAGTCAGCAGGTCGGAACCTTTGCGTGACTTGACCATGATATCATCCATGTAGGCCTCAACATTCCGACTGATCTGAGTGAGCAGGCACTTCTGAATCATGCACATAAAGGTAGCACCAGCATTTTTGAGGCCGAATGGCATGGTGACATAGCAAAAACACCCGAAAGGGGTGATGAAAGCAGTTTTTATTTCATCTAGTCCGTACAGTCGGATTTGATGGTACCCGGAGTATGCATCAAGGAAAGACAAACGCTCGCACCCCGAAGTGGAATCCACTATTTTGTCGATGCGGGGGAGCGGAAAATGATCTTTCGTGCAGGCCCAATTGATGTGTTTGAAATCGATACACATACAGAGTGACTTGTCCTTCTTGGGAACCATGACGATGTTGGCGAGCCACTCGGAGTGGTAAACTTCGCGTATAATCTCAGCTGCCAGGAGCCGAGCTACCTCCTCGCCAATCACCTTTCTCTTCTCTGCAGCTGAGCGACAGAGATGTTCCTTAATAGGTTTGGCCTTCGGATCGACTCTCAAACGGTGCTCAGCCAGTCCCCTGGGCACACCTGGCATGTCAGACAGTTTCCATGCGAAGATGTCCCAGTTCTCATGGAGGAACTGGATGAGTGCGGCTTCCTATTTGCTGTCGAGTGTTGTTGAGATGTTAGTCAGAGCGGCTGCAGGATCTTTCGGGTGAACGTGAACTTGTTTCGTCTCTCCCGCCGACTGGAAAGCAGATTCGGAGGCTGGTTTCTTGGAATGAAGCAAATCAGTCGGATCAGCATTTCTCTTGTACTCTTCCAATTCCACCATTGCCATCTGCTCATCAGCAATTTTGGATCCTTGCTGAAGACACTCTTCGGCTCTCTGCCTATTCCCCGTGGCCGTGATTACACCCTTGGGACTGGGCATCTTCAGCTTGAGGTACACGTAACATGGACGGGCCATGAAATGTGCATAAGCCGGTCGGCCGAGGATAGCATGATAGGCGCTGTGAAAGTCCACCACTTCAAATGTCAACTTCTCCTTCCAAAAATTCTTCGAGTCACCGAAAACCATGTCCAAAGCAATCTGGCCGAGTGATATTGCCTTCTTCCCTGGAATGACTCCATGGAACTGCATGTTGCTCTCGCAGAGCCGGGACATCGGAATGCCCATTCCTTTAAGGGTCTCGGCGTAGAGTATGTTCAAACCCCTCCCACCATCCATGAGGACTTTACGTAACCGAGTGCCTCCCACAACTGGATCAACCACCAGTGCCTGTTGCCCAGGGGTAGCAATGTAAGCTGGGTGGTCTGACTGATCAAAAGTAATGGGAGTTTTCGACCACTTGAGGTACGTTGTAGTCGCTGGAATAGCCATATTCACCTCTCGATTAATGACTTTCAGTCGGCTTTTACTCTCGACGTCGGCGAAAATCACCAGAGTGGCATTGACCGTGGGATAATCCTCAGCCTTTTCCTCATTGTCGTCTTCGTCTTGGCTCTTTTCACTTGGCTGACCATCGTGGAACTGCTGAATCAATAGCCTGCACTGTCGAGTGGTATGCTTGGGTAATATCAGGTTACCCTCTTCGTCTTTCTTGGTGTGAATGGCACACGGCAAATCAAGGACGTCCTGTCTCGACTGATCTCTCTTCTTCTTGGGTATCCACTCCTCTTTGGCCTTTCCTTTGTTCTTGCCCTGCGCAGCCAAAGCGGCTGCTTCTGCCTGACATGTACCTTCGGCTTTGCGCTTCTATTTCCGACTGGGATTACCATTGCCGGGTTCGGGATCACCAGCTTTTCCCTTGCCGCTGTGGAGACGGTCTTCTTCCTTGCCATTCGTGTACCGAGTGGCTATCTCCATTATTCTGCTCATGGTCAAGGTCCCAGACCGACCAAATTTCAAGATGAGTCCTCTGTACCTGACAGCAGCCTTGAAAGCACAAACTGCCTGATGCTCGGTGACGTTCTCAACCACATGGTGAAGTGTGGTCCAGCACTGTATGTAATCTCTCAGAGTTTCATTCGGCTTCTAAATGCAGTGCTGCAATTCAGTCAACCCGGCGGGACGCTTGCATGTGCCTTCGAATGTTTTGATGAACACTCGAGCTAGGTCTTCCCAGCAGTATATGCTAGCAGGAGCCAACTGGTTCAACCAAGCCCGGGTCGACCCTTCTAACATCAAGGGTAAATGTTTCATGGTGACATAATCATTGCCTCCACCAATATGCACTGCCACTCGGTAATCTTCCAACCACGTCTCTGGCTTCGACTCGCTAGTGAACTTATTTACTCCTGCGGCTAACCTAAAGTTAGGTGGTATCTCTGTGGCCCGTATGGCCCTGCTGAAACACTCGGGCCCAGAGATGTACACGCCACTTCCACTTGGACGATCTCTGTCCAAGCTCTCTTGATGAGCTCTGCCTCTGTCGACTAGATTCTGCACGAGGACTGACCTTGCGTTGAACCCTGGATCTCGGGGATCGACTGGCTCCCTCCGCTCATCGCCGTATGGGCGCCTGTCATCGTACCGCCGGGGCGCGTATGAATCACCCCTCGGAGGGGGCGTCGGCACTCAACGGCGATCGTCACGGTGATGTCGAGGAGCAAACTGACCGCAGCCTTGATCCAAGTACTGATCCTGGTGGTAACCGCGATCTTCACGCCGCGGAGGCGATCTTAGGCTATGGGCCGACTGAACTGTGTCTGCTCTGACAAACCTGCTGTGAATTCTGTTGCGCGACTAGGAAACGGCCGAATTCTATTCCCCAGCTGCTCTGAGCAGTGCTCGGATCTGCCGAAGACCTTCTCCAGCTTCGGATCAGGACGGCTGGATAGAATCTGCAATCCGTGCAACAGCTTCTACATTTTGAATTGGAGTACAGAATACCTGGTACCCGTTTTGCGATCCACTCAGGAACAGTTGTCGCTGCCGTCGATTGGAGCTTGGGGGTTGCCTGCGAGCGCGGTCGTCCAGTGATTTCTGGAGCTCCTTGAGACGCGTGTGTTCGGTCAGAGTGGCTACGCGCACAGCTTCCAAAGCCTGGGCCTCGGCGATCGTGCTGACGATGGGAGTCCGAAGGACTTGCTCGTTCCTGCGTAGTAGTTCTTATCTCTGTAGAACGGTGAGGGGTTGTGGGTAATACTCGTCATTGCTATGCGACGGACCATCGCCCCCATCCACATCACGGGAATACCCTAGCAGGCTATGCTGAGAGCTGGCCATAAGTACTTCAGCCGCCGGGTCACTGCTCTCGCACTCGGAAGGTACATCTGAGTGATCTGATAATAGATCGATCAAGTCGTAGAGGGATTCATTGGGCTCGATTGTCGCAATCTGCAGAGCGGATGACTAACGAGCCACCGCATGCTTAACCCATCGCTGGAGCCGAGAGCGACCGGATCGCTTGCGACGGCAAGCAGCGGGGAGGGAAAACACCGCCGGGCCCGACTGATACTGAGTCGACAGCTGCTGGAGGAGGACGCCGCAGGAGCTTGCACGGAAGTGTGCCGCCCCGTGAATAGGGAGTGCCTCGACATCCAAAGGGGCTTCTTGGAGCCATGCCGAATCATCGGCAACGAAGCTGAGAGCGTCGAGACGGATCTCACGACCCAAGGACAGTCCACCGCCGGAAACCATGGTGAAGATGTTGAAAAATGCAACCACGCCAGAAGTCGCCTAGACGCCTGCCCCACGGTGGGCGCCAACTGTCATGGGAACAGATCTGACAGTAGAGTATAGGGGTACGTATAGGAGGGCAGAGTCTAGCTATAATATGGTTGTACACTCGGATTTACGAGTTCAGGCCCCTCTCGGAAGAGGTAAAGACCCTATGTCTCGGTGCTGCGGGAGCCTGTTTATCTGGAGTGTTGTGGTACAAGAGGTGCAAACCCTTGTGCATGGGTGGAGGGGCATCTTATATAGAGTCCGCGGGCCCCTCATGAATGCCCCGTTACTCAAGGGTTCAATGGAGAAGTTAAAGGATGCGGGCGTTACAGGTAACGCCAGCATTAGATGTTCTTTATGGTGGCGAACTGATCGTCTGACCGTTATTGTCTCAGGGTGACTCTTGGTCTTCGGTCGCTGAGTGACGCTTAGTACTCCGAGTGGTGGTGAGGCTTTCGAGTGGATCCTGCGTCCGAGTGACTTGTAGGCTGCAGTTATTCCAGTCGGTGACTCCTTCCAAGCTTTGTAGGCCTTGGATTCTTGTATGCGGTGTCCTTGGGTAGGGTATGTAGGTCAGGCCTAGGACCCTACCCCAGATATATGTCATCGTCAAGTTCTACTTGGGTTTTTATCATGAATGCATGTTTACTCACACCCTTGACATCATTAACAGTTCTAAACATAAAGTCACTCAAGCGTTCAATCATATAAGCATTTCATTTCAATTGTCTACTAACACATGCATTAAAGTTTTCTTGTTTAACAATAAAATTATCCAATTCATCAAGGCATTAACTAGAAAATTTAGTATAAGGAATATCACCTTCTTCAAATCTATAGAGAGAATTTACCTCTACTACCAGTGTCGGGGTATCGAGACCATGTATTTCTTCAATAGGTGGTAAATTCTTGACATCTTCAACTTTAATACCTTTTTCTTTCATGGATTTCTTTGCCTCTTGCATATCTTCAGGACTAAGAAATAGAATACCTCTCTTCTTCGGGGTTGGCTTGGGTGGTGGTTCGGGAAGAGTCCAATCATTATCATTCCTCAATATATTATTCAATAGTTCTTCAGCTTGTTCAACTGTTCGTTCCCTGAAAACACAACCAGCACAACTATCTAGGTGGTCCATAGAAGCATCTGTTATTCCATTATAAAAGATATCAAGTATTTCATTTTTCTTAAGAGGATGATCAGGCAAAGCATTAAGTAACTGGAGAAGCCTCCCCCAAGCTTGAGGGAGGTTCTCTTCTTTAATTTGCACAAAGTTAAATATTTCCTGTAAAGCTGCTTGTTTCTTGTGATCAGGAAAATATTTTTCAGAGAAGTAATATATCATATCCTAGGGACTACGCACACAACCAGGAGTAAGAGAATTAAACCATATCTTAGCATCACCCTTTAATGAGATAGGAAACAACTTAAGAATATAGTAGTAGCGAATTTTTTCCTCATGAGCAAATAGGGTGGCTATATCATTCAATTTAGTAAGGTGTGCCACAACAGTTTCAGATTCATAACCACGGAAAGGATCGGATTCAACCAAAATAATTAAATCAGGATCGACAGAGAATTCATAATCCTTATCAATAACAAAGATGGGATAAGTAGCAAACTGAGGATCATATTTCATTCTATCATTTAGAGATTTTTCTTTCTGCTTACATAGTAGTTTCTTAAGATCATCTCTATCATTGCAAGCAAGGAATTCCCTAGATATCTTCTCATCCATAATGTAATCCTCGGGTATCTTAGGCAATTCATATCTAGGATAATCAGGTCTAGTAGGTGAATCATAATTTCCAGTTTCAATAATTTCATCAGTTTCACCACTCTCAAATTCTATAGCTTTAGCAAGTTGTTCATCAAGAAATTCACCTAGTGGCACATTATCATCAAGCAAAGTACTGGCATCATCAATAGCATCATTCATAGCAGAAGTAGCATCATCAATTACTTGCGGCATATCAAGATTAATAGCAGGTGGTGGTGTTGCAAGTTTACTCAAAATAGAAGGTGAATCAAGTGCAGAGCTAGATGGCAGTTCCTTACCTCCCCTCGTCTTAGAGGGAACAATCTTGGTTCTATCATCCTTAAGATTCCTCATAGTGATCAACAGATATAAATCCCAAGTGACTCAGCAAATAGAGCTATGCTCCCCGGAGGGTTCTAGAAGCCACAAGAAGGTTCTAAAAGCTTCCAGAGTATGTCGGAGGGTTCTAGTGGGCTGTCCCCTTAGCTGGCCCAAGGGGCAACGTCACATGGGTCCTAATGGGCCCCAATAGTGGGGTGCCCCAAGTTGGCTTGAGGAGCATGTTGGAGGGGGGAAAGGAGTCCTCGGAGGACTCCTCCTCCCTGATCATAAGGGAGTCCTCCCCAAGTAGCGGCCACCCTTCCCTGGCCACCTATAAATACGTGGGGAGGAGCGCCCCCCTAGAATGCACAAGTTTGGGGGAAAAGGCCTCATGAGTCCAAATTATGTGATGATTTTACGCTTTATTTTGTGCCTACATGGTAGGCTATGTTGGATTTTACCGTGTTCACGCACGTCTTTTTGTTTGTTTTCTACACAATGTTTGTTTTCGGAAGTGTTTGAGGTTTATGGAAAGAACACCATGAAAGGATGATGAAATCATGTCAATTAATGTGATTAATTATCACCATAACAAAATAAAAGCATATGAGAGAGTAGGGAGTTGTACAGAGGCAACAGAGCACAATACGGCGTATGGTACAACCGCAAGCGCTCATGCCATTGGTCGTATCACATGCCACCACCACCTCCCGGTCAACCACTTCACCCCCCGTGCGATCGGATTTGAGATCAGACGCCCACATACTCCAGAAACTCATCCAGAACAGAGAACCTAGCCTCCGGAAGGCATCCAGAGGGGGATTGGCAAGGAGGAGATCGTCATCACCACCGCTTCATGCAAGGGGATGTAGGCATCAATCATCTTCACTAGCACCCATATCCATCTTAACGTAATACCGAATCTGTAGTTGTCGTAAGTAGGTATAGAGTGGGCTGATTAGACTACTTGCCAAATGAAAAACTATCTTTTTCCAATTTTAGTTCTTGGCAGATTTCAGCAAGACTACAAACACCATACACATGCAAGTCTACAGACACCCTACACATGTATGTGTGAAATTATGTCCCTGCATCCACCAAAAAAATCTTCCACAACAGATGAACAAGTCAAAACTTCTCCACTGGCCACCTTAACATTCAGTGTGGGAACTTGTTCAGGTTTGAACTGTAACCTATGAACCAATGCAAAATTCAGGAAACTATGATAACTACCAGAATCAACCAACACGAGAAACACTTGACTTCCCACTAATGCTCTCAAGTTGATACACTTGGAGTCTTCTGAACCAGATAGAGCACGTAAGGACACAAAATGATCCTCTATTCAACCAGATAGAGCATCTAAGGACACAAAATGACCCTCTATTGGAAGTTGACCTTCCATGGCGGCAACTGCAAATAACAAACTTTCCTGATTTAACCCAAAAATTCAGAATGAAGCGTTGCTTCTGAAGTTTCTGCACAAGTTCTACAGTAAGAGGGATATCCCATGGGTTCACCTGATCTGGGACACCTACTATACTGACAAGATCCCGCACGCTGCTGACCCGGTGGGCTCGTTCTGGTGGCGAGATGTTCTCAAGCTCACCCCCACTTACCGTGGGGCTGCGAGAGTGCAAGTGGTTGATGGCACGTCGGTCCTCTTCTGGAAGGATCTTTGGCTCAATAATGTCCTAGAGGATAGCCATCCACGCGTCTTCTCCTTCGCCATGCATGAAGACGCCTCTGTTAAAGATTTCTTAGAAAGCACAACATTGCATGAATCCTTTCATCTCCCTCTGTCCACCCAGGCCCTTGAGGAAGTGCACGACCTACAAGCTCTCTCAGTGATAATGAGCCCATCCTCTGCAAATACTGATGTCTGGAATTACGTCTGGGGGAAGGCGGAATTCAAGGCGGTTGATTACTACAAATTTTGCTTCAAAGATGTTCAAGCCCATTTGGCTTTCAAATGGCTTTGGCGATCAAAGTGTACCATGAAGATCAAGGTCTTTAGCTGGCTGCTTCTTCATGATAGGCTCAACACACGTAACATGCTGAAACGATGCCACTACAATATTGGGGATGATTACGACTGCCTCCTGTGTGGACAGCACATTGAAGAATCAGTGGACCACATGATTTTTACCTGCCCATTCAACCAAACCTGTTGGAGGAAGCTCGATATCAGCTGGCCCATGTTCACCTCTCGCCTTGACGTCATCCAAACGGGTTGAGACACCTGGCACACTTCGCTTTTTATTGAAACTTTCCTAACAACCGCTTGGAGCCTGTGGAAAGAAAGAAACAACAAACACTTCAGGGGGGGTGAACCTGAGTTTGGGCTCTTGGCTCAACAGATTCAAGGAAGATTTTGGTCTGCTGGAACATAGGGTTAGGGAGGCTCATAGAGCCACAGTGAATTCCTTTTGTACCACTCTTACCTGAGCTCCCACTCCATCCCCCCTCTCCTCCCACATGTACTTGTGAGAGGCCGAGCGTAAACAGTAGGAGCCTCTCCTACCGGCCCCCTTTAAAAAACTACAAATAATAGACTTTCAGATAATAGAGTATCAGATGTAGTTATTTACAAGGCCTTTAACTGAGCTTGCACCGCACACTGGTGGCAGGGGAATACTTCTTTCCACATTTGAAACATAATCCATTAGTTCGACGATATTCTTTCAACTATCAAGCCTTCCATAAATCTCCTGGTCCATATTTAGCTTTGTGGTCATCCTAGTGCCCACTAGTCATATGTTTTAGAAAACTATGTTTAATCTGACCTTTAGCTCTTTCCAGCACACTTTCCTAAACCATAGCATAAGTAATCGCCTGAGCTACAGTCAGTGGTTGTTGTGTTTCCACATGCCCGATAGGCTCCTCCCTAAGCCCCGTGACAAGAGCTTATTCTGATACACTAGTTAAACAAACAAACATTTGTACTCTGCCATAGACACAATTTGCTTTAACTGATGTAGTTGACGTATCTTGTCCTTATGGACATTCACATCAAATTCTTGCAAATACATCCTGCACAAACTTGTCCTAATCATGCCAACCTAATGTCTGCTTATATGCTCTATCTGGAAAAAAATTACCAGGTAGATCGAGAGGTTGTGAGGAATAAATCGGACCAAAACAAGCTATGATTACAAAAATGTTATGACATGGGATTTGAATCACCAGGTGTAAGGATACATGAGGAAATTGGGGAATTCGGCAGAGAGAGGAGTCTTGGAGAAGAAGAAGAAAGAAACAACAAAGGACAGGGGAAAGTGGAGGCTTCTCAGGGCACGTGCACTGGTGACCGTCCGATCGAGATACCAACGGGCTGGATCGCGAGTAGAATCTTGGTTGTGGCACCACCACGCAATTTCTTTTTTGGTCCAGGGGCATTTTCGTCTTTTTGCTGGCACAACAACCTGGGTAGGGATGTAAACGGATCGGATCGGATCGGATAATGCCCTTACCGTATCCTTTACCATATTTTTTATCGGATTCGAAGTGGAGCGGTTAGTGACTAGATACGGATTCGAATGCGGATTATATCGGACTACGGATTCGGAGCGGAATCCCTAGCCTTGGGCGCACTCTAGCTCAGAGCTCCCACGATCCCCTTTCTCCTCTCTTTTTTGAATTTTCACCGGGGGGGAGATAATCTCCCCACCTGAATTTGTATTCAGTTGCCTATAAGGCTTTGCAGCCCATCGCAAGATAGGTTCAAGTGAACCAGAAGTACAGGGGGCACGAAGGAGAAGAGATAAGCAAAAACAACACACTCTGACAACACAAGGGAGAACAAAGAGGGAAAACCCAGCACAAAACAAACGAAGAGCACTGCCGGTGGAAACGAACTGCATCGGCCAGCCAAGACCAAACCACGACACTGCACCGTCGACGCAATCGAAAGGCCCCGCGCATCCGAGACTGCATAACGCCGCAACACCACCTGTGTCGTGGCGCACATTCGAAGGGTCACACGAGGCCGAGACGACGCCACGGCGCCTGTGTGCCACCGGCAAAGTCGAAGAGCATTGCCCAGCAGACCAGACCATGGCACTGTACCGTCGACGCAATCGAAAGGCGCCGCGTAACCGAGATTGCACAACGCCACGACACCACCTGTGTCGGGGGTGCATTCGAAAGGTCATACGAAACCGTGACGACGCCACGGCACCTGTGTGCCACCAGTGTAGACGCAAGGCATCGCCTAGCAGAGACACACCAAGGATCACTCGAGCACGAACACCGCCGGAGAAGAGCACAAAACCACCGTCGACCCCAAGCCGGCCGCACCCCCGCCACCATCAGCCACACACCACCGCCAACCACATGAGCCGTCGATCACCAACAGTCAAGGTCTCCAAGACAACACCTCCATGGAGGTAGGGACATCCACGACGCCGCCGTCATCCGATCTAGCAACACTAGATCATGGGCTTTCACCTGGAGACACCGGACTCGAGGGATTTGGGTGAACTGGCCTCCTCAACAATGCGCCCTTTCTCCTCTCGCTCCCCCTCTCTCCACAAATTGCCACCGATGCCGCCACAACCAATTCCTCCTAGGCATGGTCGTCTCCGACGCAACCATCAATAGGCAGGAATCCTCCTCGCCTCACTTCCCCGCCCTAGCTGTTGCTCTTCGCCACTGCCCGCACCCGCACAACTAACCCTAGCCTCTCACAGGAAGGAGAGGGGGCATGGGGGAGGAACTTGTGAGATAGAACTCTGAAATTGTGAGATAGCTTGAGTTTTGCAATTTGAAACTCACAACTAGGTGCTACAGCTGAAGAAATAAGTCTGCCTCCACCAGCTACAGCAATAGTTCTAGGTTTTACAGGTAATAGCTGGCAGCCACACTTCACAGCAAAATCTTGGCTCATGAAAGAAGTAGTACTTCCTGAATCCAGAAGGGCCACAGCTCTTTTCCCTTTGATGTATACTATTACTGTTGGTGTTGGAACAGCTAGCTGTTGTCCTAGTGCATGTGCAGAAATGAACATAGCTTGTTCTTCTTCTTCAGCTAGTTCTTCTTGTTCTGGAGGAGCTAGTTCCTCAGCACTGTCATTCTGCTCCATTGTTTCTTGTTGCATGAGATGAACATTGGGTATTAATTTACATTTGTGCCCAGGAACCCATTTATCACCACATCTCCAACATTCTCCAGGCTTTTTAAATTTCTGATTACTGAAAAAAGTTGTCTCAGGTTGTTTAAGAGGAATTTGTTGCTGCTGTAAAGGAGAAGAAGCTAGCTTGCTCTGTCCATTGTACTGTTGCTTCTGATAGTAGTTGGTATAAGATAGGCCTTGTTTCTTTGATGTAGGTAGCACTGGGGGATGACAAGGTTCTACTTCCTTGGCCAAACAATAAGCATCAATAAGGGTTTGTGGTATGTGAGGTCTGATCTGAAATTTAATTCCCTCTCTGAGTCCATTTACATAACATCTCACAAACCATAATTCACTTAATTCTGGATTTTCCTCTTGAACTTCTGTCATTAGGTTTTCAAAGGTTTTTGTGTACATAGAGACTGAATTGTTGTTTTGTTTTAGAGTATTGAACTTTTCAGTTAGATCATAAGATCCTTGCTCTGAAAATCTTTTAACTATTTTAGCTCCAAACTCTTTCCAGGACAATTTCTTCTTCAGCAGTCCAGATCTCCTCAGCCATGTATCAGCTTCCTCAGTGATATACATTTGAGCTAGAGAGACTTTATATTCCTCAGGTGCACCAGACATTTGAAAATATTTGTTACATTGCCTTATCCAGCCCACTGGGTCCTCTCCATTGAACCTTGGGAAGACTAACTTGGGTCCCTTAGTGATGGATTTCATGAACTGTGCCTGCATGTCCTGCTCATAAGTTCTATAGTACCCTTGCCAGAGTTGTCTCTCTCTATTTTGCTGATAGTACTTGTTGAATGCAGGAGTATGATCATTATGCCTGGCAGTCACTGGTGTTCCTATAGCACTAGCAGTCTCCTGTCTTCCTTGATTTGCATAACCTGGAGGGGCTGTAGGTCTGGTAGTTCTAATTGGTGGTAAATTCTGGAGTTGCAATTCTTCTAGCTGCTTGGATTTTTCCTTCTCAGCTGCCAATTGCTTCCTCAACTGCTCTATTCGTCCCCTTGGTCAAGTGGTTGTTCCTGATGCAGAGTAGGAGATTTGACTACCTGACTAGAACTGGGAGGTTGTGTGTCAGCTTGAGGATGAGTCCCTGGCCGAACTATACTCTTCAGAACTGTACTGATAACTGATAACTGCTTGCGTAGATCAATTACGGCCTGCTCAACATTTCCCACTTGCAGAGATATCTCACCTTGCTTGGTGCTCATGGAATGAACATCACTCTGGAGTTTTGCCACTTCTGCATGTATCAGAGAATTGTCCTTCTGGAGAACACCGAAATCGTCGCGCATGGAGAGTACCTCTTGAAGATCTGCATCATCGATCGCCTTGGTGCGCCCCATCTCCTTGATCTAAGGTGGAGGTGAGGAATTTTACCACTGGCGTGCCAGCAACCCTTCCCTGACCTCAGATATCCGCGCCTCCCTGGCACATGGATCAGTGCTAGAGCGCGGAATTTTACAGATAAAGCAAGGCGCTCGAACAACCGCCTCTGCTCGACCGATCTGTGCCCAAACAAGCACCGCCGCCAGCGCCGCCACACCGCCACCAACTACTCCAACCCCACCGCCAACGCCTCGCCGCCAGCAGCCACGAAGAAGGGAGGGAATAAGGGTGGGAATCACAGATCTGAGAGAAATTTTTTTGCTCCAAGGAACGATGGCTCTGGATACCAATTTGTCAGGACCAAAGGAGTTTATCGATCTATTGGAGAGATTTGAGGATGGAAATCACGAAGAATTTGAGATCTCAGATGTATTTATGGCTGTAAGACGAGCTGTATTGTCTAGGGTTCTAACCCCGCATAGCAATTGGGAAATTCGTCATGGTCCTCTCCAGCCACAGCCCGGTTGGTTATAAGCAGAGTGCTGGCTAAAAGAAAATGAAATGCTACAGGTACACAATAACTTTCATCGGACGGTGGAGATGCGAAGTAAGCATAGGAGCCATCGTAGCCATCCGTTGTTGCTGAAACGGTATTGCCTGAATAGCTACACCCCTGTTTACTGAATACTGAAGATGTTAACTGAGTCATCGACAGTTAGTCCTGACACTCGCCTCACTTCCCCGCCCTAGCTGCTGCTCTTCGCCACCGCCCGCACCCGCACAACTAACCCTAGCCTCTCACAGGAAGGAGAGGGGTCATGGGGGAGGAAGGAGAAGAGGACACGGAGGTCATGGGGGAGGAAGAAGAGGAGGCTATGGAGGTCGTGGGGGAGAGGAACAAGATGCCCCCCCGGTTCCCGAGGTTGGTCTTCACGTCAACTGCGCTGGCGGCTCTCCGTTGTGCTTGGCCGTTCTTAATCATTGGCTACTGCTCATCTGCGATTTACCCTTCATTTTACCTACAGATTTGTCCGCTGTTAGCGGATTCTCTTCGTTTTGGTCGGTGCCTGCACGTCATCTATAAGCACCCTCCTGCGTCTTCGTTCACGGATTTGCAGGTCAACCCATCTTCTCCTCCTCCTCCTCCTCTCCATTCATCTTCTATTCCACAGCAGGTCATACCAAACGAAAACAGAGATGCAGTGATATATGCTCACCTGGTCAATTAATTCATACCAAACGAAAAGAGAGATGCAGTGATATATGCTCACCTGGTTAATTCAAACCAATGAAAGCAATATTCTCTCTATCTCTTATGTCTCTTTTCTCCAGCTTATATATAAAAAATAATGGTATATGTCACAAGCATGGAACCACAAGACAGACAAACCAAAGATTTTGGTCAGAAATAGTCATGGTGATGTAGGGATAGGAGAACCCAATGTTTATGGTCACAGATAGACATAACTACTACATTTAGTTTTGGTCTACTTATGCATGCATTCAACAAAAGTATTTCGATGTTTGTCGATTCAACTGAAGTGTACTTTCTGGATTGCCCGTGTTAAAATTATCAACTAGCACTAACCACATGTTTATATCGTAGTACTGTACTTATTTGTAACTCTACTTGGTCAGACGGATCTTGAAAAAGATCTTAGCCTAATTTAAATGTTTTATCAAAAAATAGAATAAAATCTACTCCGGAGGTAGATGCATGCCTACAAATAATGTATAGCTTTAATACCATTGTGATAATAGTATAAGTGTAAGGACTTTCTTTTCTGGTAAAGGCCAAAAGTAATATTCTCTGTGAACTAGAAGATACAACAAGAGAAAGAGAGCAAAAGGAGACGAGTCTCCTGTGTATTTGCAAATTTGAATGTATATGTCGTAATACCTTAGGCCACATGTTCTATTGTAACGGCCCGAGACCGACGCTCCAGATGCCTTCCATGTATTTGCGTTTCGCAGTGTGAATTGTTTGTTTATTGCATTGCATCATGTCATCATGCCATTAATTTTTGCAACCGTTTTAAAACTCAAATAAATTGCATGGATCTTTGATCCATTTAAATCGAGGGAACTCACATGGTGATTTCTCTTTATAACATATTAAAAGTCTCTCAATATTATTAGAGAGCTATAATAAATATTTCATTAATTTGGAATAACCCAGGGACACACTTACATTTAAAATTTCCAGGCCTATTCCATTTCAAGTTTGTTCCCCAAACTTTGCCAACAATTCTTTATCTCTTTTATCGATGTTCCTCCAAAATCCTCAACATTTTTTGGGCACTTATAAATCCCAGTCCTAGTTCAAACCCATTTAAATTTAATTCAAATGAGTTTGAATTCAACTTCACGCTCATGCTCACTTTCTATTTCTTGGATCAAGCTCATTTTTATGAGTCCAGGAAAATTGTCCTCGTGCTCAAATTCCTTTCCCTAACCCCTCTTCCTTTTTCCTTCTCTCTAATGCTTTTCTGTTAAAGAAAATTAGAGGGAGAGAGAAGAGAGCCAGCCCAACTGGGCCTCCCAGCTACCGCAGCTCGGCCTGCTCCCAGCAACCAGGCCGGCCCATTAGCCCAGCCCGCTACCCACCTAACCCTATAACCTAGCTCCTCTCGTCCTCCCACTCTTCTCCCGATCCTCCTGTTCACGCCGCCGCCACACACAGCCAGCGCCAGGAGGCCGCGCCCGATACCCTCGACCCTCTCCCTCTCGTTCTCCTCGCAGTCGGCCGCCTCCTGCAGCCCGAGCGCCACCGCCGGAGCTACTCCGTCCGCCGCGAGCTACCCCGAGCCCCAAGCGCGGCCCCGACCTCCGCCTCCCGCCGTTGGCGGCGAGCAAGCCGCTGCCGTCCGCCTTGTCGCGGTTCCCCTCGCCGCACCTCCTCGAGCAGGAGCTCATGCCCGAGCTCCTCCGCCACCCGCAGCCCCGCGGCGCCGCCTCCCTGCCATGCCGTGTCGGCGACCGTCGCCGCCCCGGTGAGCCGCGTTGACCAGCTCGCCGGGCCTCCACCACATCGCCCCTGCCTCGTTCTCGCCAGATTGGATCGCCGCCGTCGCGCCAAGTCCGTCGCCAGCCGCCGTCACCCCTGCTTCGCTTCGGGCCCTCCTCTGCGTCGCTCGCCCAGGCCGCCAGCAGCCTCAGCGCGCCAAGGCCGGGCCGTGCTGCTTCCTCGATGGCCCAGCTGCCTATCCTCGCCGGCGCGCCCGACCTCTTCACCGTGTCGCTCCCCTGCTTCTGTGAGTGCTCGAGGACGACGACCAGAGCCATGTCCCGTTTCGCCCTGTTGACTCCCTTCGTTGACCACCAAGACCCGAGGCCTTTTATGCTGCTTCGATTTGGATGCGCCAAGAGCCTCTCCGACAAGTGTATGACTACGAAACGTGTACCACTACTTTCACTACCATCGCCAAGTACCACTACTTCCCTCAACGAACTTGATCCGTCCCGATGCACGTTTCGAAGGTATAACCGCCGAGACGATGACCCGTGGACGAATGCATGTTGTATGAGATGCATCCTATGTTTGCACCATGTCTGAATTTGTCGCTTGCATGTTCCTTGTTGCCATGCCGTCGTCTCGTGGGAACCCGGTAACCGGGAGCACCCCACCATCTTTGCATGACACGCTCACGCCACCCTTCTTTTGCATCGGCATCTCAATGAGTTGTCGGAGTAGCCGGAATGTTGCCGTGGCACCCCTTTCTTTCCGCCATGGTGACAAAAGGCTTCATATCATGCTCATGTCAACATTTTCATAAAATTGCATAAAACTTGTATATGTCATCCGCATCATGATAACAACATTTAAAATGCTTAAAATTATTGTTTGCATTAAATTGCTAAATGACATGTGGGGATTTACCGGAATTGTTGTTTGTCGTTTCCGGCCTCACTTAAACTTGCCTAGATAGGTAGTTTTATTATGCCTCACCTCTTGCCATATTAACCAACATTTAATATTGATGAGTAGCATAAACGGGTGTGAACTAAATAATTGCATGTGGTGTTTCGTCAATATGCAACATATTGAGCTCCACTTAACTTGTAGTATTGTTTGTTGCACTTGCCATGCCATGCCTTATTTAAATGGACATGCATCATACTTGGTTGTGCATCATGCCATGTTTATGCTTGGTTGTTTACCATGTTGTTTGCTTCTTTCCGGTTGTTCTTCCTTTCGATAGTTCCGGTTACGTTGCGTTTGTGAGGATCCGTTCGACTACGTTGGTTCGTCTACTTCATGGATTCGGTCTTCTTCCTAGCGGGATTTCAGGCAAGATGATCATTATCCTGGATACCACTACTATCTTTGCTTTGCTAGTTGTCTCGATGCTATCGCTATGTCGCGCTACCTACCACTTGTTTATCAAGCCTCCCAATATGCCATGAAACAGCCTCTAACCTTTTTTACCATCCCAGCAAACCGTTGTTTGGCTATGTTACCACTTTGCTCAGCCCCTCTTATAGCGTTGCTAGTTGCAGGTGCAGTTGTAGGTTGTTCCATGTTGGGACATGGATATCATGGGATATCACAATATCTCTTATTTAATTAATGCATCTATATACTTGGTAAAGGGTGGAAGGCTCGGCCTTTTGCTTGGTGTTTTGTTCCACTCTTGCCGCCCTAGTTTCCGTCATACCGGTGTTATGTTTCTTGATTTTGCGTTCCTAACACGGTCGGGGTTTATGGGCCCCCCTTAACAGTTCGCTTTGAATAAAACTCTTCCAGCAAGGCCCAACTTTGGTTTTACCATTTGCCTAATAACAACTAAAACTTGCATAGGGACCGGCTAGCACCCGAGGACTCTTAATTAACAACCCGGGCCAGTGCTCCTCATGAGTGTTGGTCCAAAACGGGCAGACTGCGGGGCCACCACGGGGCAACTCGAGGTCTGGTTTTACTCGTAGGCTGACCTATCCGATCGTGGCCTGAGACAAGATACGCGCGGCTACTATCAGGGTGTCGGCACGTCGGGAGGTCTTGCTGGTTTTGTTTTACCATTGTCGAAATGTCTTGTGAACCGGGATCCCGAGCTTGATCGGGTTGTTCCGGGAGGAGGATTTTCCTCCGTTGATCGTGAGAGTTTGTGATGGACTAAGTTGGGACACCCCTGCAGGGTTTGATCTTTCGAAAGCCGTGCCCGCGGTTATGTGGCAGATGGGAATTTTTAATATCCGGCTGTAGAGAACTTGACACCAAATCCGAAATAAAATACACCAACCGTGTGTGTAACCGTGACTGTCTCTTTTCGAGTAAGTTCGGGAAGAGAACACGGTGGGGTTATGTTTGACTCGTAAGTAGTTCAGGATCACTTCTTGATCATTACTAGTTTGCGACCGTTTGCGTAGCTTCTCACCTTACTCTTGTATTCGTAAGTTAGCCACCATACGATGCTTAGTGCTGCTGCAACCTCATCACTTATCCATTCCATACCCATTAAGCTTTGCTAGTCTTGATACCCATGGTAATGGGATTGCTGAGTCCTCGTGGCTCACAGATTACTACAACAACAGCTGCAGGTACAGGTAATGCGATGATCTGGCGTGAGAGTGATGCTCGCTTGTTTTGGAGTTCTTCTTCTGCTTCTTCTTCGATCAAGGGATAGGTTCCGGGTCGGGAGCCTGGGATTAGCAGGGTGGATGTCGTTCTTCTTTTTCGTTTGGTTTCATCCGTAGTCGGATCCTGCTCTTCTGTACGATGATTGCTATGTATTGATGAACTGTTGTATTCATGTTGTAGCTTGTGGCGAGTGTAAGCCTTTACCTTGTATTCTCATCTATTCAGTACATGGTATGTTGTAATGATATCCACCTTGCTATGCGCTCGAGATGCGGTTGTGCCCCAATCATGAATTCATCATGTGATTGGGATAGAATCACATCTTGGGTGCTACATCTATCTTCCATCAAGATGATTATGCCGCAAAACCATCAATCATAGTTATTCTTCTCCTAAAATATCTGAAATGCCCTCTCTATGTATCACCTAAATTTAACCTTTATAGTTTCTACCTGCTTCAGTTACTGTTTTGCATTGCAAATTGCCGATCCAGTTTTCCAAATATAGATATATATAGAGAGGGTCACACTTGTGTTTCGCAGAATATATCCATATTTATGCACATATTTCAATTTTCAGGGCCGAATTTCTTAGCATGGTGAAGAAGCATTCACATTTGATTGGGTGGACTGTGGTTGAGGCTGAGGATGATCCATCAGACATGGAGATGGATGATAAATTCTGGCAAATGCTTGATCTTTTCTTCATGCGTGATAGGGTTTTGACAATTTGAGGGGGTAAATTATATGGTATTGGAGTTCAGGGGGTTATGGATCCATCAATGTGGATTTGAGGGGGATAACTATACTTCTTTCATTTCTATTTGTCTAGCTTATTATGGGCCAAGTTTCCTGGTCTGATGGGGCCATGCACAATGCAAATAACGGCCGAGGAGAGAATAACGAGGGAGACGGGTGGCTACGATAAAAAAAACGTGATCCCTGTCGCCCGAGCCCCAAAAGGAATTTTTCGGACTCGGGTAGGGATATAGTATAAGCAGGAGTACTCAGGTAGCGAAAGGACTCTTTCGCGACCGAGCGACGGTGGCGGCGCTGGGGGTATTCATGGGTATTCCATGGAATACCAAAGAATTTGGCCCAAAAAAATTGACTATACATGTATTGATGGAGCCCACTAGAGCAGCCCATCCTGAGGCACGACAGCCACACAACAGATTAGCAGGTCTCCGTCTGTTACTCAAAAAAAAAGAAAAAAGCAGGTCTCCGTCTCACGCTCTCCCTCCCTCGATCGAATCCCCAAACCTAGCTGACGGCGCCGGCGACGGCAAGCGATTCCAGCCATCCAGGTCCTGCAATCTAGCCCCCTGCCCATCTCCCTGTCCTCCGGCCCTCCCCTACCCTCTGGGCTCTGGCCTTCCCCTCCGCCTCCGTCCTCCGTGGTTCGTGCGGGGTTGCGGCAGTGGGTTGTGGGCCTCCCCCTTGCACCGCCACTGCTCCGGGCGCCCTTTACCTCCGGCGTTCGTCACCGTCAGGCGTCGCCGCGTCAGTCCGCCGTCCATCCACACCAATCACGGAACCACCAAGGTAGTGTTTCTCTGTTTTTTCAACAAATCTGGAGTTTTTTTTTTTGCAAACTGCCACTGCCATGCCACATTGCCACTAATAGAAGTTCTTGTAAATTGTAATTGTTTGTCACTGGCACTAATTGTAGCTATAGGTTGTAGTCTGAAAGAGTGAAACACTCCACTGCCACGTTGTAAATTGTAATTGTTTGTCACTTCCACTAATTGTAGCTATAGGTTGTAGTCTGAAAGAGTGAAACACTGCCATTGCCACGTTGTAAATTGTAATTGTTTGTCACTGCCACATTGCCTATAGGTTGCTCATTGGCAATATCCTTTGTTGTTTGTAATCTTTCTTAATTGTTAGAGATATTGTCACAATGATATTTTGTTACTATTATCGATGCATGGTCATTGAGTCATTGATTTCGCCATCTTACTGCAGATTTGTTGTTCTATTATATTACTTTGACAAAAATAATAAAAATTAAAAGAATACCCACAAACAAATTCCTGCTCCGCCACCGCGAGCGATCCCTTGGCGCAGCCATACTCAGCCTCAGGTAGGAGTAGTAGTTTATATCTCCGCCTAGTGCACATGTGCCGTGTCCGCGTACGCAGGATACGTGGCCGATACGCGTGTCACCAGAGTATCCTGTTTTTCTGATCTGATTAAAAAAGAAAAGAAAAAAAGAGAGCTGACACGCCGCTGGGACGCCGGCGACACGGGAGCGCAGCGAGCCCAATAGAAGCCCACCTCCTAACCCTAGCAGCCATCGGTCTTTCTCGGTTCGCTCGATTGCACAGGACATGGGATTGGATCAAGCGACCGCGTGACGGCGCCGCTGCCGCCGCCTGGAATCACCTTGCCGCCTCCTGTAGACCGTAGCCGCCTGCCGCCAGCACGGTAACTTCTTCTTTCTCAAATCCCTGCTCTCCTTCGGTCCTCCCATGCTGTTGCCTCCTGCCTGTCGTCTTCCTCTAGTGCGCTGGGCGCTGGCTTGCTGCTGCTTCGCTTTGTACAGTATACTGTTGTTGCTTGCTCCTGCTCACCTGCTACTGTTGCTGTTGTTCCGGCTAGGCAGTGACATATACATACATGGCATCTGTGGGCACTTACCACAAGAACCAAAAAAGAGGCATGGATGCAACAAATGGGGCTGTATTTGGAAATCATGTCACACAATCAGTTATTCTTTGGACTTATTGCATGATATATTCTATTAATTATTTATATATACCCGTCATATCGACGTATTGGTGTTTCTATAAATTGCGTGGGTGCTCAGGCTCTGGCCTGGGCGAAGGAGAGGCGACCGACGAGGCATATGGGGATGCAAGATTTGGCTGCCGGGGTGGCTGATGCGTGGAGGTTCAGCGAGGGAAGGTCCGAAGGTGGGCTGACGGATTGGCTGTCGACCAGAGGATTTCGAGGGCTGGGTGAAAACCCGTTTCTGGCCATGGCTGGAGCCTGTGACGGCGGCGTCCGTGGACGCCGTGACCTTCCTGAAGGCGTCGACGGGATGCTCTCTCTTCCTCTGCGAGGGACAACTCCGGGGGAAACTCCAGACCCGAGGGTCGGTCGTTGGCGGCGTGTTGACGTCGTTCCCCTCTTGAGGGCATCGATTTTGGAGGTTAATCCGGTCAGGGGGGCCAGTGGGTGTGTTGGGAGGTTGGGTGGTAGAAGGCGTTGATGTGGCGTCGAGGCTTCTGTGGCAACGATGATGAGGCAAGTGAAGTCGGAGGCGTTGCGGTGGTTGTTGTAGTCGGCTCTTCTCCGACGTGTCCGTGAGATTACCTCGGTTTGTTTGTTGTGGTGAAGTCGGAGCTGCGGCGGCGGGACCCCTGTGGCAACGATGACAGGCGGCAGGTGGTTCGTTCGGTGGTCTTCCACGGCGCCAGCCTGGCATAGTTCTTCTTTGGATCTCTCCTTCAGAGTCGGAGCTGCGCTGCCCTCGACGCGGGTGGCTGAGTTCTGGCACGGTCTGTGTGTGCCGCTCAGCGGTTTGTGACGGTTTTCGCCCGGTTCTCCGTTAATTAACCGGGCAATTCTCTTCTGCTTAATTAATGGATGAGGCAAATCTTTTGCCTCCGTTTCAAAAAAATAAAATAAAAATAAAAATAAATTGCCGTGTCCCCGTCCCCGTATCGCCGCTGGCACATCGAGGGTCGTCGTCGCCGCCTTGTGGGTACTTGCCGCACCATCCCCAAAGTGCTAGAGGCGCTGCTCCTACGAATGCTTTGCTTCCTTCTAGCTGGCCTTGGAGCCCTCGCTTCTTTAATTTCCAGCAAGAAATTGAGCAAGCCTGGAAGGTGATTAGCACTAGTACATGGCTGCTTTGCTTCAGTATTAAATTTTCTAGTATAGATTTGATCCATCCATCAGTGATTTTGTTGAGGGTACAAGTTAAGGTTAGAGAAGCCTGCTGCATATCAAATTAAGGCGTAGAGCCTTTTATAATCTGATGTATGTTTTATTCTACAAATCCAAGTACTAGATCACGTGATGTTGCCAAGAAACTAGTGTCGGTATTATTTTTTCTACTTGTATATAGTACCTTTGCATTTGTTCTTAGGGAGTGCAGGTTATTTTGAATTTTGCCCATACCATATACCTGTGACCACCTACTTAAAATAACAGGGAAAGTATATACAGAGGCTAAATAGCCTAGAAATTTCACCAAGTATTTTTCCTTCTGTTGGAGCAATAATACTTGTGTATGATTTGTAGTATAGTTGTGCAAAAATAATGAAACCTGCTACCGCTAGTCAGTAGCCTTGGGTCATTGTTCTGTGAAGCAGCCAGTATAGTAACTGAAAGAGAAGGACCTTACTGGCTAGTATTTGGAAGCTGTATCGGTTAACACAAATTTATAACTGGTGTTTTTAGTGGACTGACACTAGTATGATTGGTACATAAAGCCACGACCTTATTTTTCGTTTATTTTTTGACCTGCTTTTTTTTTGTTTATTCGCAGGGCTGCTCTACTATATTATTTACTACTTTGATTTGAATTTACAGTTCTTTCTCTTAACGCGTGTAATTTGTATTTCAGATAATCGTGTGGTCTCTTAGGCGATTATTAGAAGAAGGGACTGGCAAAATTGATCCATAGAGAAGTCTGTCTTTGAACAATGAACCGACAATTCCTGTACATGACGGCCATGAACGTCAAAAGGAGTTCATACACTCTGCACCGCATCAAGGCGTCACAATTGTTTTACCCCAAGGGTGCACCTGACTCCGCGGCTGCGGCGGTGGAGGTCCGTTCTGTGCCGCCAGCAACAATGGCTTTCCACCCTCCTCGGTCCGAGCATAGACGGGAGATAATGGAGTTCATGCTCTTCGGCAGCAGCAGGAATAAGATCGTCTGCACAGACGAGAGAGGTCGAGCCATCTTATATGATGACGGCCTGCAAGCTGTCCGCATGTTGCCAAGCCTCAGAAAGCCCAAGTGGAAATCAGTGCCCCTCGCCGTTGGTGACAACCTGTTGGTCATGGAGGCGATCCCTAAGAACGATCAAGAGAAGGAACATCAATCTTTGGAGGCGCTTATGTATGGCGAAAGGCCTAAAATATTCAAGGGGGTGGACTTTTTCTGGCACTCCATCCCCCCGCCGCCTTATGTCTATGCCCCTGGCTATGGTATCGACCGTTCTGGTGTGATCACCGCGTGCACTGTGGTCAAGAGCTCAAGCATCTTGATATCCACAGAGAGCCTCGGCACCTACTGCTTGGACACAGCGAGCGGTAAGTGGAGCAAGACTGGTGCCTGGCCGCTGCCGTTTAAAGGCCTTGCAGAATATGTTCCGGAGTACGATCTCTGGTTTGGTGTCTCGGCAAAGGGGGGTGGCGTCCTCTGCGCATCAGACCTGGGTGCTGCCTCGGCAAAGCAGACGCCGCCGGTGGTATTCCAAGAGTGGGAGGGATTTGCTGCCCCTGAGGGCACCGAGATAGAATCGCACCTCCTGCACCTAGGTGCCGGCCGTTTCTGTGTCGCCAAGTCGATCAAGACAACAAGGCCGCAAGAGACGTGCTGCCAGTCGTGCTGCTTCCATGACACTACTGTCACTGTCGACAAGTTAGTGATGTTTACTGGCGTGGAGATTCAGCGCTGTGGCAGAGGGCTTAAGGTGATCAAGCACAAATCGTTTCGTTATAGTATGGGGGCATGCAGCATGCCCAAGATACTTTATTAGTCAGTCGTGCTGTTTTTTTACGTCATGTTCCTTAGCGCTCCGATTCACTAGAAAATGATACAAGAGAGTTGCCTAGTTAATTTTCAAAAACATGAGCGAAAACCGTTAAAAGATGCCCACGCAATAGAGCATCTCGACCAACCTGGCTACCCACAAGACACACACACTGTCAAGGAGAGGGCACTGTCAAGGTTGCTTACAATATTACCTCTACCCAAGCAAGCAACTCGAGACCCATTCAAATGAACAACACATGAGAACCCTATCGGCCTATGTGATGCACCAGCATACCTTGACTTTCCCATCAGATGGCATCATTGCGACCACGTCGCCCTGCAACGCTACAAGCTCCGACTTCACGGTTAGGACGTGTCGAACAGAAGAAAATGCCGCGACCCTGCTCTTCTTGTCACCATCATCATTGCCACACGAGTTGCAACGCTACCGGACGACCACAGACAAGCGTTAGTCCCTCTGACCAAAGTGGAGCAGTGGGAGAGCATGTATGTAACCACCCTATTTAATCATTAGTTATTGCATGCTTAATTCGAAATTAAGACCGGATAAACTAAATTAGCACCTACGGGTTTCTTCAACAAGTATAAATTGCTCAACTAGGTATTTTATTATTTCTTAAATAAGTACAGTGCTACAGGTGTATTACAATCTCATTTGCTACAAGAGGAAAGCCTTGGCCAACTGTACAGCAATGCCACACCAAACTTGGACCAGCACAGAAAATATCTCTGGGTCAACTAGAACACATCTGAGCCACACATTGACCACCACCACCAGAAGTTGCACACTGGATTGCAGTCAACTGGCCAACAGTTAGTCTGGGTTGCAACCTCTAGCCAATTAGAGCATCCACATCCGGTCTCCTCGTACGCCCCTATACTTCCGAACGGATCGGTCAGTGACCATTCACAAAATTGTAACCCAACTGGGCTCCTCACACCGGTCTTATACGTCCGGACTGACCGGCACCCTTCATATCTGTGACGGATATGTGGAGGCCCGGATGCACCCGGGCGTGTCCGCCACGTCGGTCTGACTAGCGGGACCTACACGGCACCCGTTGTTACCCAGCGATCTGGTGAGGACGTCGCTCCGGCGCGTCGCTCGAGGGGCCAAATCTAGCTATTTAAGCCGGACGGCAACCCTCAACCTAGCCACAGTCCCATTCCCCCTCCTCTGCGCCACCGTCCCCCACATCCGCTCGTAACTCGGAGCTCGTCGTCCGCCTATATCCATGGCCCAAGAGCGGATCACCCCCTAGGTGATGCTCACTCCGAAGCGCCAGTCGCTGCTCCTAGAGGAGATTTGGACGTGGCGCGCCGCTCGGATTGCAGCTGACCTGCCCCCGGACTCTCCGGAGTGTGAGGAGGAGCAGGCGTCGGACGCGAACATGGAGGAGGAAGAGGAGGAGGAAGGAGAGGCGGATCCGGCACGTCTGGCTGCCGGAATCGGCATGGGCGATGCGCAAGCGGGGTTCAAGGTCGCCTAAGTGGAGGAGGCGGCGGAGCAGCAA
Source organism: Thinopyrum elongatum (assembly GCA_011799875.1). Classification (NCBI taxonomy): domain Eukaryota; kingdom Viridiplantae; phylum Streptophyta; class Magnoliopsida; order Poales; family Poaceae; genus Thinopyrum; species Thinopyrum elongatum. The sequence goes on along the minus strand of CM022299.1, from coordinate 492,228,449 downwards.
GCCATCCTCGACTCCATCCACTCAGAGGCGAAGGTGGAGGCAAACTGCCGCCACCTCCATGAGGCACGGGCAGAGGTCAACGAACTCTTCGGAGACATGGAGTCCGACAAGGAGCCGGAGCTGCTGGAGGCGGCGACGGATCAGCAAGCCATCCTCGACTCCATCCACTCAAAGGCGAAGGTGGAGGCAAACCGCCGCCCCCTCCGTGAGGCACGGGCAGAGGTCAACGAACTCTTCGAAGACATGGAGTCCGACGAGGAGCCGGACCTGCTAGAGGCGGCCAACTACCAGGAGGCAGGTCCGTCTGGCACTGCCAGCGCGGAGATCATCTACATCTCTGACGACGAGTAGTAGTAGGCTAGTTTTATCTATGCAGTAGTAAGTAGTACATAGCTTTTGGGTTGCATGGTGTAGTATGGATTTGAGGTATGCGGTTGCGCCGGACACAAAATGAGACGTGACCGGGCCCTTTTCGCGGACGAGTCCGCGGACGTATGAGGGGTGATATTTGTCATATGCGACTGTAGATGCTCTTAGAAGCTAGCACCTGGGAGAACAGTTGGGAAGGAATGGGCAACCATGAACCAGCTAGGTACAAGGAGAGAATGGGGTAACTTGGCTAAGGTTTCATCGTATCCACACCCTTCACTCTCCTCCCAAGTAACCAGATCACCTTGTCTTCCTCCTAGAACATTCATCCCACAACCAACAAAGACCCAGAAGCAATAAGTGAGATGGTGACTTTGAGGCCACTGTCACCAAACCGTAGGGGAGGGGTTGGAAGAAGAAGCTAGCATAGTGGAGGCTGAAGATAGGAGTAGCAGCAAGACATCAAAATTAGAGCAGAGACAAACATCTTCACCAAACAAAGGAGATTTCTTCTTCTGGCATTATTTAGTCCTCACACCCACAAAAAAGTCTAGCCCAGATGCACACACAAAAGTCCGCTAGTTATTCACAGGATGCAGACAAATGCAGAGTTCACATTAGTATTATCTGTTCAGTTCTTGGAAAACAAATAGTACTCCTTCTGTCCCGAATTACTTGTCGCAGAAATGGATGTATCTAGACATGTTTTTAGTTATTTTTAGTTGTAGATACATCCATTTATATCCATTTCTGCAACAAGTAATTCGAGACGGAGGGAGTATAAGGAAAAAGAGGGGATAAGGCTTTAAGCTAACTTAAATAAAATAGACCAGGATGTATACACAAGTTTTTTTTGCAGTTAAGACTTGTACTTATTAATCAATGAGCAAGAGTATTACAATCTAATTTACACAAGTCCACTGCCTCCAGGGGGCTGAGCCAACCAAACTACTGTTCTACCTTCAGTTCTGGCGAAATTAGCTAAAAAGTCGCTAACCACATTCTGGTTGCGATTGACATGATAAACTCTAGTTCTATGAATGGACATCAAATGCTTAATCTCAGTCACCAAGGATGTATACACAAGTTCATAGGAGCAAACATATTAAGAATTTATACAGTGGGGATTCAGATCAAAGCACGTAGGAAAGCAAATGAAGTTACAGAATATCACCTTGTGGGGTGTGAGAGGGCTGGCCTTGATAACCACTGCCAAGATTGTTGTCTCAATGTTGTCTTACTTCATACCTTGTCGGTCCTTGTGTCACACTGAGGTGTATACTGACTTTCTTCCTCTTGCATATCTCATATAGTTGTTGGATTCTCACCTTCCTTTGGTGGATCTGATTGAATATACTTGCATCCTCGTATGAGTGACTTGCATGACCTGGGCAACATGCTCACCATATATATGAATGTATGTGTAGCTGAACATTTGATTCCCGAGGCAAACTTGTGTCCTGACTAGCTCATGCTTCTGACCAAACTGTTGCGGATCTGATTCTTGGGATGCACTGCCATATAGTGCCAACTCACTGTGTAACATCTGGTCCAATGATGATAACTATTTGTAGTGCCGTACTGAGGGAGATTGGATAGCTTATGATGTAAGCCATTGAGAGTATCGTGCTGCGGAAGACTGGATAGCTGGTGCTCGAAGCTTTCGTCAGATAGCTTGCTGAAGAAGATTGAGTACCGTACTGCAAAAGCTTCCCCTCCTGGTTGCTTGCTAGGGAAGATTCGGTACCTTATTCCGGAAGCTTTTGCGGCAGCTTTCTGAAGAAGACAGAATATCTTATGCTGGAAGTCATCCACTTATCGTACTGATGAAGACCGAGGAATCTTGCATCTTAAGCTTCTCTGGTAGCTTGTGGAGGAAGATTGGGTTGCTTACACCAGAAGCTTCTATCTGTGATATGCGGATTGAATGCCATATTTACAACCTGAATAGTCTTTTTGTTGATTACTTGTATGAAAAGAATATGTCGGACTATCCTTCTTGCTGAGTACTGGATTCATGGCACATTCTCGCTTGCTTCTAGGTATAACATGTTTCAATTTTTCCTCAAGCAAAACCAAACCTTGCATATGAATCATACCTTGGACTCGAAATATACGGTTGGTCATGCACACAATTTGTCTTCCAGCTGATTTCATCATTATTGTTGTGAAGATTGCACACTGATGTAAACTCGATGTTGGTAATCACTCCAGAATATTATATGCATTCAGACCAGATATTCCTAATACAATGCAGTCGGCTGAGAATTACATAATGTTGCTAAGCTTCCAAATATTTGAACTCATCACTGATTCTTCGTGTCCGGTGTTGGTTGATGAGCAACTTTCATAAGGGGAAGTAAGGTAACACCGAAAGCCCAAAGAAAGAAGCAAAAGAAATGACTGAACAAAAACACACAAGGCATCAAGATTACGTACAAACAATATCATATTTCACAGCTATACACAATAATATGCATGCATACTTAAGCACACAAAAATCGCGAGAACTCCGGTTTTACGATCTAATATACCGTGGTGGTGTGCACGAAAGTGAGTCCACATGTGGAGGGGTTGATGTAAATAAAGCTACACCAAGCGCTGGCTTAACACCGGTTGCATCTGGACGGACACGGAGGTGAGGACGGACTTGGCGATCATGTAGCGAAACACGAAGGTCACGACCACATCATCATCAAGCGGACGAAAGGGAACCGTACACGTCCAAAGAATGGGTGACAGGGTAGAATAGCGGTGAAAAACAAGGCTTGATGGCATCGCCTTTTTCTGATAACAAGGATCAGTAAGGGTTGCCAAAGCGATGAGTCGAAAGGCAGGATTCGGGATAGAATCATGTCTATCACCGAAACGATAGGTGTGGTTGGCGAAAATATAACGTCGCGATACCTGAGCATAACTCCTACAAATGATGTCTGAAACACTTGGTATCTCGGCATCACTCCGCTGGGACAGAGATGACGCCAAACACTGAAAAGCAGGTATGCAAACTGGAGGGTGCAGGTAGTGGATCGAAACTGATGCCACATACACTCACAAGATCAACCACTAGGTACATGAAAATAAGTCTATATGCACGCTATGCAACAACCAAATGCAGCAAACCGACTAGGGTCTATACTGCCGATTTCTAGCGCTGGCGCGGACTAGGGTGTCCTACAGTCAGACCTTCTCTGATACCAAAGCCTGTGCCACCCCGGCTCAGAGAAACCGGAATGCCCCGTATTCCAGCCCAGAGATCAAGTCTTCTGAAATACGGCACTGCTTGGCATAGAACAAATCAGCTCTCTATTACAAATGATATAGGTATAAGGGTTCTGATATTACAAATGATCACATAGGCACGGCGACACTACGCACTAAAAAAAACACTTCCATGAAGATACGTGTTTGTCACAATAGGTCACATTTTCTGTCATGCTTGTACATCCATGACGATTTTATGACAGAATCAAGATAGTCATATATGTGCTATCGTAGAAGTGTTCCATGACAATACTCAAATTATCATCACGGAAGTGTCCACTTCCATGACGATAAATGACGCATCATGGAAGTGCTTTCGTCAAGGGTAACAGACATGTGGCATCCACCGTAATGGGTCGCCGTTAAGCTATCAGGTCCAGTTTTTTCGATTCGATAACCCGTTAACAGCAACGACCAATGGCGATTTTCCACGTGTAAAATTCTCATTGGCCGAAGAAAACACGTGTCGGCTCCACGATGGGCCAGATGCCATCCATCCAATGGAGGAGACGTGCCTATGATACGTCGACACGTGGCATGGCCCAACAAAGGCCCATATAGGTTAAAAAGGTCGGCCCAGTCAAAGGCCCGTACGATTTACTCAGGTACTAGTGGGCTTGCCCACTGACGGCCTGCTTAAACATGGCCCATTGATGGCCCACCGCCAGATCTGGCATGTTAATTGTTCGCTCAGTCTTTGGGCCCAATTACAGCCCAGTGAGTTTTCTGCCTGTTAGAGGCCCGATGTAGACATGGGCCCATTTCAGCCCGGTGTGTCTTTCGGCCTGGTAATGGCCCGTGCTGCCCATGGTCCATATATGGTCCGACGCGACGTCCGGCCCATTAACGGCCCGTGATCATGGTGGCAACAGTTCAGTCCAACCTGACTTTGGGCCTGTTAAAGGCCTGTCGTATAATTCGGCCCGTTGATGCCTCTACTAAGCTTTCGGCCTCTTAAAGGCCCATAATATCAATGGGCCAACCAAGGCCCGAGATATGTTTCGGCCTGGTAATGACCCGTCATATAACTGGGCCAATAATGGCCCGGTGTACATTTCAGCCTGCTAAAGGCCCATGGACGACTATTGAAAATTGAGGCCCAACATGCATTTCGGCTTGCTAAAGGCCCATGGTGTCTTTTGGGCCGTAACAGGCCAGCAGAATATTCAACCTGTTAATGGCCCGAAGCTACATGGGCCCAACTAAACGTTGGGTCCACTAAAGACCCAACTAAACGTTGGGCCCATCGAAGGCCCATGTAAGTTATGGGCCTGGCGCACAGTGTACATGAAGGGTCAAAATGGCCGGTCAGCGCAGGCCCAAGAATGTTGCGGGCCGGCCCAATTGTGGCCCGCTGAAATGCAGGCCCGTTAGAGGCGAATGTTTCGGTCCGGTAGCCTACATCAGATTTTCGCCATTTTTCAGATAGTGAATGATGACATATACGGTAACTAGGAATTAAGAACAAACCTACCCTATACAATAAAAAATTTACGGCATAGTAATTTAGAATAAACCTACACTATACAATAAAGGATTTATTGTATATTACATCCACTGGGCATTAAAGTTCGTCACCAGTGACCATAAAAGCGCAACGAAGAAGCAGATTACAAAAACGGGGCACCATTGCAGCGTAACAAAATAATACTGAACTAAGACCACTTTCAAGTCAATTCAAAAAAGGTTAGCCTTACGTGGGAGCTGCTGCGCAAGCAGCTAAGCAAGGCTGTGAGACCGGCCTAGCATGTCGGTCATATCTTCCAGCTGTAGTTCTCATTGGAGTTCTCCGCGATCTTCCTTAGAGATTAGACTTCAAGTCAAAGTTGAGTTGCAAAACGCCTTTCTGCTTGAAGTTGAGACTGAAGAAGTCGAACTGATTCAGGCATCGAATTTTGTGAGCTTGTGTGACTGCTAGTCTCGTGTAACTTGAACACTGCGTCAAGACATGACTTTGGGGTTGTCTCGCTATTTTCAAGATGTTTTGCCTTCTTTGCTGCAATTTAAGTTGGGTTTGTCTCACAGCATACCATCAGACATATCACTCTGAAACAAGCAGAGAGATGACAGATTTTGCACGTATATAAACAAAGATGATAACTGTGTTGTCAATTCCATCCAATTTTAAATTAAAAAATAAAGAGACAGTTCAAAATGTCAATAGCATAATTTGGTATTGTTCATAATGCGTGGAGCTTCACCACACTATTGGATTACCATATCAACAAAAAAGCATAGATGCAGGGCAAAAGACAATCATTGTATCTATTTTGGTTAATGTGTTTGGCATGTTGTTCATATCATCAGCCAGATCAGTAAGATAAAGCAGGAAATGACAAGGTGCAAATGTGGGCTGTTTCACCACACACTGGATTATAGATTAACAAAAACAAGCACACATGCAGGGCTAAAGAAAATCATTGGATTTGTATTGAGTAATGTGCATGGTATGAATAAGAAATTTGGTTTTACAACTAAAACTTGGGACTTACAGTTGTTGCGAACATGCATTTTGATAGAAACAACAAACTAAACAGCAATTGACGATAGGGGATATGAGCAAATTAAACAGCAGTTGGGGATAAAGAATTTAGAAGAACTGACTTACATTAACAGTTAACACCTAGACGCATGCAATTTGGAGCGAACCTCATGCATACAATTTCAACTTATTTGGACATCTGAGCACCTCTCAGCAAAAAAAACAAATCGGTTCAGAACAGTGTGTGAACAGTAAACTTTTTTACAGACCCTGAATTTGTCTTTTTGCTGAGAGTTGCTCAGATGTCCAAATGAGTTGAAACCTGGAGCGCACCTCACGCATAAACTTATCTACCACACAAAAAAAATTAGAATTTTTCGAATTTTTTTAGTATTTGTTTTGAATTTTTTTCGTCGGGGGGTGCAGATGAGCTCGGGAGCAGAAACGCCGCACGCCCTTCTTTCGCTCAAAAAAAAAAACTGACCAATCCATTTTCAATCGCAGTACATTCACTGTACGTGCGGCACTCGTCATGATGATATGTAACTAGGGCTAATTCAAAAAGGCTCATTAGAGACCATGAAACGTACACGCTCTCTGTTCATAATCACACGGATACTACCCACTGATGAGAACAGAAGTTTCCCTCTCCGTTCTGAATCACCGGGCGTCTCCGTCGAACGGTTCTCCGGCATGATCACAGGTTGACGCGGCAATTAACCCGGCCGCCTGCTCCTGGCCTTGGCACTGTTTTACCATAACCCACTCACGGTGATCGGTCATCAGTGGACGCCCTTTCCACGGCAAATCCAATCTTCTCTGAACCTTTGTGCGTCCGGGTCTCCAGCTTTAGACAAGCTACTCCCCTGCCCCCTCTTTTACGGTAGAAAAAACACGCCCATGCCCATGCCGAGAAGAACACGTCGCCTACCACGTCAGACTAGTCAAGACGGCAGATCAACGTGAAGGGTCCAATAACACTTTGAGGATTGAACTCTGGTTAATTAGGTGAAATGTCATTACTAGTAAATATTTGTAATGTCTAATTTTCTTGTCATTTTCTGTTGCGGTGTCGCATCAACTGGTCGATAAATACGCACTGACAGGGTAATCAAGTTTATTTTATTTCGATTTGACGGGGATGACAGAGTGCTTAATAATTATAACGGAGAGGAGAGCGGCGTGCACCCGCAGGCACCAAGAATCCAGTACATTGTCAAACAAGAAAATACAGGCTGCAAGCCTGCAATTGTGGAAATGTTTTGCTCATCCGGTGCATGCATGCAAAGCGCTTGCTTATTATACTGAGCACGTGCACCTAGCTAGTTGTGCGAAGCAGTCAAAGAACACCACATTAGTTAGCCAACCGTTGAAGATGAGCGAGCGCATTTGAGCTTGTGAAGTCAACACCTGCAACGTTATCGCATTGAGGTTCATTGTGCCACCACACAAGGTCTCCCACGAGATTTTTTGATTATAAATATTCTCTTCCGCAGAAAAATAGCAAGTGGTTGTGATTGTGAATCTTACAGATTTCAGTCCATGAGTTATCGAGTCGTTGAGCCCGAGACCGAGAGAGCTTGTCAGTAGGAGTATCTCAGCTGTGACAGCATACTTGCTTCAAAAAGAAAATTATCTACTCCCTTTGTTCCTAAATATAGATCTTTTTAGAGATTTCAAATGGACTACAAGACTTATATTTAGGAACGGAGGGAGTAGCTCTGAAGTTGATCGATAACCCCGGCCTAAAGAACAATCTAAGTTGATAGGCCAGAGGAGGCTGATAACCTGGCAACTTAACTGATTACATTCATCCAAAGATTCGGAGGTCACCGGTTTATTTATGTCAGAAGGCGCAAGCTGTGGCTGTGGATCGGACTGTTGCAGTTGCCGTGACAGCGAACGCTACTTACCCACTGGAGCATATCGAGATCCTCCTCCTCCGGCACGTCCCCGTCGCGCCCCCAACATCCCGTTGATACGCACTGCCAACAAACCCAGCTAGAGGCCAAGCCGAGCGCCGTGGCCGGCAACGAAAACTCCTACTGCTACACCTGCACTTCTGCTCATTAATCGGTGGGCAAGTCGTCACACGCATCTACGCAGCAATGGACTTAACCATGAACGCCCCTCCACTGTCCCATTAGCTAGATGCACCCCGTCGGCACGCCCCGGTCGTTCCATTCGTCGAGACAACGAAACCTGGGTGTGATATTCAGTATAATCACATGCCTTTGTTTTTTAAGAAGAAAAAAATCACATGCCTCAACATGTTGTTAGTTACTCCCTTCGTCAAAAACGCTCTTGTATTATGGGACGGAGGTAGTATTTCGCTGCAGGTTCAGTTGATTTGCCGGTGAAGCGGCCAAAGAGAATCAGGATTCAGGAGCCCGATACGTGCGCGCGCTCTTGGCGTGCGCTCACAGTAGTCGGCTTTTCAGCACGGCACCGCGGCGCCTATATAGGGGAGTAGCTCAGCTCTTCGCTGCGTGCACATATCGGTCGAGCAAAGGGGTCAAGGGGGAGAGAGGAGAACCTTCTCGACCGGTGAGAGATTATTTCCACGAGGTGTGAGTCTGCCACTGGTAGCTCGGCTAGCCACCTTTTTTTCCGGGACAGTCTTCCCCCCGCCTGTGAGGAGCTAGCGAGCTAGCTAGACGGCATGGGGGCTCCGAGCAGGGAGGAGGAGGAGGCGAAGAAGATGGAGGCCGGCGGCGACACCGTCGGCCAGAAGCTCGACGCCGGCGCACTCTTCGTCCTCCAGTCCAAAGGTGCCACACGCCATCCTTACTCTCTCTTCTGTAGCGCGTCAGGGGAGCACATGACCTGCATGTGTTCGTCGAGAGAGCGTCAGGATCATGCTGCTGCATGAAACTGTTAGATTGGCTGTCCCAGCTAAAACAGTAGCCCTGATTACCAACTGTACATATCTACCAAAGCACCAAGGTGGCTTTGGCCATGCTAGCAAAGGTAAAATCGATGTGATGTAGCTAGGCAGGATTGATTATGTGTGCCATTTTGCTTGATTAGTCCGCCTGCAAATGGCTCATGTCCTAGTAGCAATCGCATTACATATAAATAATCGCTGGCCAGCTGCTAACAAGATTTGGTTTACAAGGCAATGATTTGGCCATGCCATTGGAGCTCCACCTATGATGATCTCCTGATCAAAAGTTCTTGCTGGGTAGTGGATGCATGTTTGAATTGGCCTCGCCTCATATCTATCCTTTCAAGAGCCTCTCCTTTCATCCTTTTTTCACCGTTTACTTTATGTGAGTTTTTTTTTTGAGAGAGAGAACTTTATGAGAGCTGTGCTTTCTACGACCCTGCTTTTTTCCATGCAAATCTCACTTTTTTACTTTCCCTCCCCTCTTCACCCTGCGTGCTCAAATGTTCTTTAGCAGCAAAGAAAGAAGAGACAAAACACAATAGTACCCGCGGCATGCTGGGATTCCTGGCCATCCATGGCCATACCCCATTACCCTCCTCCATGTGCATTCCCGCGAAATGTGCACAGAGCACTGCATTTTATTCCTAGAAAACATGTGCACTAAATATTATCTAGTGTCTCTAAACATGTGCAGCCAGATCACAGCAACATACTATTACTTAAGTCTGCTTAGCAGCCACTCAACTGGTCTAACTACGTTCTTTTTATCAAAGAAGGGTTCCCCCCTCCGATTTTCATTAAGGGAAACCAAAAGCGAGCTACAAACATGATGCTCCAGTGAGTAATATTTTTTCAACTTCCATTAAGTGATTATCACTAGCTAGGGAGCTGCCCAAAATAAATGAATGTTAGGGTGGGAACGTAGGATTTTCCATTTGAATTTTTGCACCTGTGCTAAACGAGGTGTAGTGGTGTGTGCACCGTGGCCGGACTGGTACACGATCACCATCTCGCGGTAGCAACCATATTGCATACGCTGGACAACATTAACTACTAGTATTGTCTTGCAGGGACAGACCACTGAAAGGTCGGCATGTACGGCTTGATATTCAACGCTAATAATCATGCATAAGCATAAATGACATGATCCACTCCTACGAATAACAAGTGCGGCTGTAGGTTTCTGTCAGTATCTCTCTCGAAGGGCCCGTGGCCGATCTTTATTACTCCCTCCGTTCTAAAATAAGTGACTCGACTTTGTACTAACTTTAGTACAATGTTAGCATAAACTTGAGTCACTTATTTTAGGATGGAGGGAGTAGATGGGAAGAAGGTTTCTGTCAGTATCAATGCCAAGTCTCCCCGTACGTCTTGTATATTGAGCTGTTGACCCCTGAACCACACACTCATCAGTGTTCCGATTCTGAGGAGAAGAGTTCAGTGCGCTGACGTGCGCCTCCGGAAATTTAGCACACGCAAGAATAAACAAGTTAATCATCGGCATATGATTTCTTCGATATGGTGCACGGTGGATTCGTGGGGCTTGAGATATCCGCTTACTTTTTTTTCCGAGGAAATATCCGGTAACTTTTGACCGAGTATTAGCAATCGTCTTGCAGCAGGCACAGCGACAGCGACCCCATTTCTGACAGCGTGAACGCTCAGCATGTGGCATGCCATAGGCCATTATTCAAAAAGGGTTTCCCCGCTTTGTATACAAAGCAACCAACCGAGACAGTCAACGATAGATGCTGGGGCGGAAGCAGCACAGCCATAGGCCATTGGTTGTTAAAGATCCTCGCTTGTTGATAATGAACAGACAGTGTTTCGTGGAGCGGGAGCTGACATGTTTATGTGTGTCCATATTTGCATGCAGGGTCATGGCTGCACTGCGGGTACCACCTGACGACGTCGATCGTGGCGCCGCCGCTGCTGAGCCTGCCGTTCGCGTTCGCGGCGCTGGGGTGGTCGGCGGGGATGGTGTGCCTCGTCGTCGGCGCCGCCGTCACCTTCTACTCCTACAACCTCCTCTCCCGCGTGCTCGAGCACCACGCGCAGCAGGGCCGCCGCCAGCTCCGCTTCAGGGACATGGCCGCCGACATACTAGGTCAGTACACTAATAACAGAAGAATTAACACATCATCCAGCGAGTATACGGATGCAACCGTTCAACTACATACACTGCCGTGGCGCCGTGTACGGCCGCACGAGTCCACGTCAACCATGGCACTCAAGATACCCAACTGCACGCACCATTTCCCTGTACGTACGTGGCGTTATCCTGCCGTCATATGTTTCCAGTGTAAAACCGGCATGCCAGACATTGTGTACGTGCAATGCACCTATGGGCAAGTGATGGGCGTGTTGGACCAGTCCACGGCAGCGTCCCGCGAATTGCTATATTAGAGCATCTATAACCGGATCTCTCAAACTCGTCTTATATGCCCGGACAAGCTGACCGGTCATGATTTTTTGATCCAGACGGACCTCTCAAACTGTCCTCAAACGCCTGGACTGACCGGCACCCCAATATCCAACCCAAATATGGGACAGGTATGGCGGGCCCGGGCGCGCTCGCCACGTCGGACTGACGAAGGGGTCGGAAACGCCCTCAAACCCGGCGGTCCGAAGCTCGTCTCCTCCGTCGGACCGGTGACGCCGCGTGGCGTAGCTCCGGCGGGCCGCGTAGTGCATTGCCGGCTATTTAAGTCGACCGGCGGCACCGAAACCCTACCATCCATCCACATTTTCCTCCTCCTGTCCGCCGCTGCCGCCACTTTTCACTCCACCCGTCCGCCTAGTAGCCATGCCCCCACGCTGTCGGGTGAGGAGCGAGCCCTTTCTGACGCCGGAGCGCCGGCTCGAGCTCCTTGAGCAAATCCGGGGTAGGCGCGAAGCCCGGATCGTCGCGGGGCTACCTCCGGATGCAGGGGATCCTGCATCCGGAGGAGGAGGAGGAGGAGGAGGAGGAGGAGGAGGAGGAGAAGGAGGAGGGTGAGCCGGAGAAGGAGGATGTTGGGGACGCTGGCGACGGGGATCTGCAAGCGGAGCAGCAGGCCATCCTCGATTCCCTCCGGTCGGAGTCGGCGGAGGCAAGACACCGTCGCCGGCAGGAGATGGAGGCGCAAGAGGCCGCGAAGGAGGCGGAGATGTTCGCCTACATGGATGAGGTCAAGCAGGAGGAGGATGAGCCGGAGCCCTCCTACCCGTCCATCCAACCGGCGGCCAGCATCGTCGTCGTGGACATCTTCGACGACGAAGAGTAGCTAGGTTAGTACGTAGATTACTTTTACATGCTTTGTATGGATTTAGGGATGAAATGTGAGAGAGGCGGATACAAAATGGCTAATTTGAAACGTGTCTGGTCAATGCAGGCGGGTGCGCCTTTGAAAGGCCGGATTTGCAATGTAAGGCTGTAGATGCTCTTATCTTGGCTTTGGCCATGCATGTATGGCCGATGCCTCATGCATGTGAGGTCAAAGCACGTGGTCAAGGACTACCAGCACTAGCCGACAGCAAGCAGTTAGCTCCAGCCTTTCGGACTCGAGGATCATGAGATGCCATCACGTGAGCATCTTCTTTCAATAATTTGCGACTCCTGCGCCGCGCACAGCCGACAGATCTGGTCTTGACGGTGTGGGTAGGGGCACGTACGCACTACCGTGGGCTCGCCGCCGGCATGGTGAAAACGAGCAATGACCGTAGCGCATTTCTCTGCCAAATTTCCAAACCTTCTTGCTGAAAAAAAAAGACCTTCGTCAGACATTCAAGAAGTTTTACAGACGTGCAGCAGAGAGCAGACTATGATCGAATATCATTCCAGCGAGCAATTTGTCAAAGAAATGTTAGCGGTCATGTTAACACTTAACACTCTTTGTCAAAGAAATGTTAGCGGTCATGTTAACACTTAACACTCCTTCTCTGACGCAGGGCCAGGATGGGCGCGCTACTACATCGGGCCGATCCAGTTCATGGTGTGCTTCGGCGCCGTGGTCGCGTCCACCCTGCTCGCCGGCCAGAGCATGAAGGCCATCTACCTCATCGCCAACCCCGGCGGCGCCATCAAGCTCTACGTCTTCGTGGCCATCTTCGGCGTCTTCCTCGTCATCCTCGCGCAGCTGCCGTCCTTCCACTCCCTCCGCCACGTCAACCTCATCTCCCTGCTGCTCTGCCTCTCCTACAGCCTCTGCGCCGTCGCCGGCTGCATCTACCTCGGCACCTCCGACCGGGCGCCCCCCAAGGACTACTCCATCGTCGGCGACACCCATGCCCGCGTCTACGGCGTCTTCAACGCCCTCGCCGTCATCGCCACCACCTACGGCAATGGCATCATCCCCGAGATACAGGTAGCTGAAGAGGCTGAACCCTCTGATGAATCTCTGAAGATCCGTGGCTTGTTACGATTCACGACTAGTACTTACTTACGTATACCTGCTGCGCATGGCGATTCCAGGCGACGGTGGCCGCGCCGGTGACGGGCAAGATGTTCAAGGGCCTGTGCCTGTGCTACGCGGTGGTGGTGACCACCTTCTTCAGCGTGGCCACGGCCGGGTACTGGGCGTTCGGCAACGCGGCGCAGGGGCTGCTCCTCAACAACTTCATGGTGGACGGCAGGCCCGTCATCCCGGTGTGGCTGCTGCTCATGGCGGAGCTCTTCACGCTGGTGCAGCTGTCGGCCACGGCCACCGTGTACCTGCAGCCCACCAACGAGGTCCTGGAGGGCCTCCTGTCGGACCCCAAGGCCGGGCAATACGCGGCGCGGAACGTGGTGCCGCGGCTCGTGTCCCGGACCTTGGCCGTCGCCTTCGGCACCACCATCGCCGCCATGATACCCTTCTTCGGCGACATGAACGCGCTCATCGGGGCCTTCGGCTTCATGCCGCTCGACTTCGCCGTGCCGGCGCTCTTCTACAACCTCACGTTCAAGCCCTCCAAGAAGGGGTTCGTCTTCTGGATCAACACGGCCATCGCCGTCGTGTTCTCCGCGGTCGCCATCGTCGCGTCCGTGGCCGCCGTCAGGCAGATCGTGCTGGACGCCGGCACGTACAAACTCTTCGCTAACGTGTGAGGCTTGACGTGGTACGTACACGAGGATATGTTGAGGTTGCCGTTCGTGGCTTGGCATTGAGCTTCGACTTTGCCGACGAACCGTCGGAAATTGTTGGTTGGCTGAGTACATATCGAGTTTTGGTTCTGGATAAGTTATGTAGGCAGATGAATGTGACCCGACAAGAGTTGAAGTGTGCTCTTATATGTAGCTTTCCTTTATCTGTGAATGCTGCAAAATCACGTGCACCGAAATCCTTGAAATGGGTGTGCCTAATATCAGGCGACTGATATTTAACCAAGCCGTAGTCAAGTGACATAAGAGCAACTCTAGCCAATCTTCTAAAACTGATTAGAGGAGTAAAATTCTAATGATGACTTATCTGATCTCCTAAGAGCTATAGTCGCATATATATTTTACTCCACCGCTTAGCCAGCGAGAAAAAAAAAATACTCCACCGCTCGGGCTCGGAGTTAAATTCCCCACGCCTCGCCTGCCTCTCCTCCCCACAATCCCGAGAAAGTATGCCATGAAAACTCTTCTTCAGTGGAAGCATGGAAACCAGCGTTGGATTAGAAATGACCGGTACAGATGAATCAATTCCTGTCCCCCTGCTCAGCTTTGGCATATTTGTAAAAAACACCCTGGTTGTGCTCTCTCCCACCGGATCTCACCAGCCCAAAATGATGAAACAGCAGCGGGCTTACCCTGGTCCTGCTTCCTCTAGTAAACAGTGCACCATTCATCTATTACGTTAACTCTATACCCCTTATTTGCGCTTGAGCTGCGTCACTTCTTTGGAAATATCATTTTTCTGACAATAGACGTTGTGTATTTCTGGCATGTAAAATATATTCAGTTTCTGTGCATATATCCGAATTTTTTAAGTGGGAAGATTGCAAACTCATGGACACTGACATCAATACATATCTGGAAAAGATAATAAATGAATCGTTGGAGATCTCAAGTGCATATAGACAAAAGGCAAAAGCTTGCATAGTAACCTAGACAGGAATTCTTGCTGTAAAAAAAATGCTGTCAGAAAACACATGGACGGGAATTCAAGCACCCAGATATTAATGAGATAACAATTTCACCACAGATACATCCATCTGACTTGGTTCATACAAATAGTTGACATAACTGCGATTATATTACACAATGTTTGAATTCATATAGTGGTGATTGCGATTACATTACACAACCATCATGGTAACTGCAAGTGCTTTACCAAATGAACCAAATCATTCCAATGAGTTGTGCCATCCAGTACGAACACCAAGAACCTATACCAAATAAACTGAGTGTGTTAGAAAGGATAAAAACATGCAACTATATTACTTATTCGCGTGCACTAGCAGTATACCTTTTTATGGACGTGATTTCATAGGACAAGTGCGGCTATCATGGGTAACAACTTGTTTACATGTGCTGCACATACATGTGGGGATGCTTGTGGATTTTGTTGGTGTGAAAAACCCTATATCGAGAGGTGGATTAACTCGAGTAGTTGATTCTGCATCAGATTGCACGTCATGGCTCTGCAATGGTATAATAGTATTCGCCTCAGCCTCAGATTCCATTATCGCTACGAGACCTGTATGGTGTAAACAAACATAAGAGAATACAAAAATTTATGTAATGATAGGGCTAGCTGCAATAGAGGCATCCATGAATTTCGATAATAAATATTACTACACTTTGATAATTAAGGCACAAGAAGCTAATTTACTGGAATACATACATATGTACTATGTACATGCACACACAGGAAGACTTAGTTGTGATACAGCCTAAGGTATAATAGATTTCCATGTATCTAGTTGAATTCAGTTAAAGTAACTAGATTAAGACGTTCCTGTAATTTCGATGCCCCCTTCATGAATTAACTGATACAATTGTGTATGCTTTCTGAATATTAATTTCAGGTGGTCGACAACAGTCCATTTCCATGATTAATCTGTGGTGTAACATGCATAATTTGCTTTATCTCCTATTAAGCTTTATCTATATTGATAATTACATGTCTCTACCATCAGTCGGACAGATTCAACTAGATACATCTCTCAACACATCCATACAGAGAGAAGATTGAATAGAAACGAACAAATCTGGAAAAAGTGACACGTACCTGGTGGCCTTATGGTCTGGAAGAAACCAACTCCAAGACACAAAGGAAACAAAGCAGAGTTGGGGCGCCCAGCAAATCGGTTGAATCCCTCAAAGATTTGGAAACGGCTAAGAACAAGCACAGGAACCTCTCACGGTGGAAGGGGAAAATCTTGCGGCCCAGCCATTCCCCGTCGACGCCGCTCCAGTCCCCCAAGCCCGTCGACGCCGCTCCAGTCCCCCAAGCCCGTCAAGCCGCCACCGCCGCCGCCGACGCTCCAGTCTCCCGAGCCGCCGCGGACGCTGCAGCCTTCGACTCAGATCCCCCAAACTCTCTAACCTAGTTTTTTTTCTCGTAAATGCGAAGAGGTACAGTTTAAGGACTAGGTACAGGAGGGACATATGTTCAAGGGGTTTACTGATAAAATGACAGCCGTCTGGCGGGCGGTTTTCTGCAAATTGCATGGAATGAACAGCCATTTAATCGACGACGTACACTTTCGATCCAACGGCACAGGTTATAGTTTCCATCCTTCCACTGAAGAAGAGTTTCTACCAGACACTTTCTCCCACAATCCCCGCCGCCAGTGACTGATTGGATGGCCCTCGCAAAGTCCGACTAGTAAGGTTTAAGTTTTTGTTTAAACTAGACTATGTTTCGGTGGATGTTAATCTCTAGTCCTAATGGAGCAGTTGGTAGTCTCGCTTTCAGGTTTTTTTTCGTCCCACCTTTCATGGTTTTTTTTGGTACCTCCTCCCATCTTCGCTGGTTTTTTTTCGTAGATTTTTTTTCGTCCCCTCCCCCACTTCATCGGTTTATTTTCGCGTCACCCTCTCACACAACGAAAGAAATCTGAACAGATCAGAACTTTCCATACTGGCGCAAGTTATATTTAGTAATGTAGAATCAATCACGAACAATCTCTAAAGATCAAATCTAAATTAATTAACCTTACCTTAAATCACTCAATCACATTAACCTTACCTTAACTCACGGATGATAATCAATCTCCAAACAAAGGAAACAATACATTGAGGGAGCAGTAAATAAACTTCCTTTCTTATGACATGTATATGATCTTCCCTTCCCTCTCTGTTGTCGAGCGTTCTTGATCTCGAGGCCGATGCTTGGACTGCGTCACTGGGTCGCGACGGTGCCGGAGGCCGAGGATGGCGAGGCCGGGTGCCGCGGCACCGCGTTGGCCGCGACCGGTGAAGGGGGCGAAGAAGGGCGGCTTCCCTGGCCCTGGCCATGGCCGTGGCCCTGGGAGTTGGTGCGGTGAAAGCGGCACTTGAAGGACCCGGCGTGGGTGGCCGGCGCGCAGACGCACTTGGAAGCGGGCCCGTGGCCCGCGCCGGACGGCGCCGACGCCGCCCCGGGCCACCTCCTCCCCGTATTCTTGGAGCTGTGGCTGGCCGATTTACATGAAATTAATTCCCGCAGTTGTGGTGGCAAATATAATACACATAATCCATATTGTTATGCACTAGCGTGTGTGTGTGTGAAATAGATGGATTATGGTCCCGTACCCAATAAGATGGATATGTGTGTGTGTTAGAGAGAGAGAGGGAGAGGGGGAGAGAGAGAGAGTGAGGAAGAGGGAGGGAGAGAGTGTGTGTGTGAGGATTTGATGGTAAAAAAGGTCGCCAATGTCACTTGATATGTATGAGAATATTAATATTAAACTCTTAAACTTAATGTGGCCCCGTTGCAACGCACGGACGTTCTTCTAGTGTGAATTATGTGTCGAATTTCTGTTAGAAATTTGTTTAAATCAAATCTCTGTTCAGCATATCCAAATTTTCTTTTTACTCCATTCTATTTATTTAGGGGATCGACTAGGTCCGGCAAAAAATTAGTGGAGTAAAAATACTCCACTGAGTTTTTACTCGGCCGGATACTCCTCTATTTTTTAGGAGATCGACCAGAGTTGCTCTAACAGGTAAGAAAAAGAAAAAATATTGAAAGAAAATTTTGCACGGAATGTAAGATCTCATAAATATAGCATGTCTGAGACATAACCAAGTTTCAATCAACTGAGGTTTAGCAAAACTGCGCCGAAATTGTACGTATCAATATCAATTTAGATGTGTTTTTTTATAGATATTTCCTAATGCTCCACGGTGTATGAATTCGGAGCCCAAGGACGGGAGCAAACAAGAACTCTCTGCATGTTGGAACCTGGAGAGAATGTCATCTGAACTTTTAAAGCGTTTTTTTAGACCAAAACTTTGAAAGCGTAAACCTCTTGTTCGTGAGCACGACAAGTTTATGGAGGCCCGGGAAGGGCCCAACCACATTTCGAACGCGTCATTTTCGTGTAGGTTGGGCTTGTATATTGAACCACTAGACGTGTAACGGCCCGCTCACTAGTCACTGCCTCTAGTCTAAAAAAAGAAAAAGAAAACACTAGTCACTGCCTCTGGAATATCCTATTTGACGCGTTTTGCGTCAAATTGTCGAGGTACCGCACACCCCTTCGACTCGTTTGGGCCGGCCTTTTTATTTCCTGTTCGCTGTCCCCCTTCCTCCCTCGACCGCTTCGTTCGTTGTCTACACAGAAGCTTTCCGTTCCTCCCTCGTGCCTGGATCCCCTTTTCCTCCGTCGTTCGGCCGCTTTTTCACCTGCTTCTTCCTCCGGGATCCTACTCTGGCAAGAGACCGCCGACCTCGTAAGCAGCCGTCGGGTCTCTGTGCTTCCTTTTCATCTGCGCCACCGCATCAGATCTGGTTGACTTAGTCGCGTTAGATGTTTATTTGCAGGTCGTCAGTGTCTCTGGCATCGGTCTCAGCGTCGTCTAGGGTTCCGACAAGGTCAGCGTCGTCTAGGGTTCTGACAAGGTCGGCGTCGTCTAGGGTTCCGACAAGGTCGGCGTCGTCTAGGTCCTCGTCAAGCTTCGTCAAGCTCGGCGTCGACAAGGTAAACGCGCCCAAATTCCCCTGTTATGGACCTTGCTCGGCATCGACAAGGTCCATCCCCGTACGCGCCGCTCTGCGACGTCACCTGCACCGACACTCCCATCTGACTGTGTTCACCCCTTTGCCGGCGGCAGGTGCGACGGGCGGAGGCGGCGACGGGGAGTGGAGCTCGTTTGGATTGTAAACCAGAAGTTGTCCTCGGCATCCCGAGCTTGATTGCCGCCTTGGAAGGTAGCAAGTCTTCTTCCCTAAAAAAAGTCTTCTACGTACTAAACAAAACTGAATTCTCTCGGAAAGAAAGTTCTGAAATGAGGCATGTAAGTAGCAAGCTGAACTCAGATCCCATCTGACATGCACATGACATGCCGTGATGAATGATGATGCTTGTGTGATGAGCTGCGCAACCAGGCTAGCTTTCTTTTCATACTCTGTAGCATGTCTCATGTTTTGGTCTGAATTATGTCTACTTTCTAAATGTCTGAGTTCTGGTTGGTTTCTGATTTTTGAATGTGTTGTGTTTTGTTCTTCTGCAGCCCATCCTGCACACGGGGGTAGGCGCGGACGTGAGGCTCCAGGGTGCTACTACCGCGTATGGCCGGCCCCGTGGACAAGCAGCGGTAGGGACATACATAGACTGAAATATGAACTCAACTGAACATCTGGACTCCTGAATCCGTGCATAATGTCATGTGGAGCGTTTTTTATTTGATTTGGATGTTTCTGAGATTAGACAAGGGGTTGTGTTCAGAGATTTCGGATTCAGGGGTATGATTCAGCATGCTATTATTAGGAGGTTGTGTGTTCTGGCACTTGGCCTTGGGATTTTTGTTTTTGTTTCTTGATGATGATAGGGTGGTTTGTGTAGGTTGACGTAGAAGTTTTTCTATGTTCTAAAAAATTTATGGTTATTTTATGAATTTTGTAGCAGCAACATGGATTAGTTCTCGAGAATTGTTAGCATGTATTAGGTTTTCTTCTATTCGGTCATTGGTAAGCATGCATCTATTAACATTTAGGTCGCTTGTCCATATTATAGGCTGGAGTAGTTTTGTAAATGCTAGGCCATGAATTTATTCACATGTTTGTATTGATAAACGATGCATGTATTGCATCCTACCCGCACAACTTTGTTTTTTTAATGTTGAAAAGTTTTCTTTAATTTGCATTTGATGCCCTGAATAGTCCTTTGCTTGCACAGTAGAGTGTTCTGGTGTTTTAGGTAATTTCCTCTGTTGTTCTAGGAGCAGTACTACCGAATTTTTTTTACACACTATATTCGTGAAATTGTACATATAAGAATTTTGTGGTTAATTGCTGCATTTTGGGTGGACATAGTTAGTTAACAATGATTTTGTAGTATGGTGTCATTCATCTACCATACTTATGTATCATTTTCCTTGCAAGTATTATCATAACATGATTATTCGTGGTGTTCTTGTCCTTTGTGTTGCTTAGCTCTTATTCGTTTGGGCACACACACAAAAGCAGAACTTGTCTAGCAATGCCTTTTAAGTACTAACATAGTTGTTTGATCTTTTTATTGTCACTGATATAGTTTGTTGACCTTTTTTCTATGCTAATGTATTTAATGTTTTCATTATCATGCATTCTTCTACGAATAGCACAACTATCAGTGATTCTAAATACTTGAATTATGTTCCTTGAATAACACTTGAATAATGTTCCTTGAAAATCTTTCTCTACATACTTGAATTATGTCCCCTAATAATGTTCACTTCGAAATGTTCCTTCAACAATGTTCCTTGGAAAATGTTCTGCCAATAACGTTCCCTACAAAATTGTTCCTTCAATATTTGATCCCTAAATTATGCCCCTTTCAATATGTTTCCTAAATAATGTTCCTTGGAATTTGTTCATCGAATAATGTTCCCTAAATACTTGAATTAGGTTCCTTGAATAGCACTTGAATAATGTTCCTTGGAAATAGTTCCCTAAATAATGTTCCCTACAAAATTGTTCCTTCAATATTTAATCCCTAAATTATGCCCCTTTCAATAATGTTTCCTAAATAATGTTCCTTGGAAATTGTTCACCGAATAATGTTCCCTAAATACTTGAATTATGTTCCTTGAATAATGTTTCTTTAGAGCGGAATTTTTTGACATCATAAACCCGTACTACAGTGGCGATGCATTTCTGCCTACAATTATTGCTGTGATCTACAACTTCAAGCCTTTGTTTGCTGCTACATACGGAAATACTACTTTTAACATAGGAAATTTTGAGTCGAGATTTGTACCAGCTCCGAAGGTCAATTTCAGGTGCCTTCTCTATCTTTTTGGAACTCTCCCATGTGCTTTTATATGAGTGTTGAACAACTTCTTTGTTCTATACTCTCAATAAAAGATAGAAACTGTTTTGAAATGACTGGAATTTCCATGTCTTTCTTTTTTTGTACAGGTATGACTCTGGAATTTTCCTTCTTCATATTTTAGCAACTACAAAGGTCTCGGAATGGAGGGTTTCACTATATGTGACCAAAGTTACCCCTACCACCCCCCCACACCGCCCACAATTCCTTCCCCACGAAACACATCCATTCCATTTTTCTGATTCTTCGGAAAATAACATAAATTGAACTGCAACTTTCCTAAAATTCTGAAGGATGATCTACAAGGTCTACGTGAGAAATTGCCTTTTGAGATTGTCACTTGGAAGGACAATGAAATTCAGCTGCCATTTGTAACATTTTTTTGCTGCAGAGACATGTAAAATCCCTACTTCTATTTATCGCAAGTACAACAGACCATAATTTCTTTGGTAGACACTTGTTTTCCTTGGTGCGTAGGTTGCAATTAATTTCAAATTATTTCTGCTTCAACAGGGTTTCCGCATGTTCAAATAAAGATTTCAAGGCAATCATTTTTGAACCCACATATGAACACATCTTATGTACCAACTAACATATTTCCCTTTTGATTATCAAGGATCCCAATGCAACAAAAAATTTCAACTCAAAGGAATAGTACCGTGATGGAACTCTTCTGTTGTTTCTTTATTAGTTGTAAAGAAGGTTCCCCAATGAGACTGTTCTGTTGGTTCCCCAGTGATACTTTGTGGCATTACTTTCAGTTGTAAAGAAGGTTTAAGTCTGCAGAATAAGTTTGTAAAGAAGCTCAAACATGCTTCTATACTCATACTTTCTTGGAAATCCACTTTCTTGGATTTTCAACTGTTTTAACAAGCAGTTGAAACAGCAGAAATCATCTTTTGTATGTTCCTTGTCTTTGTGTCTGGTCTTGTTGGAAATCTTCTTCACAACAGTTTAACAAACAGTTGAAACACACATAACAACAGAGAAACAGAGAAACAGCAAAAGCAGAGAAACAACACAAGAAAGTTTTCAAAGAACGTGAGAAACAGAGAAACACGCCCCAAAGAACACACGCCAAACAAAGAAGCAGAGAAATCAGCGCATCGCGGCCCACTAAGCCCAGATACGAACTCCCCTGTGCGAACCCCTGGCTAGTTGACGCAGAATGCGTCGTATAGGACCTCCCACTGCCTCTTACTCCTAAAAAAACTAGTCACTGCCTCTTTCGTTGGATCGGCCAGGTTCCAACCATGCGGCCGGCCCATGCGCCGGCGTCGGCGGCGCGCGGAGGCCGGGCGCTGTACGAGCTGTACAGGGCGGCGAGCCGCGCGGCGGCGCCGGCAGTGCTCCTGTGGCGGCGGCTGCGAGGGCTGGAGCACCCGTCGCGCTGGCCTGAGCGGCTGGGCCGGCCGTCGGTCGCGCGGCCTCGGCCAGGCTCGCCGCTCGTGTGGTTCCACGCCGTCTCCCTCGGCGAGGGCATGACCGCGCTCCCGGTCGTCCGTCACTGCGCGCGCCTCCACCCCGGCCTCCCTATCCTCCTCACCACCACCACTCTCTCCGCCTTGTAAGTCCCACCATCACCAGTGAGCATTTGAGCGTGCTATTTTATTTACATAATGTGGTCAAGCTTTAAATTCCCTTCTTTGTTTTGATGTAGCGAAGTGATAAAGGATTTGCTACCCGATGTTGTCATTTATCAGGTGAGTTTGGAGATTGCTTCACACCTACTCCCTCTGTAAACAAATATAAGAGCGTTTAGATCACTACTTTAGTGATCCAAACACTCTTATATTTCTTTACGGAGGGAGTACTAGATTGCACCGATACGGATACGCGTATCAAACTATCAGTATCGGGGCGATACGGATATCGTAAATACGTCATTTCTGAAAAGCGTCAACATGGGATACGTTTAACTATTTTCTTAGAACAATATAAAAAATATGTTACTCCCTCCGTACGTAAATATTTGTCAGAGAAATGGATATATCTAGACGTATTTTAGTTCTAGATACATCCATTTCTATCCATTTCTGCGACAAGTAATTCTGGACGGAGGGAGTATCAATTAAGCATCAAGCCATTTAGCATATATTTAGTCAGTGCAGTCCGTTATCGTATCCATGGTTCCAACAAAAGCAAGAACCAACAGCCAAAGGGTTTACCAAACATAAAAGTTCAGTTAGAAAGAAAGGAAGGAGGAGGAGGAGGAAATCAGCAGCCTTCCATTAGATAGAATTCTACAGGATAGTGGGGGGAAGGGGAGCGGAAGCACAAGAAGCCCACCACCGGCACTACTAGAGCCTGAGGTATCGGTGGCGTATTGGTAAAGAATCAGTATCGGATACGGTATCCGATACGGATACACTGGTTGCTGGAAGTATCGGTGTTTTCTTGCTCCACACCTTCAGAGCTCTCAGGTTATGCTAGAGTTAATTTAGTGATGCCATATCCAATGTAGATGATTGGAGAGGTGATTTGTAACAGGAAACCATGTCTTATTGCCACAGAGGATAAATTATGGGCTCATCTTGTAAGACTCAAGTGCTTATGCATGCAACTATATATCTTAACTAATAGAAAATGCAACCATCTATGTAAAATGCAGGTGTTTAGCAATCATGTAGGTCATATCCTTAAAGAAAGGTTCAAATAGGTAAGGTGCTAATTTTGTAGCATTGGTGCTTGATTAGGCACCAGTGCTTAACCTTATCTGGTACTTATTTTGTTATGCATATAACTATCTGTAGCAAAGAGATAATACGACCATCTCGACACCTAGAGGAAGTAATTGTATTGACTTTGTTCACCTCTCTCAAGAAAACTGTTTCTGCCTCAACATATGGCTAATGGAATTTGTTTGGTAATGATACTACTTTGTTCAGCTGTACCACTTAAACTTCATAAGATCCTGTTATGGCCACTTACTTTGGGTTGTAAGGTTGTAATATCTGATAGCAAATTGTGTGATTATAGCTATTTGTCCTTCTAAATTCTGATGATGCATTTGTTGAGTGTCTGTAGTTTGCACCTCTTGACTGTCCTGGCGCAATAGAAAGGTTCATTGGATACTGGAAGCCAAGTTTGATACTTCTCATGGAAAGTGAATTGTGGCCAAACCTCATCATGTCTGCCGCAGAGAAAGGGGTGAGCAGTTCTTCATGATCTTGTGCATTACCAGCTCTCTGTTAATGATCTTTCCCGTATTCTTATTTCTAGAGTCTGGGCAGCCTTTTCAAAACTTCCTGCGTGCTGTATACATGAGCAGATTTTATTGCCTTTGTTGTTCATTAGTGTCTGCATCATTCCCTAGCTAATTTTTTGTTATGAACATGACTGGCCTGCATATTTTCAGATTGCAGTGGCTCTTTTAAATGCCCGCATGTCACTGAAGTCGTTCAACCGTTGGTCTGTGCCTCTAGGGTTACCATTAGTCTCTCTGATGCTCTCTAAACTATCACTTGTTATCCCACTGGTAAGTAACAGTAGAGGTTTAAGCCCTACTTTTATGTTGTACAACTGTTACCCCCATCAGCGTTCATTTTATCTGGTGCAGAGTACCATCCAGGCTGTTCGTTTTCAGTTACTCCATACACCACCGTACAAAATCCATTTTGCTGGCGATTTAAAATATGGTATGCTCTATTTATCTTTTTTTCTAGTCATTCATTGTTTTGAGAATGCATTATGTAGTGAACCTACGAGTGGCACAATTCTAAAGTGTAATCTCAGGAGCTTGAAAAGATGTCCCTGTTCACAAGTGAAGTGATTTATTGTGACTCGTATGATTTACCTAGCTGTTGGTGATGTTGAGGTTCGGGAGAAAGAGTTGAATACAATCAAAGATCTGCAGCGGCAGTTCAATGATAGGCCCATCTGGATGGCAGCTTCGATTCACAGAGGTGAAGAGGAAGGTAAGCACACCGGAAATGCACCTTTTTGCTATTAAGTGGACCAATATAATTTGTTGTGCATCTGCCCTTCCAGTGAACTGTACGCTCAATCAACTATGTGGTGGTCCCCTGCTAGCATAAACTCTTTGTTGACTTCCTTACAGTCTCCAAGTACAAGTTTATCCATTGCTAAGTGCTGTTCAAATCATGAAATCAACATTAAGTAAAATACCTCACATGATGAATATATTCATGCAATCTTCGCATGGCCAATCAAGGGGTCAGAATTGCAAATTTTAAATGTTTGACAGCTGTTTTCGAAGGGGACTTGGATTAGGAATGGGGAGTAGATAAGATTGCCTTTGCGAGCTGTTATGTTCATGGAATATGTCTTCAATATATTTAAGATTGCCTAGTCAACAGAGACTTCTGTACTCTCCAGGTTGCCAAAATTTATAATTATAGTTGTCTCTGTTATTGGAGCCACCTATCATTTTATATCCTTCTGGTTGATCTTCTGTCATTTCCTTCAATTTTCCTACCATTCTCGTAGTACACCAATCATGGAAAAGGACCTTGCACGGTGTTTTTTGGTGAAGCAACTTAAAAGAGTTCATTTCTTAGGTCATCATGGCAGTGTTCTCAACATAAAACGATTCCTTGAGTCTACCTTAACTTTATTTTTATTTTTCAGTCATTCTCCGCGTTCATGACGAGTTAATCAAGGCGTATCCTTCACTACTTTTAATTCTCGTGCCAAGACATCCTCAGGACATCAAGAATGTTTCTTTAGTATGTTAATGGTGCCTTTTTGTACCCCTTTTATTTTACCCTGTTTGGTGTATGAGCCAGTTCCGGAGTACACCGTCAGTTATTTGGCCGCTTACCAGTTTTCTAATACTTTCTCCGTTCCAAAATGTAAGTAGTTTTAGATATTGTCTCTCCAAGTTGATACTTTGAACAGTATTTTTTTACAATAAATATGTTGTATAAAGTAAAAATTTATATGCAATATGGAAATATATTTCACAATGGATCTAATCATATCAATTAGGTTTTGCAAATGTACCACTTCTTTTCTATAATATGGTCAAACTTAAAAAAGTTTGACTTGGACAAATGCTAAAACTGCTTACATTTGGGAGCGAAGGAAGTATCATATCTTGTTGTTTACTTGAAAAATCAAATGATTGTAATTTGTAAATACTTAAGATGAGGAGCAAGTGTTATGGGAGTTACTGTGTTTAGTGCATAAGGCTCGAGTACTGTGAATAACAGAACTGTACACAACTTGAAGTTTGACAGTTTTCTAAAGCATGAAGAGCAGACAGCTGGGCGTTGCCAAGTTAGTTAGGTGCGTGAGTGCATGCCCAGCCCACTTGCTTTCATGTCGTGAACTCCACAGGGAGCTCAGGGTTGCCTCTTGTCCTTTATGAAAAAAAAAAAAACAGAGGCAACTTCCTATAGTTCTAGTGTTTTTCTTTTGTTATTTTTACCGAAAAAGGCTTTCGCCCCGCTTTATATTATAAAGCAAATCGCCCGAGCCAAACATCCAACAAGGTTCACACACACACCCAAGTTTCACAAACATACATGGTAGCAAAAGGGTTAATGCTGAGGGCACAGCTCAACAAGCCCTGGAAACAAAGCAACACACTCACACACAGCAAACTTGGTAGTTACAATAGGCCTGAACAATATCTTTGTACACAATTTCTTGCAGACACTGAAAAAAGAGAAGGTCAATTTTGTGCTGAGGTCTACAATGGAAGTGGTGTCTTTAAATACTAGGATATACGTGGTTGATACCTTAGGTTTGTGTAATCTTTACATCGGAAGTTTGTGCATTATTTTTGTACAGATTATGTATGTCCGTTTGAACTACTCATTAGTTAATGGCAGACAATATGATGAAAAGCAGGGGAATTAAGAATGCTCTACAGGGTCACTCCAATAGCAGTTGTGGGCGGCTCATTTTTACCTAGTTTATCTGGCCATAATTTTTCCGAGGCTGCTGCTGCTGGTTGTGCTGTTCTGACTGGTAAGGCAAAGGTATCTACCTATTTGAGTTTGCATCGTTTCTTTGGTCAAATCAGAGTATGTAGAGTTTCACGATTTGCATTGGCTTTCAGGTCCCCACGTTGGACATTTCTATCATATGCTGGTTGAAATGTGGCAAATAAATCCTCTAGCTGTCAAGCAGGTGACAAGTTGTTCTGTAACTTCCCATTTATTTAAGGGGCCCCTTTACTGAAACATAACTATGGCGCATCATTTGCATTGTTTATTGAATGACTTGCTCCTGCACACCACTAACCAATGCCAAGGGTAGTTCGATCATGCGTAGTGGTACTTTCTTGGTTGGCTTTCTTTCTATTTGGGAAATTTATTAGGAAGTAATATTAATGTTTAATAACAGGGTAAAAGCCCTCTTTAGACACAAGATCTTGTGATCGGGCCTATCGGTGAAGGCTGGTCTTTTCACTCCTCCCACTCTAGCTAGAAAACTGATGCCAATGTTCTTGCCAGTTGACAGGAGAAGCTGAACTGCTGGAGGTGCTAAAAGAACTGCTTGGCGATTCCAAAGCTCTAGAAGCACGCCAAGGAGCTGCAAAAGATGCATTTTCCATCATGTCACATGGAGTTGTGAACCGTGTATGGAATCTGGTCTCCAGGTTCGCCATCGACGCCCAACAGAAACGTGGAGTAGTTGATTAAAGTCTCCGTAAGTCCCCACTGTGTGTGCATGTAACATTCTTTTGTACTGATGATACCAACAGTTAACACATTTGTGTCTGCCAGTGGATTTCTTCAGGGGCTGCTTAGAACGCATGGCGAATCTCTCTCACTCTCTCGAAAGCCGGAGGTCTCAAGAATTTCTTCGTACAACCTGTTTTGCAGTTTTCATATGATAGTACTACCAAACATCACATGTCTGCTGAATGATGACAAAGGAGACAGATCTCAAATTATAGGCAACCCAACTGGTCCTACAGTCGCTTGAAGGAACGCTGGAACAGCATCCCCATCCTAGTTTTCTCTATTCTGTTCGATTTACTCCTATCTCGGCGATCTAGTAGCATGTTTCTGGAAAATTCTTCTGGGCCTCCTGTTATTCTCATCCCATGACTCGTGGTTGCAATTCTACGTATGTCGTCTGTCAAGTCGTTGCATAGATTTCAAAATGAGACCCAAATTTAGTTCAGGAAGATGGCAGATTGGCAGTTAACTGCACATGATTGATCTTCTGCCATGTGCATGAGCATGACCTTTGTCCTTTTTTAAGCTTGTAATAAAAATACTTTATTGGTGGCATCGCACTATCGTGCAGTTTCAGAAAGGAACGGAAATGGCAAACGTATGACCGGTCTGAGGACTAGCACGAGTTGGCTGCCCCCCTCATTGTGCAACGCGCAGTGCGTGCTTTAACTGCCTGTCCGCATGGAAAAGAGCAAGGCCAACATGGTCCAGTTCGATCGATTTAATCCAGTCACACATCCCGGTGTTTCGTTACAATCCAACCACCCCAACACCAACCATTTGATGTCTCCACTATCGTCACCTTTTGTCTTACTTGTTCACTTGTTGCTGTTGTTGGATTTTCAACTTTTTTTTTGAGGGAGTATTGGATTCAATTTCATTGTTCGCACTAAACCTTCTAATACTTTGTCTTAGGGGATCTCTAGCAAACCCCCTGAAACTTAAATTTGAGGAGCAAAAGTGATATTTGGGCCAAAAAGAGGCAACTAGAAGATCTCCCAAACCCAAAACTTTACTAAATATGAGTTTCACCCCCAAACTTGTCCCCGACACTCTCAAATTTAGTCTGAAGCCGCTCAGTTGACCCCCGCGTCCCCTCCCGCCGATGCCGGCGGCCGTCCCCTTCTCTGGTGACCGGCGGACTGGGTAGGCCGTCCCCCGCCGCACCCCTGGACACAAGTGCCGGCGTCGGAGACCCACCGATGGCCATGAATTCGGCGCAATCACAAAAAAGGCGGCGGCAGGGGAGGAGCCTCATTGGCAACAAAGCATCGACTACAGTCGTTGGCAGTCCCTTCGGTGCGACCATCATACTGACCGTGGCGAAGCAGACTGGCAAAAGTGACCATCGGCCGACGGAAAAGGCGGCGCTGGCGAAGGAAAAAGAATAATGTGTGGCCGCATGTTCGCTTCCCCGTCGACCTGCCGTGGCTCCGGCAACTGCTACCCCGCCTCCTGCTGCCACGCAGAAAACCCCTCCACCGTTGGCGGACGGGGATGGGATGTATTCAGACGCTACAACCTGCAGCGCCGACATGCTCAAGGAAATGCCCAAAAGGTAAAAAAAATCCCTTTTTCCTTTTATTGTTTGCTTTTGCTTAGTATAGTGATGCATGTTCAATATTGATTGCTAGGTTCTTCCTTTACTTAGTAGTGAGCAAATGAACAATGATGCTCAGGCTTTCATGAATGAATTCATTCAAGCCACACACTTGGGCTCGATGACATTGCGATGACTATGCCATATAACCAAACGAGATATTTTGAGATGATGGACGAGGAGATCGGTGAGTGTCGTGAAGGGGAAGCCGAGGACGGGCAACTACAAGAGCGATGAAGACAAAGCTTTGTGTGAAGCTTGGATCAACGTCTCTCTCGATGCCATGATCGGTGCCGACCAAACAAAGGAGCAACATTGTGCACATCCCCTCTAGTCGCACAATCGGTTATCTTAGTCATCGTTGGGGTAACATCCAAGAGCAATGCAACCGGTGGGTGGCTGTGTGGGGCAAGTAAACTTGCAACCGTCAAGTAGAGTGTCCACCCACCAATACAAGGAAGCAATGGAAGCTCTTTACGAAGAAAGGAACAACAAAAACAGCGGCAAACTGTTTGGTTTGCATCATTGCTACAACAAGTTTGATGGGCATGAGAAGTGGATAAGAAGAAACTTTGAAACCACACCAGAGGCAAAGGCTCAACAATGGTGGAGAAGAGGACTTTGTAGAGCCTATTTGAGCTATGATGACATTTTGATCCATAGTGTGGTGGTTTTTTGAATGAACTTTCTCATTCGGTGACTTTTGGCGCAAAATGTGGTTATGTCTGATGGATTTGTTGAACTATATTTGTGCTCTTAGTTGAATTGTGATGTGATGCATTCAAATTTTCTAGTTTGTGTTCAAATGTGATCAATTTATTAGAATAGTTTGAGCAATAGATTTGGAGATTTGTGAAACCAAAATTTGTAGGTAGGGGGTCTGCTAGCTCTGGAATAGTAATTTCCCTTCAAAAAAAAGTAAAGTAGGATACATAGCACCTTTTGTAGCTTTAGTATAGGATTTGCTAGAGATGTTCCTACGACTCATCCCATCAACCCACCCTCCTCCCGCCAAAAACTCACACTCTTCGACACTATCTCCACTACGAGTCCATTTTTTCCTAATTGATTCACTCTATGCTTAGAGAGCATTAGTTATGTGATTGTGGCGACATCCTCACTCGAAACCCTAAACCATAATCGTTTTTACTTAGTCATTGGTCCTCAACTTTATCTTGCCTTCGCTCCACGTCGACTCTAGATTAATCCTGCATCCTAGCATCGTCGACTCAAGTTGAAGGAGCGGAGGAATACGAGTTGGAGTATCAAGCATCGATATAAGCGAACCGTGAAATAGTTATTTCTAACTCCATCAAGCTACACGCAATTTCTAAAATTTGCATTTTACTCTACCCACGTTGGACAAAGAATCAACAAGTGTGATCACCAACTTAGAAATAGACACAAACATTTTTGAAAAAAGATCTCAATCGACCAAGACTTGAGGATTTCATGGTTGACCAATCTTGTCGCATGATCTGATCATGTTCGAATCCTCCTCCTGTCATGTTTTTTTTTGGCTTCCACGCCATCAACTTCGATTTGGGCTGCGTTTGGCATTGCAGCGAATTCACTTAATCCCGTTTGGCCTGCCTGTTTCTCCCTTTTTTAGTGTTTGATTGACCCACTTTTGCATACGATTGTGTCAAAAAAAGAAATTCATTACAAATTACAAAACAAAATAAAAGTACGTACAACACAATGGTTCAGCAAGCATAAACAGACCCTGATAAGTACCCAACATGTGGCATGAGCACATGGCAACTTCGAAAGTTTTTTTATGGCAAGTTTAGTGACACGATGATGGCAACTTTAGTTGTCAAGCATGGCAATTTTTGTGCTTTAATTTATTTTTGACAGAAACTTACCATATATCACTGAATTCTGTCATCTTTGCGTGACTGAAATTGCCATCGAAAACCGTTGACCAAAGTGTCACACATCTGATCTGGCACTTATCATTTAGGTAAACTAATCCTTGACGAGGATCTTGCAATTGAAGACTAGCAATTCCATTAAGAAAATTACTTAGCCGAACGTGCTTTTAGTGGTGTATATGTTCATCAAAACTACACGTTAAACATGTGGCTTGACCTTTCGGGTTTCGAAGCAACGGCAAGCCAACGGCAACGGGACACACCACCGAGAGAGACCCCAATACCATGCTGCTCTCCCAGTCTCCAGCCGCTACCCATCCACAGCTTCCCACCTCCTCCCGCCGCACGCGCCGCTCGGCACAGCCATGCCCGCGCGGCGCGGCCGCCGAGGCGGCCGAGTCTCTCCTCCCTCGCGGGCTGCGGCCGGAGTCGCTGCCGGGCCACGTGGCGGTGGTGATGGACGGGAACTCGCGGTGGGCGCGCGCGCGTGGGATGCCGCCGGCGTTCGGCCACGAGGCCGGGCGGCGCGCGCTGGTGGAGACGGTGCGGCTGTCACGCGCCTGGGGCATCGGCGCGCTCACCGCCTTCGCCTTCTCCCATGAGAACTGGAGCCGCCCCAAGGTAGCACAGCACACCTGGCCGCGCGCGCGCGCGTTTTTTTGCCAGCTCCCTCCGGCCTCTGCTCTGAGCTTGACGGTTTTTGGAATTTGCAGGCGGAGGTTGACTTCCTGATGGGGCTGTTCGAGCGGGTGATCCACGACAGCGTCGCCGAGTTCTTGAGGTACACACGCCAGCCAGTGCACCGTAGATTAATGGCCTCACATTTTGGCCGTCTCCATTCTGATAAGATGCACCCGAGCACTCCACTCCGTGAGACAGCCTGGTCGGGTAGATGAATTAGCGTACTGATCTTCCCAAATCCGAATGATAAACACTAAACTTACATATGAAAAGCTTGATTTTTACTGTTAAATAACATGTGGATTGCTGTTTTGCGCAGGGACGGGATTCGCCTACGTGTGATCGGCGACTGCTCGAGGCTGCCGGCGTCTCTGCGGAGGACGGCAGGAGACGCCGAGGAGGCGACGAAGAACAACTCGCAGCTCGACCTGACGCTGGCGATCAGCTACAGCGGGCGAAGGGACATATTGCAAGCCTGCCGGAGCCTCGCCCAGAAGGTGCGCGGCGGGCTGCTCAGGACGGAGGACATCGACGAGTCGCTGTTCGCCGGCGAGCTCGAGACGAGCCGCGGCAGCGAGCTCCCGTGCCCCGACCTGCTCATCCGGACCAGCGGCGAGCTGCGGCTGAGCAACTTCTTGCTGTGGCAGTCGGCCTACTCGGAGCTCTTCTTCACCGACACCCTGTGGCCGGACTTCGGGGAGGCTGACTACCTCGAAGCGCTGTGCTCCTTCCAGAGCAGAGACAGGCGGTTTGGCCGAAGGAATCCGTAGCGCAAGGACACCCAAAGTTGGTGTTTTTTAGAAGCTTTAGTGCATGACTGGTTTTGTAACCACACTTTGACCAGTAGGGGCGGGTTTGGTTACCTGCACCGTTTTTTGCCACTTTGCATACTTGTTCTTGTTGGGTCTGGCTGAACATATACAGGTTAAAAATCAACATTTGCATGTTGATTGGTTGCCTGCATCCCCTCTAGCCTTAATGCGCTAAAACGAAAGGCCTGCTGTTTGGTTGCGGACTTGTTTGATGGGAAACACAAGTCCGGTTGTTTGGTTACATCCAGGACAGTTGTGTGGTAACCTCCTACTCGATGTGGTGAGGTTATCAAAGGCACACATGAACTAGTAAGAACTAAACTAGTAGCAACAGAACAATCTTAGACACAAACATAAGTCTTAACTACGCAGAACAAGTTTTAAACCAACACAGTACGATAAGTTCTAAACGAAACCGAAGTCTTAAAGCAAGAACAACCAAGGATTGGACCACAAGAGCTCAGGAGGTCGCGGCGAAGGCATTGTCGTGCTCCTTGAGCTTGGTGACCACCTCCACGCCCTCGTCGTTGAATACGATCACCTTCATGGTGTCGGGGGACAGCAGCTTGAACGTCGGCATGTACCCGATCATGATCTGGTGAACGGCGACGAAGGTGGCCCAACCCTGATCAAGGATGACCCTGCCGTCGATCACCCTCACCGTCACCCTCCATGCGCAGCCGTTGTTCGTCTTCAGCTTGAACTCTGTAGGGATGGCGGGGAAGTGCTTTGTGATGGAAATATGCCCTAGAGGCAATAATAAAATGGTTATTATTATATTTCCTAAATCATGATAAAGGTTTATTATTCATGCTAGAATTGTATTGACCGGAAACTTAAATACATGTGTGGATACATAAACAAATACCGTGTCCCTAGTAAGCCTCTACTAGACTAGCTCGTTGATAAAAAATGGTTAAGGTTTCCTAACCATAGACATGTGTTGTCATTTGATAACGGGATCACATCATTAGGAGAATGATGTGATGGACAAGACCCATCCGTTAGCTTAGCATATTGATCGTTCAGTTTATTGTTATTGCTTTCTTCATGTCAAATACATATTCCTTCGACTATGAGATTATGCAACTCCCGGATACCGGAGGAATTACTTGTGTGCTATCAAACGTCACAACGTAACTGGGTGATCATAAAGATACTCTACAGGTATCTCCGAAGGTGTTTGTTGAGTTGGCATAGATCAAGATTAGGATTTGTCACTCCGAGTATCAGAGAGGTATCTCTGGGCCCTCTCGGTAATACACATCATAAGAAGCCTTGCAAGCAAAATGACTAATGAGTTAGTTACAGGATGATGTATTACAGAACGAGTAAAGAGACTTGCCGATGACGACATTGAACTAGGTATGAAGATACCGACGATCGAATCTCAGGCAAGTAACATGCCGATGGACAAAGGGAATTGCGTATGTTGTCATAACGGTTAGACCGATAAAGATCTTCGTAGAATATGTAGGAGCCAATATGGGCATCCAGGTTCCGCTATTGGTTATTGACCGGAGAGGTGTCTCGGTCATGTCTACATAGTTCTCGAACTCGTAGGGTCCGCACGCTTAACGTTCGTTGACGATATAGTGTTATATGAGTTATATGTTTTGGTGACCGAATGTTGTTCGGAGTCCCGGATGAGATCACGGACATGACGAGGAGTCTCGAAATGGTCGAGAGGTAAATATTGATATATAGGACGATGGTATTTGGACACCGGAAGTGTTTCGGGACGTACCGGGAAGGAACCGGGTCACCGGAAGGGGTTCCGGGCACCCCCCGGGAAGTTATGGGCCTTATGGGCAAAAGAAGGGGACAGACCAGCCCACAAGGGGGCTGGTGCGCCCCTCCCTTGGCTAGCCAGCCCTAGGGGAAGGAAAGGGGAGGGGTGGCCCCTCCTGCCTTTCCCTCCTCAAGAGAGAAAGGAAGGGGGCGCCACCTCCTCCTTCCTTCCTCCCGCACTCCAAATAAGGAAGGGGGAGGCGCCACTTGGGGGAGGACCCCAAGTAGGATTCGGCCTACTTGGGGCGCCCTCCTAGCTGCTCCCTCCTCCCCCCACCTATATATATGTGGGAGGGGGGCGCCTAGCACACCAGAACATTATCTTAGCCTTGTGCGGCACCCCCCTCCACCGTTTACACCCCCGGTCATATTTTCGTAGTGCTTAGGCGAAGCCCTGTGGAGATAGCTTCACCATCGCCGTCACCACGCCGTCGTGCTGCAGGAACTCATCCACTACCTCGCCGTCTTGCCGGATCAAGAAGGCGGAGGACGTCATCGAGCTGAACGTGTGCTGAACGCGGAGGTGCCGTACGTTCGGTGCTTGATCGGTTGGAACGCGAAGAAGTTCGACTACATCAACCGCATTGTCAAACGCTTCCACTTACGGTCTACGAGGGTACGTAGACACACTCTCCCCTCTCGTTGCTATGCATCTCCTTGATAGATCTTGCGTGTGCGTAGAATTTTTTTTGTTTTCCATGCAACGTTTCCCAACAATGACATCAGAGCCAGGTCTATGCGTAGATAATATGCACGAGTAGAACAAAAAGAGTTGTGGGCGGTGGTAGTCATACTGCTTACCACCAACGTCTTATTTTGATTCGGCGGTATTGTGGGATGAAGCGGCCCGGGCCAACCTTACATGTCCACGCACATGAGACCGGTTCCACCGACAGACATGCAACTAGTTTGGCATAAAGGTGGCTGGCGGGTGTCTGTTTCTCCTACTTTAGTTGAATCGAATTTGACTACGGCCGGTCCTTGAAGAAGGTTAAAACAGCAAACTTGATGAAACACCGTTGTGGTTTTTGCGTAGGTAAGAACGGTTCTTGCTAGAAGCCCGTAGCAGCCACGTACAACTTGCAACAACAAAGTAGATGACGTCTAACTTGTTTTTGCAGGGCATGTTGTGATGTGATATGGTCAAGATATAATGTGATATATGTTGATGTATGAGATGATCATGTTTTGTAATATCGACAACCGGCAGGAGCTTTAGGGTTGTCTCTTTATTGTATGAAGTGCAAGCGCCATGTAATTGCTTTACTTTATCACTATGCGTTAGCGATAGTTGTAGAAGTAATAGTTGGCGAGACGACCCCGACGCAACGACAGAGATCAAGGTGTCGAGCCGGTGACGATGGAGATCATGACGATGCTTTGGAGATGGAGATCAAAAGCACAAGATGGTGATGGCCATATCATGTCACATATTTTGATTGCATGTGATGTTTATCATTTATGCATCTTATTTTGCTTAGAACGGCGGTAGCATTATAAGATGATCCCTTCACTAAATTTCAAGATAAAAGTGTTCTCCCCGAGTATGCACCGTTGCCAAAGTTCGTCGTTGCGAAGCACCACGTGATGATCGGGTGTGATAGACTCTACGTTCACATACAACGGGTGTAAGACAGTTTTACACATGCAGAATACTTGGGTTAAACTTGACAAGCCTAGCATGTACAGAGATGGTCTCGGAACACTGGAGACCGAAAGGTCGAACGTGAGTCATATAGTAGATATGATCAACATAGAGATTTCACCATTGAAGACTACCCCATCTCACGTGATGATCGGACATGGGTTAGTTGATTTGGATCACGTATCACTTAGATAACTTGAGGGATGTTTATTTACGTGGGAGTTTATTAGTAATTTGATTAATTGAACTTAATTTATCATGAACTTAGTATTATAGTTTTGCATATCTATGTTGTAGATCAATAGCTCGCGATTTAGCTCCCCTATAATTTTGATATGTTCCTAGAGAAAACTAAGTTGAAAGATGATGGTAGCAATAATGCGGACTAGGTCCGTGATCTGAGGATTATCCTCATTGTTGTACAGAAAAATTATGTTCTTGATGCACCGCTAGGTGACAGACCTATTGCAGGAGCAGATGCAGACGTTATGAACGTTTGACAAGCTCGATATGATGACTACTTGATAGTTTAGTGTGTCATGCTTTACGGCTTAGAATCGGGGCTTCAAAGACGTTTTGAACGCCATGGAACATATGAGATGTTCCAAGAGCTGAAATTGGTATTCAGACTTATGCCCGTGTTGAGAGGTATGAGACCTCTGACAAGTACTTTGCCTACAAGATGAAGGAGCATAGCTTAGCCAGTGAGCATGTGCTCAGAATGTCTGGGTACTACAATCGCTTGAATCAAGTGAGAGTTAATCTTCTAGATAAGATAGTGATTGACAGAGTTCTCTAGTCACTATCACCAAGCTACTAGAACTTCATGATGAACTATAATATGCAAGGGATGACGAAAACGATTCTCGAGCTCTTCGCGATGCTGAAATCAGCGAAGGTAGAAATCAAGAGAGAGCATCAAGTGTTGATGGTTAACAAGACCACTAGTTTCAAGAAAAAAGAGCGAGGGAAAGAAAGGGAACTTCAAGAAGAATGGCAAGCAAGTTGTCACTCCCGTGAAGAAGCCCAAAGCTGGACCCAAGCCTGAAACTGAGTGCTTCTACTGCAAAGGAAATGGTCACTGGAAGCGGAAATGCCCAAGATACTTGGCGGATAAGAAGGATGGCAAAGTGAACAAAGGTGTATTTGATATACATGTTATTGATGTGTACTTTACTAGTGTTCATAGCAACCCCTGGGTATTTGATACCGGTTCAGTTGCTAAGATTAGTAACTCGAAACAGGAGTTGCAGAATAAACAGAGACTAGTTAAGGACGAGGTGACGATGTGTGTTGGAAGTGATTCCAAGGTTGATATGATCACCATCGCACACTACCTCTACCTTCGGGATTAGTGTTGAACCTAAATAAATGTTATTTGGTGTTTGCGTTGAGCATGAATATGACTGGATCATGTTTATTGCAATACGGTTATCCATTTAAGTCAGAGAATAACTGTTGTTCGGTTTACATGAATAAAACCTTCGATGGTCATACACCCAATGTGAATGGTTTATTGAATCTCGATCGTAGTGATACACATATTCATAATATTGATGCCAAAAGATGCAAAATTGATAATGATAGTGCAACATACTTGTGGTATTGTCTTTTAGGTCATATTGGTGTAAAGCACATGAAGAAACTCCATGCAGATGGACTTTTGGAATCACTTGATTATGAATCATTTGATACTTGCGAACCATGCCTCATGGGCAAGATGACTGAAACTCCGTTCTCTGGAACAATGGAGCGAGCTAATGACTTATTGGAAATAATACATACCGATGTATGCGATCCGATGAGTGTTGAAGCACGCGGCGGGTATCATTATTTTCTCACCTTCACATATGATTTGAGTAGGTATGGGTATATCTACTTGATAAAACACAAGTCTGAAAAGTTTGAAAAGTTCAAAGAATTTCAAAGTGAAGTGGAGAATCATCGTAACAAGAAAATAAAGTTTCTACGATCTGATCGTGGAGGCAAATATTTGAGTTACGAGTTTGGCCTTCATTTAAAACAATGTGGAATTGTTTCACAACTCCACCTGGAACACCACAGCGTAATGGTGTGTCCGAACGTCGTAACCGTACTTTATTGGATATGGTGCGTTCTATGATGTCTCTTACCGATTTACCACTATCATTTTGGGGTTATGCATTAGAGACAGCCACATTCACGTTAAATAGGGCACCGTCTAAATCCCTTGAGACGACACCGTATGAACTGTGGTTTGGCAAGAAACCTAAGCTATCGTTTCTTAAAGTTTGGGGTTGCGACACTTATGTCAAAAGGCTTCAGCCTGATAAGCTCGAACCCAAATCGGACAAGTGCGTCTTCATAGGTTACCCTAAGGAAACAATTGGGTACACCTTCTACCATAGATCCGAAGGCAAGATCTTTGTTGCCAAGAATGAAACCTTTCTAGAGAAGGAGTTTCTCTCGAAAGAAGTGAGTGGGAGGAAAATAGAACTTGATGAGGTAATTGTACCTTCTCTCGAATTGAAGAGTAGCACATCACAGAAAACTGTTCCAGTGATGCCTACACCAACTAGAGAGGAAGCAAATGATAATGATCATGAAGCTTCAGATCAAGTTGCTACTGAACCTTGTAGGTCGACCAGAGCATGATCCACACTAGGGTGGTACGGTAATCCTGTCCTGAAAGTCATGTTACTAGACCAAGGCGAACCTACGAACTATGAAGAAGCTATGATGAGCCCAGATTCCGACAGATGGCTTGAGGCCATGAAATCTGAGATAGGATCCATGTATGAGAACAAAGTGTGGACTTTGGTGGACTTGCCCGATGATCGGCAAGCCATAGAAAATAAATGGATCTTCAAGAAGAAGACTGACACTGATGGTAATGTTACTGTCTACAAAGCTCGACTTGTCGCGAAAGATTTTTAACAAGTTCAAGGAGTTGACTACGATGAGACTTTCTCACCCGTAGCGATGCTTAAGTCTGTCCGAATCATGTTAGCAATTGCCACATTTTATGATTATGAAATCTGGCAAATGGACGTCCAAACTGCATTCCTTAATGGATTTCTTAAAGAAGAGTTGTATGTGATGCAACCAGAAGGTTTTGTCGATCCTAAAAGGTGCTAACAAAGTGTGCAAGCTCCAGCAATCTATCTATGGACTGGTGCAAGCATCTCGGAGTTGGAATATACGCTTTGATGAAGTGATCAAAGCATATGGTTTTATACAGACTTACGGTGAAGCCTGTATTTACAATAAAGTGAGTGGGAGCTCTGTATCATTTCTGATATTATATGTGGATGACATATTGTTGATTGGAAATGATATAGAATTTCTGGATAGCATAAAAGGATACTTGAATAAGAATTTTTCAATGAAATACCTTGGTAAAGCTGCTTATATATTGGGCATCAAGATCTATAGAGATAGATCGAGACGCTTAATAGGACTTTCACAAAGCACATACCTTGATAAAGTTTTGAAGAAGTTCAAAATGGATCAGTCAAAGAAAGGGTTCTTGCCTGTGTTACAAGATGTGAAGTTGAGTAAGACTCAAAGCCCGACCACGGCAGAAGATAGAGAGAGAATGAAAGTCATTCCCTATGCCTCAGCCATAGGTTTTATAAAGTATGCCATGCTATGTACCAGACATGTTGTGTGCCTTGCCATGAGTTTGGGAAGGGGGTACAATAGTGATCCAGGAGTGGACCACTGGACAGCGGTCAAAATTATCCTTAGGTACCTAAAAAGGACTAAAGAAATGTTTCTCGATTATGGAGGTGATAAAGAGTTCGTCGTAAAGGGTTACGTCGATGCAAGCTTTAGCACCAAACCAGATGACTCTGAGTCTCAATCTGGATATGTATTGAATGAGGGAGAAATTAGCTAGAGTAGCTCCATACAGAGCATTGTATTGTAGACATAGAAATTTGCGAAATACATACGGATCTGAATGTGGCAGACCCGTTGACTAAACCTCTCTCACAAGCAAAACATGATCACACCTTAGTACTCTTTGAGTGTTAATCACATGGCGATGCGAACTAGATTATTGACTCTAGTAAACTCTTTGGGTGTTAGTCACATGGCGATGTGAACTATGGGTGTTAATTACATGGCAATGTGAACTAGATTATTGACTCTAGTGCAAGTGGGAGACTGATGGAAATATGCCCTAGAGGCAATAATAAAATGGTTATTATTATATTTCCTAAATCATGATAAAGGTTTATTATTCATGCTAGAATTGTATTGACCGGAAACTTAAATACATGTGTGAATACATAAACAAATACCGTGTCCCTAGTAAGCCTCTACTAGACTAGCTCGTTGATCAAAGATGGTTAAGGTTTCCTAACCATAGACATGTGTTGTCATTTGATAACGGGATCACATCATTAGGAGAATGATGTGATGGACAAGACCCATCCGTTAGCTTAGCATATTGATCGTTCAGTTTATTGTTATTGCTTTCTTCATGTCAAATACATATTCCTTCGACTATGAGATTATGCAACTCTCGGATACCGGAGGAATACCTTGTGTGATATCAAACGTCACAACATAACTGGGTGATCATAAAGATGCTCTACACGTATCTCCGAAGGTGTTTGTTGAGTTGGCATAGATCAAGATTAGGATTTGTCACTCCGAGTATCAGAGAGGTATCTTTGGGCCCTCTCGGTAATACATGTCATAAGAAGCCTTACAAGCAAAGTGACTAATGAGATAGTTACAGGATGATGTATTATAGAACGAGTAAAGAAACTTGCCGGTGACGAGATTGAACTAGGTATGAAGATACCGACGATCGAATCTCGGGCAAGTAACATACCGATGGACAAAGGGAATTGCGTATGTTGTCATAACGGTTCGACCGATAAAGATCTTTGTAGAATATGTAGGAGCCAATATGCGCATCTAGGTTCCGCTATTGGTTATTGACCAGAGATGTTTCCCGATCATGTCTACATAGTTCTCGAACCCGTAGGGTCCGCACGCTTAACGTTCGTTGACGATATAGTGTTATATGAGTTATATGTTTTGGTGACCGAATGTTGTTCGGAGTCCCGGATGAGATCACGGACATGACGAGGAGTCTAGAAATGGTCGAGAGGTAAAGATTCATATATAGGACGATGGTATTTGGACATCAGAAGTGTTTCGGGACGTACCGGGAAGGAATCGGGTCACTCGAAGGGGTTCCGGGCCCTCCTGGGAAGTTATGGGCCTTATGGGCCAAAGGATGGGACAGACCAGCCCACAAGGGGGCTGGCACGCCCCTCCCTTGGCTAGCCGGCCCTAGGGGAAGTAAAGGGGATGGGTGGCCCCTCCTGCCTTTCCCTCCTCAAGAGAGAAAGGAAAGGGGGGGCGCCACCTCCTCCTTCCTTCCTCTCGCACTCCAAATAAGGAAGGGGGAGGCGCCACTTGGGGGAGGACCCCAAGTAGGATTCGGCCTACTTGGGGCGCCCTCCTGGCTGCTCCCTCCTCCCCCCACCTATATATATGTGGGAGGGGGCGCCTAGCACACCAGGACATTATCTTAGCCGTGTGCGGCGCCCCCCTCCATCGTTTACACCCCCGGTCATATTTTCGTAGTGCTTAGGCGAAGCCCTGCGGAGATAGCTTCACCATCACCGTCACCACGCCGTCGTGCTGCCGGAACTCATCCACTACCTCGCCATCTTGCTAGATCAAGAAGGTGGAGGACGTCATCGAGCTGAACGTGTGCTGAACGCGGAGGTGCCGTACGTTCGGTGCTCGACCGGTTGGAACGCAAAGAAGTTCGACTACATCAACCGCGTTGTCAAACGCTTCCGCTTACGGTCTACGAGGGTATGTAGACACACTCTCCCCTCTCATTGCTATGCATCTCCTTGATAGATCTTGTGTGTGCATAGAAATTTTTTTGTTTTCCATGCAACGTTTCCCAACACTTTGTGAATTCCAAAGGCAATGGCAGACTCTCCATCTTAGGAGCAAGGATAACCTTGCAGAAGTGGTTTGGTCCTGACTCCTGATGGAAATGGCCATAGTTCCTCCACTTGGGGCTTGGGTGATCCAGCACTTGCACTTCGTCCAATGGAGGGACAACCTCCTTGCCCTTCTCCAATGGTGGCACCACCTCCTTGCCCTTGTCCATCTGCATTATGAATAGCACGCATATCAATGGTCAGCATTCATTCATATCGGGCTAACTCTTCTATATTAACCCACCCCACTAACCCAGCACCGCACTCAAACCCCCTCTGTTTCACCACCTCTCCTCTTCCACCTCTCCTCGGCATGAACTCCAAATCCAACCCCAACCCTTTCCCCTGGGGCATTGGATGGAGGGCATTCTTCCTTGGGTGCTCGCTCGGTGATCGCAAGAAGTTCGAGCACACCATGGAAGTGTGCTCAAACTTCAGCAGCATCGATGACATGCACAAGGAGGCTGATGTTGTGATGAAGAAGGCTACGTTGGACAAGTTGAAGACACTAGTTCTGGACCCAGCCAAGGGCACGATGTCAGTGGACATCCTACGCTGGGCCATGAACCAGGCAGACTCCGGCGACGCTCGACAGCGGGCAAGATGGGCCAAGTACAGTCAGAACAAGGCGCCTCAAGACCAGCGTGACGTGGCGTACTGGAGTAGTACGTTCGGGTCGCCAGAGTCTAACAACGACGAGGTGCAGATGGTGGCCAGGGCGCCGGCGGCAGGCGACCGTGCAAGACCCATCGTTCTTGACGAAGACGATGAGGAAGAAAAGAAGTTGACTACGCCCCCCCTGCCGCTCGACGTGACTCCAGGGTCACCGCGGCTAGACAATCCAATCCCCGGCACTGATGTAATCAAAAAATAACCTATGAGCCGTAGATGCAGAATCGATTGATGTCAATCCCCCCCCCCCCCGATGTGTTCAATCCCCTCCCTAACTCTTCAATCGTGTGCTCTAATCGAATCTACCCCGAGTCGAAAGCAGTGAATGTACATAGAGGACGAGGTCTTACTGCC
The DNA here is from genome assembly GCA_011799875.1 of Thinopyrum elongatum. Lineage (NCBI taxonomy): Eukaryota > Viridiplantae > Streptophyta > Magnoliopsida > Poales > Poaceae > Thinopyrum > Thinopyrum elongatum. The sequence goes on along the minus strand of CM022299.1, from coordinate 492,184,985 downwards.
ACGGCCGATGCACTCCGGTGGAGGTCTGCAGTTGCCCCGGTGGTTGTCGCCGCCATCTTGGATCGATTCGCAGTAGAGCTCAAATGGTCGCTGCCGTCGCCGCTGCCGGTGTGAGTGGGGAAGAGGGGAGAGAGCGGTGAGGAGGGGGAGGTGAGGGTAATTTATGACGACGCGTCTGGAAACAATGCGACGTCTCAGGACCGCACCCACGCGTGCAACCGCCCACGCCCACGTGCCTAGGGTTGCATCGCTCGGGCCTGGCTGAGGAAAAACGGCCGATTTGAGCGTTCGCAGGGATGCAGGCCCAGAAGTGCTTTAATGTTCGTGCTACGCAGGCCCAACAGTGAATGTGGGTAACCAAACGGCCCATTTTCTTCCCGCGTGGGCCTGGCTGAGGTATATGCGGGCAACCAAACGCGTCCTAGGTACATTGGGCAGATAAGGGCATTTCTAGCAGATCTCTTATAGGTAAACTGTCAAAAGTGCTCCTTATTCCAGTTTACTTTTTTTAGGGAAATCACTATTTTGCAGCTAGCAGATCCCCTATAATTTTAGTCTTTACAAAAAAATTCAAACACATTTTTAAAACATAAATTCATTTCAAACACATTTTTAAATTAATAATAGCATAATTCGATAACTTCTAGACAATAATATCATACATACTACTCATGGTCGCCTAAACCAAGAACACCATCGATGCAATAGCTCTCACCAAAAAAGAGAGCTGCAAATGATCCGTAGGCCGATGAGCAGCCCGAGCCATGGACTCGAGAGGAATGCCCGGTTCCTCCGTTCCTGTTGCCATTGGAAGCTTTGATCCCGTATGCACCGACCACGTCTGCTCTAACCATGTTGCGAAGATCAGCTCGTCGCATGGCAATGAAGAGCAGGATCTTTTGAACTTGCTATCTGCAGTGTCGAGAGTGTATTTTGTATGAACTTGGTGATACTGAGAGTGTATTCTGTATGAACTTAATGAAAGATGAAGTGCAGTTGCAATGACGAGTTTGAAATAAAAGGCAGCAACTTGCAACCATGTGTAGTGCGGTTGCAACAACGAGTGGTGGTTTGTAGCAACGGTGGTATGTGTGCTTGCGCTGTAGGTAGCGGGTTGCAACATCATTGGCCAAGGTTTGCAACAACAGTGTCTCATCGTAGGGGGTTGCAACAATGACATAGCCTTGCAACATCACTGGTGTTCCCCGATCTCACGTGGACGTAGATGGGTGAAGAGAGCCGAGATGGAAGAAGTAGAGTTGGGGTAGAGTCGGTCAAGCGGCTGAGGGGGAAAGAAAAAGATGTGGGCCAGATTCTTCCAGAGGGATAAGGAAAGACTATGTGTGGGTTCCACCAAGGCACATTGAAAGGATCGAGAAAAGGTGTCTAGGGGGGGTGATTAGACCCTCAACAAATAAAGATGACAATTTTTAAGTTCTTCAAGTTAAGGTGGAGTTTTAGCACAAGTTTAAACATTCACAATACATATCAAGCAAGCATGGCAAGAGTATATGAGCAGCGGAAAGTAAAGCATGCAACTTGCAAGAATGTAAAGGGATGGGATTGGAGTGTGCAAACGCAATTGGAGACACGAAGATTTTTGGCGTGGTTCCGATAGGTGGTGCTATCGTACATCCACGTTGGTGGAGACTTCAACCCACGAAGGGTAACGGTTGCGCGAGTCCATGGAGGGCTACACCCACGAAGGGTCCACGAAGAAGCAACCTTGTCTATCCCACCATGGCCATCGCCCACGAAGGACTTGCCTCACTAGGGTAGATCTTCACGAAGTAGGCGATCTCCTTGCCCGTACAAACTCCTTGGTTCAACTCCACAATCTTGACGGAGGCTCCCAAGTAACACCTAACCAATCTAGGAGACACCACTCTCCAAAAGGTAATAGATGGTGTGTTGATGATGAACTCCTTGCTCTTGTGCTTCAAATGATAGTCTCCCCAACACTCAACTCTCTCTCACAGATTTGGATTTGGTGGAAAGATGATTTGAGTGGAAAGCAACTTGGGGAAGGCTAGAGATCAAGATTCTTGTGGTTGGATTGGAATATCTTGGTCTCAACACATGAGTAGGTGGTTCTCTCTCAGAAAATGAATGCTGGAAGTGTAGGCACGTTCTGATGCCTCTCCCCACAAATGGAGAATGGGTGGAGGGGTATATATAGCCTCCACACAAAATCTAACCGTTACACACAATTTACCAAACTCGGTGGGACCGAATAGTGAAACTCGGTCAGACCGATATGGTTCAAAATGTGAACGTTAGAGTTTTCGGTGGGACCGACATGATCAACTCGGTGGGACCGATGTGCTAGGGTTAGGGTAAAACCTCAACTCGGTTTGACCGATTACACAAACTCGGTGAGACCGATTTTGGTAATGAGCAAACAGAGAGTTGGTCAAGCAAACTCGGTGGGACCGATTGCATATCTCGGTAAGACCGAAATGATTGCAACGGGCAACAGAGAGTTTGCAAGTCCATCTTGGTGAGACCAAGATCCCATCGGTGAGACCGAACTGATTAGGGTTTCTGGCAGTGGCTATGTCAAGTGAACTTGGTGGCGCCGGATAGATCAAATCGGTGGGGCCGAGTTTGACTTTAGGTTTAGGACATATGTGGATATGAGAAAGTGGTTGAGGGCTTTTGGAGCATATCACTAAGCATTTTGAGCAAGCAAGCCATTAAGCAACACCTCATCCCCTTTTAATAGTATTGGCTTTCCTATGGACTCAATGTGATCTTGGATCACTAAAATGAAAAGAGTAGAGTCTTGAGCTTGAGCCAACATGTGTCCTTAGCATCTTGAAGGGGTTCCACATCCTCTTGTCCATGCCACGCCTTTGTTGAACTCTCTGAAATATACTAGATAGAAGTATTAGTCCAACAAGAGATATGTTGACATTAATTACCAAAATCACCCAGGGAGCACTTGTGCTTTCAATCTCCCCCTTTTTGGTAATTGATGACAACATACATCAAAGCTTTTAGATAAAGATAGAAGGAACATCAAGTAAAGCTTTGGAAAGACATGTAACATGCATAGGCTCCCCCTACATGTATGCAATCATGTGAAGATAGAATATAATACCATGTGAATGCACAAGCATGACAGGGTAAGCAATGAGTTACATGTATCTTGGCTATATGCATCAGAGCAAATGGTGTGAATATAGGAAGTGTACCTCAATGTTCATGATTCCTTCTTGCAAACAATATGTACATCAGCAAGAGATCATCATGCACATGAGTGTGATGCATATACTTACCTTGCGGTCATGAGCTGGCTTTGGAAGAGATGAACCTGAGTAAACAAGGTTAGATAACATAGGAATATCTACTAAGCAGAGCAAGAACAGTAAACCACAAGAGTACCAAGATTGGGATGACATGTAGTGAGTGAGTACTTAGTACTCTATTTGGATATTGACATGTCCCCAAGAGTAAAGATCTGCAATGAATTCGAAGATTTTCTTCCCTTGGAAATGAGCTCTCTCTCCCCCTGAATCTTATATATTAGATAATGGGAGAAGATAGGGAAAAGAAAATCAGAGCAAAACAAAATCAGAGTGAAACAATCATAACAAACATAACACGTACTAACATGTCTCTCCCCTCTTGAAGACATGTGACTTCTCTCCTCTATGGAAAATAAGCATCTGGAGAAGCTTAAGGTGTGCATTCTCTCTTATGTGATCAGCTTTGATGCGCTCTCTCTCCCCCTTTGACATCAATTTCCAAGAAGGGAACTTCTGGAGCATGAGTCAAGTAGGTTTGGTCCTTGAGTCACAGTACAAAGCAACATGTAATATAAGATGCTGGTAGAGGACAAGAATCATCAAGTGGAGCTGGAACAAATATGCAGGATGCAAATGGCAAAGTGTTTTCTCAGTATTGAATTCGGTTACTCCGAGTTGTTTGCTTCGGTGGCACCGTGTTGGTTCGGTTTGGCCGAGAATAACAAATCGATGAGGCCGATTTCAACACAGAGAAAAAAAAATTGTCATCTCAACTCACTTAGGCAAATAAGATCTCACAAAGATTTGCAAGGAATTAACTGAAAGATTTGCAATGAATTGGATGCAGGGAATGCAGAAAATAATCATAGAAAAGAAAAGAAATCTAGATGAAGTTTTTTTTAAAGGGGAATATGTATGCAAGAAACAAATGCAAAAAAAAAACACAGAAAAACGCAAGAGAGCTTCATCTAGAATTGGTCGGTGACGAAGTCACCTATGTTAGAGTATATTGACTTAGGAGCTAAGTGAAGTCACTTGATCATAGGTCATACTCATCGTTTAAGCTCAAAATGGGGTTGCCATTTTTCGTTTAAGCATTTTGATGTATTCACATCTTGTTGAGTTGCTTTAACCCATGTCTTGGGGTAAAGCTTCCCTAAGATGGAATAACATACCTTGAGTGATGTTGTTGATCTTGATCATGTAGTTGAACTTGTGTGGGTTGCTCAAGGTTGATGTAGCTCATCAAGAGTTGGAAGCACCACTTGTAGTTTGAGTTCATCTACCTACATGGGTTAGTTTTGCAAGGAAGAGCACTTGTGTATCCAAAATGACAAGCATGAAATTTGATACCAAATGAAATTTGATATATAGAGATTGTCAAAGGATATGTAGAAAGGTTTCATGCTTCCTTGTCTTCAACCACCATATTGTAGAGACTTGGTGATGTAGAGATTGCTCAAGATGTGAGTGAGTTGCAATCTCATAGACTTTGGCTTATCCAAGTACCTACAAGGGTTAGATAACATGCAAGAGTACAAATATAGATCCAAGACATATGATCATGAACATAAGAAAAACATCAAGGATTATTCAAATCTCATGCCTTGCATGTATCCAAATGGAGTTTCTACTCCTAGTTTGAAGCATCAATGATGTTCAATTCACCTCTCAAACAGCAAAAAAACTTTCTCATCAAGCGGTTTGGTGAATATATCCGCCAATTGCTTATCGGTACGAACATGCTTAAGATCAATGTCTCCTTTAGCAACATGATCTCGAATGAAATGATGATGAACTTCAATATGCTTAGTTCGAGAATGTTGCACGGGATTGTGAGCAATCTTAATAGCACTCTCATTATCACAAAGCAATGGAACATGTTTCACATGAATCCCATAATCTTTAAGAGTTTGGGTCATCCAAAGTAATTGAGCACAACATGAACCGTCGGCAATGTATTCCGCTTCGGCGGTGGATAAGGATACCGAGTTTTGTTTCTTGGAGGACCAAGACACAAGAGATCTTCCAAGAAATTGACAAGTACCCGAAGTGGACTTTCTATCAACCTTGTCTCCGGCATAGTTCGAATCGGGGTAGCCAACAAGATCAAAAGAAGACCTCTTAGGATACCAAATGCCAAAGTTTGGAGTGTGAATTAAGTATCTCACTATCCTTTTCACAGCCTTAAGATGACATTCTTTGGGGGCCGCTTGATATCGTGCACACATGCACACACTGAGCATAATATCGGGACGGGAGGCACATAGATATAACAATGAACCAATCATAGAGCGGTAAACCTTTTGATCAACCGGTTCGCCATCCTTGGTCAAGTCAAGATGTCCACTAGTAGGCATGGGTGTATTCATACCTTTGCATTCTTGCATGTTGAACTTCTTGAACAAGTCATTGGTGTACTTTGTTTGAGAGACAAAGGTACCCTCCTTAGTTTGCTTGATTTGCAAACCAAGAAAGAACTTGAGCTCACTCATCATAGACATCTCAAACTTCTCCGACATTAGCTTTCCAAACTTTTCACTAAAATGAGGGTTAGTCGAACCAAATATGATATCATCAACATAAATTTGGCACACAAATAATTCACCATTAACCCTTTTAGTAAAAAGAGTAGAATCAATTTTTCCAATCTCAAAGCCTTTTTCAATAAGGAATTTAGTCAAGCATTTATACCACGCTCTAGGAGCTTGTTTAAGACCATAAAGAGCTTTGTGAAGTTTGTAAACATGGTTGGGTTTTTTTGGATTAACAAAGCCGGGAGGTTGTTTAACATAAACTTCCTCTTCAATTTCACCATTTAGAAAAGCACTTTTAATGTCCATTTGATATAATGTGATATCATGATGATTGGCATAAGCAAGTAAGATGCGTATGGACTCAAGTCTAGCAACGGGGGCATATGTCTCACCATAGTCCATACCTTCGACTTGAGTGTAGCCTTGAGCGACGAGACAAGCCTTGTTGTGTACAACTTGTCCATCTTCATCTTGCTTATTCCGAAACACCCATTTGGTACCAATGACATTGTGCTTCTCATCGGGCTTTTCAACCAATGTCCACACTTGGTTCCTCTCGAAATTGTGTAGCTCTTCATGCATAGCGTTCACCCAGTCCGGATCATCAAGCGCTTCTTCAACCTTCATAGGTTCAATGCTAGAGATGAATGAATAATGTTCATAGAAATTAGCCAAACGAGTTTTAGAGCGAGTAATTCTCCCGGTTTGAATATCATCAAAGATTTGTTCGACGGGATGGTCTCTTGAGACTCTTGGTCTAACTCGTGAGAGCTTTTGTTTGGGTCGGGGTGGAACATCTTCTTCATCATCTTGTTCTTCCTCTTGGCCTTCTTCGTTGTTGATGTTGTCGTTCTCTTGTCGAGGTGGAGAAGGAGGTTGATGAGGTTCATCTTGGTGTACTTCCTCGTTTTCTTCATCTTGGCGTGTCCCACTTGTGGATGCCTCCGTGTCAACTCTTGGTTCACCTTGTCGTGAGGTAGAGGCTTCCACTTGGACGGACGAGGTACTCTCCTTCACCTCCGTTGGACGAATCTTGCCAATAGACAAGTCTTGGATTGCTTCCGAAGGGTCTTTGTCTCCTACATCAATTGGCAATTGCTCTACTTGCGAGCCGTTAGATTCATCAAACTTCACATCTACCGTCTCTTCAACCTTTCGGGTGAAATTGTTGTAGACACGGTAAGTGTGAGAGTTTGAGCCATAACCGAGTAGGAAACCCTCATGAGATTTAGGAGCAAATTTAGAACGACGATGCTTATCAAGAATATAGCACTTTGAGCCGAATACTCGGAAGTATCCAACTTGGGGTTTGTTACCGGTGAGAAGCTCGTATGCCGTCTTGCCGAGTAGCTTGTGAAGATATAAACGATTTGTTGCATGACAAGCTGTCTCAACCGCTTCCGCCCAAAAGTGTTTTTGCATCTTGTACTCATCAAGCATCGTTCTCGCCATCTCAATAAGAGTCCGGTTCTTCCTCTCAACAACTCCATTTTGTTGAGGCGTGTACGTAGCCGAGAACTCATGTGAAATCCCTTCTTCGTCAAGAAAGGTGTCCACATTGGCGTTCTTGAACTCCGTTCCGTTGTCGCTGCGAACCTTCTTGATCTTCACTTCAAATTGATTTTGGGCCTTCCTAGCGAAGTTCTTGAAGATCTTTTGGACCTGCGATTTATCATCAAGAAAGAACACCCACGTAAATCTTGAAAAATCATCGACTATGACTAAACCAAATGAGTTTCCACTGAGACTTTTATAGGCATTTGGACCAAAGAGATCCATATGAAGTAGCTCGAGCGGTCTTCTCGTGGTCATGATGTTCTTCACGGGGTGGCTTCCTCCAACATGTTTTCCTGCTTGACAAGCACTGCACAATCTATCCTTGTCAAATATAACATCTTTCACACCAAGGATATGATCACCTTTAATAAGCTTATCAAGATTTCGCATGCCCACATGACCTAACCTTCTATGCCACAACCAACCTTTAGAAGATTTAGCAATTAAGCAAGTTCTAGGTTGAGCCTTTTTAGTGAAATCAACAATGTATACATCACCTCTACGTATACCGGTAAAGACCATTTTATGATTATCTCTTCGAAACACTTGGCAATCTACTTCAGTAAATAGGACATTGAAACCGAAATCGGCTAGTCTAGATATAGAGAGTAAATTATAGCCAAGAGATTCAACGAGCATGACATTTTGTATGGAGCTATCGTGTGAGATGGCCACCTTACCAAGGCCAACCACCTTACCCTTTGAGTTATCACCAAAAGTGACATACTTTCGAGGGCCATCGTTTTCAGCGAGCTCACGAAACATATCCTTGTCTTCGGTCATGTGATCGGTACATCCACTATCAAGAACCCATTCCTTTCCTCCAGCCATGTAGCCGCGAAGATTAGCCATAAGACCAAAGTGTCTCATAGACTCATCGAGATCAAAGTCACTATCATCATCCTCATCATAGTATCCATGTTTGACATCGTCTTGTGATTGATCATTACCTAGAGAGAGTGATTCATTAGCTTTATGACCATGACAATGTTCATCTTTATGAATTCTAATGACTTCGGAAATGATATTGCTAATAATTCCAACATCTCCTTTGGCACGCATAAGGTCACGAAGCTCAAATAGACAATCACCAAACTTAGGATCATTTGGACTCATCTTATTTAAAGCAATGGACTTATGAAGAATCTCATCTAAGTTTTTCAAGGAGTAGTTTGGAAATCTTTCCTCAAGAAATCTCCATATGGTATAGGCACAACCAAGAGTAGGCAAGCGACCTATCAAGTTTCTAGGCAATCCTCTAGTGATAAGATTGACAGTTCTAAGATTGAAATCATGTCAATAGATTCATCGGGGGTAGGATGCAAAGATTAACAAGGGGCGCACAAGGGCTAGTAATGTACTTGTTCAAGTGATATTCATTGAAAATCTCAAGCATCTCATTTTTCCATTCATGAAAGAACTCTCCATCAAGTATAGGCACTCTACGTCTAAGACTCCCCAACGTAGACTCATCCATCTTCCTCCAATGGTGATTAAACCAAAGCAATGGAGACCAAAGCTCTGATACCAATTGAAAGGATCGAGAAGAGGTGTCTAGAGGGGGGGGTGATTAGACCCTCAACAAATAAAGGTGATAATTTTTAAGTTCTTCAAGTTAAGGTGGAGTTTCAGCATAAGTTTAAACATTCACAATACATATCAAGCAAGCATGGCAAGAGTATATGAGCAGCGGAAAGTAAAGCATGCAACTTGCAAGAATGTAAAGGGATGGGATTGGAGTGTGCAAACGCAATTGGAGACACGGAGACTTTTGGCGTGGTTCCGATAGGTGGTGCTATCATACATCCACGTTGGTGGAGACTTCAACCCACGAAGGGTAACGGTTGCGCGAGTCCACGGAGGGCTCCACCCACGAAGGGTCCACAAAGAAGCAACCTTGTCTATCCCACCATGGCCATTGCCCACGAAGGACTTGCCTCACTAGGGTAGATCTTCACGAAGTAGGCGATCTCCTTGCCCGTACAAACTCCTTGGTTCAACTCCACAATCTTGACGGAGGCTCCCAAGTAACACCTAACCAATCTAGGAGACACCACTCTCAAAAAGGTAATAGATGGTGTGTTGATGTTGAACTCCTTGCTCTTGTGCTTCAAATGATAGTCTCCCCAACACTCAACTCTCTCTCACAGATTTGGATTTGGTGGAAAGATGATTTGAGTGGAAAGCAAATTGGGGAAGGCGAGAGATCAAGATTCTTGTGGTTGGATTGGAATATCTTGGTCTCAACACATGAGTAGTTGGTTCTCTCTCAGAAAATAAATGCTGGAAGTGTAGGCACGTTCTGATGGCTCTCCCCACGAATGGAGAATGGGTGGAGGGGTATATATAGCCTCCACACAAAATCTAACCGTTACACACAATTTACCAAACTCGGTGGGACCGAATAGTGAAACTCGGTCAAACCGATATGGTTCAAAATGTGAACGTTAGAGTTTTTGGTGGGACCGACATGATCAACTCGGTGGGACCGATGTGCTAGGGTTAGGGTAAAACCTCAACTCGGTTTGACCGATTACACAAACTCGGTGAGATCGATTTTGGTAATGAGCAAACAGAGAGTTGGTCAAGAAAACTCGGTGGGACCGATTGCATATCTCGATAAGACTGAAATGATTGCAATAGGCAACAGAGAGTTTGCAAGCCCATCTCGGTGAGACCGAGATCCCATCGGTGAGACCGAACTGATTAGGGTTTCTGGCAGTGGCTATGTCAAGTGAACTCGGTGGCGCCGGATAGATCAAATCGGTAAGGCCGAGTTTGACTTTAGGTTTAGGACATATGTGGATATGAGAAAGTGGTTGAGGGCTTTTGGAGCATATCACTAAGCATTTTGAGCAAGCAAGCCATTAAGTAACACCTCATCCCCTTTTAATAGTATTGGCTTTCCTATGGACTCAATGTGATCTTGGATCACTAAAATGAAAAGAGTAGAGTCTTGAGCTTGAGCCAACATGTGTCCTTAGCATCTTGAAGGGGTTCCACATCCTCTTGTCCATGCCACGCCTTTGTTGAACTCTCTGAAATATACTAGATAGAAGTATTAGTCCAACAAGAGATATGTTGACATTAATTACCAAAATCATCCAGGGAGCACTTGTGCTTTCACACATGGTGTGCACGGGCGGTGGTCGACGCGATAACATCATCGCACTAGTGATTACAAACATTTACCTATTTCAAACACTTGCCTAACTACCCCTTGCCCAAGTATAAGTCTTATCCTTCAAAATTAGGGTTATATGTTTTTGACTGCATAATTTGCGTCATATTTTTGGGCAATTCAAAATTGAGATGGGTTGTATGCGTAGTCTATGTTGTATCTCGCCCATGGTCCATAGGACGGCAAAATCCAATTGATCTCGGACTTGACAAAGGAATGTTTCCCTATGAAGCATGATCTTAGAGAGAAAAACATCACCAGAGGTGAAGGGAACCGCTCCATGAGAAGGAAATAATAGTCTACAGTATCTCCAGACTGACCTACTCAGATCTGAGAGAAGATGATAGATAAGCACTAACAAAGTAGGCTTGTTGAAAATAAATGATTTTTTGGACATAATCTAGTGAGATCGGAAGGGGTAAGAAGGGGTTTATTGGACTCGAAGAAGGATGACCACGAACTTTTGACATTGGTCCAACGTTCAATCCCCATCTGATGGTCAAAAGGGAAGAGAAAAGACCAAATCCAGGAAGCATAGAACTAGGGAGGTTATTGGAGAGGGTGTTACTTGACAGATCTTTGGTGGAGTTGAAGCCGAGAGAGGACAGGGTTGTAGCAGCACCAAGAACGACCACGAACAACGCTCGTTGGTGCCTCCAAGATGATGATTTGCACCCCAAAACAAGTCATGTAGGACGAAAACCAAAGTGGACATACAAGTGAACGAACGAGGCCGAGCCACTCTTCCCTTCCTTTCCAACTGGACAAGCCAACGAAGGTGAAGTGGAGAGGGCGTTGCCGGGGAGGGGGCGAGAACGGGAGTTGAGAACAGAGAGGGGTGGAGGAGAGAGAGAGAGAGAGGGAGAGAGAGAGAGAGAGAGAGAGAAAGGAAAGATGGGAATGCCCCCCCCCCCCCCCAAACAATTGTTCTAACATTATGACATGTACATATTGATGGGGAACGTTGCATGGAAAACAAAAAAAATCTACGCACACGCAAGATCTATCCATGGAGATGCATAGCTACGAGAGGGGAAGAACATCTACATACCCTTGTAGATCTCTAAGCGGAAGCGTTTATCAACGCAGTTGATGTAGTCGTACACCTTCATGATCCGTACCGATCAAGCACCGAACGCACGGCACCTCCGCGTTGAGCACACGTTCAGCTCGATGACGTCCTCGCCTTCTCGATCCAGCAAGAGAGGCGAAGTAGTAGATGATTTCCGGCAGCACGACAGCGTGGTGACGGTGGTGCTGAAACTTCTCCGTAGGGCATCGCCAAGCACAACGGACGTGGACAGAGGAGGAATTAGAACTAGAGGGAGAGGGGCGCCGCACACTGCTTGGGGATTTGTGGTGTGTGTTGCCCCCTCCTCTCCTCACATATATATAGGTGGAGGGGGAGGGGGCAGCCCTAGGGGCGCCCCAAGGTGGCCGGCGGCCGCCCTGGGCTCCTGCCCTAGGCGCCTCCCCCTTTCCTTCTTTAGGGGTGGAGGAGATGGCAGGGGAGGGGCCGGCGGCTGCCCTGCCTTGGCGCCGCCTTTCCTTCCTTGGCGCATGGCCAGGGGAGGTGGAGTGCGCCCAGCCCCCTAGTGGGCTGGTGCGCCTCCCTCCTTTGACCCATGAGGCCCATCAAGTACGTGTGGCCTCCCAAAACCCTTCCGGCACTCTGATAAAACTCCGGTGCATTCTGAAACCTTTCTGGAGACCAAATAGTATCGATCTATATATCAATCTTTACCTCCAGACCATTCTGGAGCTCCTCGTCATGTCTGTGGACTCATCCGGAACTCCGAACAACATTCGGTCACCAAGTCACATAACTCATATAATACTATATTGTCAACGAACGTAAAGCGTGCGGACCCTACGGGTTCGAGAATGGTGTAGACATGACCGAGATGCTTCTCCGATCAATAACCAATAGCGGGACCTGGATGCCCATATTGGTTCCTACATATTCTACGAAGATCTTTATTGGTCGAACCTTTATGACAACATACGTAGTTCCCTTTGTCTGTCGGTATGTTACTTGCCCGAGATTCGATCGTCGGTATCTCCATACCTAGTTCAATCTCGTTACCGGCAAGTCTCTTTACTCGTTCCGTAATACATCATCTCGTAAATAACTCCTTAGTCACTTTGCTTGCAAGCTTCTTGTGATGCTGTATTACCGAGAGGGCCCAGAGATACCTCGTCATCATATGGAGTGACAAATCCCAATCTCGATTCACGCCAACTCAACAGACACCTTTGGAGATACCTTTAGAGCATCTTTATGATCACCCAGTTACGTTGTGACGTTTGATAGCACACAAGGTATTCCTCTGGTATCCGGGAGTTGCATGATCTCATGGTCTAAGGAATATGTATTTGACATTAAGAAAGCAGTAGCAATAAACTGAACGATCATATGCTAAGCTAATGGATGGGTCTTGTCCATCACATCATTCTCCTAATGATGTGATCCCGTTATCAAGTGACAACACATGTCTATGGTTAGGAAGCCTTAACCATCTTTTGATCAACGAGCTAGTCTAGTAGAGGCTAACTAGGGACTTGGTATTTGCTTATGTATTCACACATGTATTTAAGTTTCCAATCAATACAATTATAGCATGAATAATAAACCTTTATCATGATTAAGGAAATATAAAATAACCACTTTATTATTGCCTCTAGGGCATATTTCCAATAGTCTCCCACTTGCACTAGAGTCAATAATCTAGATTACATAGTAATGAATCTAACACCCATGGAGTCTTGGTGCTGATCATGTTTTGCCCACGGAAGAGGTTTAGTCAACGGGTCTGCCACATTCAGATCCGTATGTACTTTGCAAATTTCTATGTCTCCATCCTTGACCTTTTCACGAATGGAGTTGAAGCGTTTCTTGATGTGTTTGGTTCTCTTGTGAAACCTGGATTCCTTCGTTAAGGCAGTTGCTCCAATATTGTCACAAAAGATTGTCATTAGACCCGACGCACTGGGTATTACACCCATATCGGATATGAACTCCTTCATCCAGACTACTTCATGTGCTGCTTCCGAAGCAGCTATGTACTCCGCTTCACACGTAGATCCCGCCACAACGCTCTGCTTGGAACTGCACCAACTGACAGTTCCACCATTCAATATAAATACGTATCCGGTTTGCGACTTAGAGTCATCCGGATTTGTGTCGAAGCTAGCATCGACGTAACCCTTTATGACGAGCTCTTCGTCGCCTCCATAAACGAGAAACATATCCTTGGTCCTTTTTAGGTACTTCAGGATATCTTGACCGTTGTCCAGTGATCCACTCCTGGATTACTTTGGTACCTCCCTGTCAAACTTATGGCAAGGCACACATCAGGTCTGGTACACAACATGGCATACATAATAGAACCTATGGCTGAGGCATAGGGAATGACTTTCATTCTCTCTCTATCTTCTGCCGTGGTCGGGCTTTGAGTCTTACTCAACTTCACACCTTTCAATACAGGCAAGAACCCTTTCTTTGACTGATCCATTTTGAACTTCTTCAAAACTTCGTCAAGGTATGTGCTTTGTGAAAGTCCTATTAAGCGTCTCGATCTATCCCTATAGATCTTGATGCCCAATATATAAGCAGCTTCACCGAGGTCTTTCATTGAAAAATTCTTATTCAAGTATCCGTTTATGCTATCTAGAAATTCTATATCATTTCCAATCAGCAATATGTCATCCACATATAATATCAGAAATGCTACAGAGCTCCCACTCACTTTCTTGTAAATACAGGATTCACCGTAAGTCTGTATAAAACCATATGCTTTGATCACCTCATCAAAGCGTATATTCCAACTCCGAGATGCTTGCACCAGTCCATAGATGGATCACTGGAGTTTGCACACTTTGTTAGCTCCTTTAGGATCGACAAAACCTTCTGGTTGCATCATATACAACTCTTCTTTAAGAAACCCGTTAAGGAATGCAGTTTTGACTTCCATTTGCAAGATTTCATAATCATAAAATGCGGCAATTGCTAACATGATTCAGACAGACTTAAGCATCGCTATGGAGAAAGTCTCATCGTAGTCAACCCCTTGAACTTGTCGTAAACCTTCTGCGACAAGTCGAGCTTTGTAGACAGTGATATTACCATCAACGTCCGTCTTCCTCTTGAAGATCCATTTATTCTCAATGACTTGCCGATCATCGGGCAAGTCCACCAAAGTCCACACTTTGTTCTCATACATGGATCCTATCTCAGATTTCATGGCTTCAAGCCATTTATCGGAATCTGGGCTCATCATAGTTTCTTCATAGTTCGTAGGTTCGCCGTTGTCTAACAACATGACTTCCAGGACAGGATTACCGTACCACTCTGATGCGGTACGTGTTCTGGTCGACCTACGAGGTTCAGTAGTAACTTGATCTGAAGTTTCATGATCATCATCCTTAGCTTCCTCTCTAGTTGGTGTAGGCATCATGCGAACTGTTTTCTCTAATGTGCTACTTTCCAATTCGAGAGAAGGTACAATTACCTCATCAAGTTCTACTTTCCTCCCACTCACTTCTTTCGAGAGAAACTCCTTCTCTAGAAATGACCCATTCTTAGCAACAAAGATTTTGCCTTTGGATCTGTGGTAGAAGGTATACCCAATAGTTTCTTTAGGGTATCCTATGAAGACACACTTCTCCGATTTGGGTTCGAGCTTATCAGGCTGAAGCCTTTTGACATAAGCATCGCATCCCCAAACTTTAAGAAACGACAGCTTAGGTTTCTTACCAAACCATAGTTCATTTGGTGTCGTCTCAACGGATTTAGATGGTGCCCTATTTAACGTGAATGCGGCTGCCTCTAATGCATAACCCCAAAACAATGAAGGCAAATCGGTAAGAGACATCATAGAACGCACCATATCTAATAAAGTACGGTTACGATGTTCGGACACACCATTACGCTGTGGTGTTCCAGGTTGCGCGAGTTGCGAAACAATTCCACATTGTCTTAAATGAAGGCCAAACTCGTAACACAAATATTCGCCTTCGTGATCAGATCGTAAAAACTTTATTTTCTTGTTACGATGATTCTCCACTTCACTCTTAAATTCTTTGAACTTTTCAAATATTTTAGACTTGTGTTTCATCAAGTAGATATACCCATACCTACTCAAATCATCTGTGAAGGTTAGAAAATAACGTTACCCGCCGCGTGCCTCAACACTCATTGGACCGCATACATCGGTATATATTATTTCCAATAAGTCATTAGCTCGCTCCATTGTTCCGGAGAATGGAGTTTTAGTCATCTTACCCATGAGGCATGGTTCGCAAGTATCAAATGATTCATAATCAAGTGATTCCAAAAGTCCATCCGCATGGAGTTTCTTCATGCGCTTTACACCAATATGACCTAAACGGCAGTGCCACAAGTATGTTGCATTATCATTATCAACTTTGCATCTTTTGGCATCAATATTATGAATATGTATATCACTACGATCGAGATTCAACAAGAATAAAACATCCATCAAAGGTGCATGACCATAAAATATATTATTCATATAAATAGAACAACCATTTATTGTCTGACTTAAATGAATAACCTTCTCGCAATAAACAAGATTCAGATATAATGTTCATGCTCAACGCTTGCAGCAAATAACAATTATTGAGGTCTAAAACTAATCCCGAAGGTAGATGTAGAGGTAGCGTGCTGTAGCGACCCGACCTCAAACGGTCAAGCCTCTGTGTATCTGTGCCATCCCTGGATCAGTATACTGGCACACACAGTACATCAATGTATATATCAAAGTGCAATCACATGTGTAAAAAACATAAAACTGATATATACCTCATAAGTCTCAGCGGAAACAAACAAACGGGTGTAGAGTCCCATCAACGCCATCGGCAAGTTGAGTGTAGACCGTAACCCTATATCGTCACTCTTACCCGTCGTAAAAATCCTGCAACATGAGACGTTGCAGCCGTGTAGGTCAGTACATTGAATGTACCGGCAAGATCACAATAGAAGGTAGATGAGAAGACTATACTATATGCAATATGGTTTTGTGGTAGCTCAAAGTTTATAATCTTTTGCGAAAAGCTGATTTTTCCCTACAGCAAAAGAGTCCGATGCAAAATTACTACAAAAGTTGGTTGTTAATGAGATGGTTCCGCCAACCAATTCTCATATCTCAATTGCTAATAAACCCAAAATTCATTTAATTGGTAACCGTGTTGAAAATATCCTGACCATCCAATTCCAGTCGCTCAAATTGTCCGTAACCGGAAACACGGCTAATCGATTAGTTTAACACTCTGCAAAGATTTGCGCACTTTTCCCGCAAGACTCAATCGCCTCCCTTAAAGTCCTCGCACTGCCTGGTGTTTGAGAACAGGATGACCGAGACACAGTCTTTCCGGAGTACTCAACTATGCTAGAGCCCATAATAGCTTGCGGCTGCACATGGAAGCTTCTGGTCTTGAAAGATCCATCAATCTCTTTGAGCCTGGGTGGCCTTCCGTAAAACTGGGTGATCACTGGTCAATCCTCGGATCCCCCGATAAAAACTGGGTGGTCACTGGTCAATCCCCAGGATCCCCCTGTAGACATGGGTAATCACTAGTCACTCCCTAGGATCCCCTGTAGAACCGGGTGATCACTAGTCACTCCCTAGTATCCCTTGCAAGTCGTCCACCCAGAGGTGTATTGAAATCTTGAAGTATTGTAGTCTTGAAGTTGATCCAAATATTATTATCACACTCACATCTCCAATGAAACACTCATACCAATCCCCGTTTACTGAAGCATAACTGCAACTAATTTAACAATGATTCCCGAGGCTTGGTGACAAGGGTATGGGTTCCTACCTCATGATTCTACTCAAGCTACAAGTTTCAATATTCCTATTGAATGCAAGAGGAAAAGTGGCACTAATGCAATAAAATCATATGTATTCAAAATATGATCAAAATGAACTTGCCTGGTACTTGTTGATGAAGTCTTCGCACTCACAAATCCTGATAATTCTACTCGTCACACTCCGAAAAATCTATCGCAATCACACAATTACATACAAATAAGCAATCACTCCACAAGCAAAAGAAAGCATAAAAAAGCATAGAGAAAGCTTATGAAATACTCCGAGAAAACCAAATAAAGGTTCGAGAGTTTGGAACTAATGATGCTACTGGATGTAGGAAGTTAATATGAGCGTGTAGTAGAAAGAATTACTAGATTCAGAATAACGGATCTAAGACATAAGTAATTCAATATTGCATTGAATCTGCTTAGAACGATGTGTGGCAACACTTTTGTGGACCGGTAGAGTAACTGGCTAAGATCAAAATTATATATTGGAAAGATGACACTAAGTGTGCGAACGAAAAGATTACTTCGATACGAATCCGATGCAATTGGGTTCATCGAAAACGGAGCTACGGATAAAAAGATATGATCAAAAGAAATTTGAGTATGAATCTAATTGCAAAAGGTTGATTTAATAGGTTCACTGGATAAGTGAGATCAAAACAAAAATATAGGCGTTGATTTCATCTAATTCGGATAAACGAGTAAAAAGTTATGGCTATTTGAAAAATCAGGACCAAGCTGTTTTACAGAAGAGAAATAGTTACGGCTAAAAGAATTCTAAGTCTTGAGACTAATTGATAATCTAATTATTCTACCGTATACTAGTTTAGAAATAATAAACTACTGCAGGAGTAAAGGAAAATACGAAGAGAGTACCTTGGGAACGCAGAGAAGAGACGAATTCAGAGAGAGGAGATGACTTAAAAAAATTCCCATCTCGGAGAGAAGAAATAATATTTTATTTTGGGATAATTATATTCATACCCTTAGTTGTGTCCCCCTCAACCGAATTGCCCCTAGTTTTTGAAAACACGTGGTCTTGCCCAACCCACTTTGTCGTCTTGTGCTTTTGCCCTTTGACCGTTTGACCGTCACTTTGAAAACTTCATAACTTATTCATACTAAATCAGAAAAATGCAAATAAGATACCAAAATGTTTGGAAAAACATAACCTGTATGTCAATGTCACTTGCATTCATGACAAAAGTGTTGGTAAGTGTCCATCCGAGTTTTAGCTCTTATCATACCACCATGAACAGGAAAATCTAAAATAATTCAAAAAATTCAAGAAAAAATTGGTGGCAAAGAATTGCAAATGTTTTAAGTGCTTGCCAAGTTTCATGAGGGAATGACATTCGTGGAAGTCGTGGCAAAAAAAACAATCTATTTTCGAGTGTTAACCAAAGATTGATTTAACCCGAGTTGGATGATTTTTGGAGGCGCATATGGGTCTATATTTATAGGTTGAAGGGATCCGTGAACGTCTAAGGCTAGGCAATATGGGACTAAACATATACGTGCGCAGACAAAATTTGAAGAAGACCCTGCGCATGGGCTAAAAGTTCGGCCCGGTGCGGTGAACAGTAGCGAGTAGCGGGAGAGGGAAAAAAATTAAAAGAAAAAAAAATCTAGGCGTACTACACTGGGCTGAGCTAATGCTGCTATTATGCGCACATGTGCGAGGAATAGTAGCGAGTCGCACGTATGAACAGTGTATGGATGAATCGCATTTCCTGTTTCTATTTTTTTATATAAACACAGAAAGAAAAATAAAAAAAACAAATGTAATAAAACTTCTATATAGGCATATAATATATCAAAATTTTCAGAAAAATACAGAAAAGAAGATGAAGAATTTTTCATGTTCAAATAAACTTCATAAAAATTCATATAACGCAAACAGTTTTATTGTTGCATTTAAAACAAAAAAAAATATTTTTAAAATACCAAAATAATTTTATATTTATTTTATTATAATTATTTCTTGGAAGGAATCATTTTACCTTCATTTCAATATTTTTATTTCTCTGAAAAAATGAATTTGAGAAAAAACAAATAACTCATAATTGGGTTTGAATTTGAATTTCAAACCACTTTCAAATCTTTTCTGTTTTCCCATATTCAAATATATTTCAATTGTTTTTGAAAATTTGAAGGGTCACATTCCATCTCTCTTTTGAATAAATTTCTAGAGGATTTGAACTTCAAAACTCCATTTCAACTAAAAAAAGTGAAATTTTCGAAAGGAACTAAAGGGCTTTCAAATTCGTTCTTTTATACTTCCAACTCTCTTTCTTATAATTTGAAGAAGTCATTTTATCTTCTGTCATGAAACTCATTGAGTTGCATAAAGTTTCTGAATTTGAAATATTTTCAAATAGAATCCAAATCTTTCAAAAACCCAATTTCATTTCTTTGATGGAAGAAGTCATGTCATCTTCACTCTATGGTTTTGTGCTTGAATTGAATTTGAATTCATGGAGATCAAATGCAAGAATGAAAGTTTTGGGAAAGTCCTTTTATTCCCTCTCATTCAACTTCCAAAAGTTTCAAATTTTCACTCAATTTCACACAATCAATCAAACAAACAATCAAAACTATTTATTTAATATAACATTCCAAAATTTAGAATTTTGGGATGTTACACGTGCCGACGGCGATCACATCGACCTTGGAACCATGACCAACGCGCATCGTCACCT
The DNA here is from genome assembly GCA_011799875.1 of Thinopyrum elongatum. Taxonomy (NCBI): domain Eukaryota; kingdom Viridiplantae; phylum Streptophyta; class Magnoliopsida; order Poales; family Poaceae; genus Thinopyrum; species Thinopyrum elongatum. Next base: position 492,164,913 of record CM022299.1, on the reverse strand, counting down.
CGTCCTCAGCCAATTTTCGTTTATTCCGCAGCTCCTGTTTCGAGTTACAAATATGAGCAACCAAACCAGTATCAAATACCCAGGCGCTACTACGAGCATTAGTAAGGAACACATCAATAACATGTATATCAAATATACCTTTGTTCACTTTGCCATCCTTCTTACCCGCCAAGTATTTGGGGTAGTTCCGCTTCCAGTGACCATTTCCTTTGCAGTAGAAGCACTCAGTTCAGGCTTGGGGCCAGCTTTGGGCTTCACGGGAGAGGCAACTTGCTTGCCATTCTTCTTGAAGTTCCCTTTCTTTCCCTTGCCCTTTTTCTTGAAACTACTGGTCTTGTTAACCATCAAAACTTGATGCTCCTTCTTGATTTCTACCTCCGCCGATTTCAGTCTCGCAAAGAGCTCGGGAATCATTTTCGTCATCCCTTGCATATTATAGTTCATCACAAAGCCTTTGTAGCTTGGTGGCAGTGACTGAAGAACTCTGCCAATAACACTCTCAACTGGAAGATTAATTCCCAGCTGAGTCAAGTGGTTATGATACCCAGACATTTTGAGTATGTGTTCACTGACAGAACTGTTCTCCTCCATCTTACAGCTATAGAACTTGTTGGAGACTTCATATCTCTCAACCCAGGCATTATCTTGAAATATCAACTTCAGCTCTTAGAACATCTCTTATGCTCCGTGGCGTTCAAAATATCTTTGAAGTCCCGGTTCTAAGCCATAAAGTATGGCACACTAAACTATCAAGTATTCATCAGATCGAGCCTGCCAGACATTCATAACATCTGCATCAGCTCCTGCAGCAGGTCTGTCACCTAGCGGTGCATCAAGGACATAATTCTTCTGTGCAGCAATGAGGATAATCCTCAAGTTACGAACCCAGTCCATGTAGTTGCTACCATCATCTTTCAACTTAGCTTTCTCTAGGAACGCATTAAAATTCAAGGGAACGGTAGCATGGGCCATTGATCTACAACATAGATATGCAAAAACTATTAAGACTAAGTTCATGATAAATTTTAGTTCAAATAATCAAATTACTAATGAACTCCCACTTAAATCAACATCCCTCAAGTTGTCTAAGTGATACATGATCCAAATCAACTAACCCATGTCCGATCATCACGTGAGATGTGATACGTCTCCTACGTATCTATAATTTATGAAGTATTCATGCCATGTTTACAACAATTTTATATGGTTTTGGTATGATTTGCATGGAACTAACCCGGACTGACGTTGTTTTCAGCAGAACTACCATGGTGTTGTTTTTTGTGTAGAAATGAAAGTTCTCCAAATGAGCTGAAACTTTTTGATGATTTTTCGTGGAACAAAAGAGACCCCCGAAGCTTCGTTGGAGGGCCAGAAGAGCCACGAGGAGGGCACAACCCACCACAGCGCGCCAGAGGGGCCTGGCTTGCCCCGGTGGGTTGTGCTCACCTCGAGGCCCATCTTCGCATGATTCCAACACTAAAAAATCCTATAAATAGAGAAACCATCAGAAATAACCCTAGATCAGAAGTTTCGCCGCCGCAAGCCTCTGTAGCCATGAAAAACCAATCTAGACCCCGTTCCGGCACCCAGCCGGAGGGGGAAATCATCACCGGTGGCCATCTTCATCATCCCGGCGGCCACCATGATGAGGAGGGAGTAGTTCACCCTTGGGGCTGAGGGTTTGTACTAGTAGCTATGTGTTTAATCTCTCTCTCTCTCTCTCTCGTGTTCTTGAGATGTCACGATCTTGATGTATCGCGGGCTTTGTTAGTATAGTTGGATCATATGGTGTTTCTCCCTCTTTATGTTGTTGTGATGAATTGAGTTTTCCCTTTCAGATTTCATTCTTATCGAATTGAGTACTTTTGTGGATTTGAGAACACTTGATGTATGTCTTGCTATGAATACCCGTGGTGACAATGGGGTACCATATTGATTCACTTGATATGTGTTTTGGCACTCAACTCGCGGATTCCCGAGGTGACATTGGGGTAATCTATGCATAGGGGTTGGTGCACGTTCTCGTCTTTGTTTCTCCGGTAGAAATCTTGGGGCACTCTTTGAGGTTCTTTGTGTTGGATTAAGTATCATGAATCTGAAATTGTTCGATGCATATCGTATAATCAACTCACGGATACTCGCGGTGACATTGGAGTATCTAGGTGACATTAGAGTTGGTTGATGTGTATCATATGGTGTTATTTTAGTACGAACTCTTGGATAGATCGATCGGAAAGAATAGCTTGGTGTTATTTTAGTACGAACTCTAGGATAGATTGATCGGAAAGAATATCTTTGAGGTGGTTTCGTACCCTACAAACAATTTCTTCTTATGTTCTCCGCTAGATAGGAACTTTGGAGTGATCCTTCATCGCATGTTGAGGGATGGTTATATGATCCAATTATATTAGCATTGTTGAGAGATTGCACTAGCAAAAGTACGGACCCTAGGCCTCATTTTCAAGCATTGCCATACCATTTGTGCTCACTTTTGTTACTTGCTACCTTGCTGTTTTTTATTGTTCCTATTACAAAAATCAATATCTACTATCATTACTACACTTGTATCACCATCTCTTCGCCGAACTAGTGCACCTATACAATTTACCATTGTATTTGGTGTGTTGGGGACACAAGAGACTTTTTGTTATTTGGTTGTAGGGTTGTTTGAGAGAGACCATCTTCATCCTATGCCTCCCACGGATTGATAAACCTTAGGTCATCCACTTGAGAGAAAATTGCTACTGTCCTACAAAACTCTGTGCTTGGAGGCCCAACACGAGTCTACAAGAATAAAGTTGCGTAGTAGACATCAAGCTCTTTTCCGGCGTCGTTGCCGGGGAGGCGAGTGCTTGAAGGTATATCTTTAGATCTTGTAATTGAATCTTTTAGTTTCTTGTTTTATCAGTAGTTTGGTTTATAAAAAGAAAACTACAAAAAATGGAATTGAGGTGGCCTCATATTATTCGTCTTTATCATGTCTTTCTTGAAAATGATGGAAAGGAAAATTGTGCTCAATTGATAGAAGAAGAATTCAATAAAATATTTGGCATAAATGATGAGTATGATTGCAATGTTGTTAGTATGAATTATTTGAATATCCATGATGCTAATGATATGCAAAGCCATAAGCTTGGGGATGCTATGTTTGATGAAAATGATATTTTTAGTCCCCCAAGTTTTGATGAGAATATTTATTATGATGAACGTAGATTCTATCACACCCGATCATCACGAGGTGCTTCGATACAACGAACTTTAGGAACGGTGCATACTCGGGGAGAACACTTTTTATCTTGAAATTAAGTGAAGGGGTCATCTTTGTCGGATTCAGGGCTCCGCAAACCCAAGAAAGGTTCGAACTCTGGGGCGTGTGCGAAGAACTCAACCTATCCGGCCTACCGACCCGTCGCCCCACGGCCTAGCTTGATAAACAAGGAAGAAAATGGACACGGCAGTTTACCCAGGTTCGGGCCACCTTGCATTGTAAGACCCTACTCCTGCTTTGTGGTGGATTGGCCTCACGAGGGGCTGAGGATGAACAAGTATAAGGGATGAACAACCTCGTGAGGTCTGCTCTGGTGAGTGTGGGAAGGATCCGATCCCGGGGGGTTCGTCTCCAATTTTGGTCCCGGTCTGGTCTCCGTCCCCTTCTATGGTGGTGGCTAACCTATATTTATAGTGGCCTCGGTCCTCTTCCCCCAAATTGTAGGCGGGAAGGGATTCCACAACGGCTAATTTGAAAGGGGACAAGTAGTACATCTTATCCTGACGAAAGGTGGCTTTCGCCTACAAAGCTTCTAGCGTGACGCTGCGATGGGCTCGGTGATGACATCTGTCATGCCGAGCTGGCGACCTTGGTCTTGTTGCACTGGAATGGAAACCTTTGCCTGTGTCCTCGGGAACCCACGCCTGCGCTTGCCTCCTTAGCACCAAAGAGGAAACTGTCTTCTATGCGCCCGCTGGCGCCCGCCTGGCCTTGGTCGTCACGGCTTGCGTCACCGCAACCTTCTGAGGTTGGGTGCCTGCATAGGAATCTCCGCTTCTCAGGAGGCAGCCTGGGGAGGCCGCTCCCTCGGGAGGTCTTGGCGTCGCCCGCCTCGCGAGGCTTGGCCCCCCGCGAGGGTCTTGTCTTGGTGGTCTTGGAGGTGGGCTGTATCAGGCCGTCGGTGGAGCCACGCCATGGGCCGCAGGCAGGCAAGTCTGGGTACCCTGGTTCCCAGAACGCCGACAATCTTATAATGTTGTCGTCGTTCTAAGCAAAATAAGATGCGTAAAGGATAAACATCACATGCAATCAAAATATGTGACATGATATGGCCATCATCATCTTGTGCTTTTGATCTCCATCTCCAAAGCATCGGCATGATCTCCATCGTCACCGACACGACACCTTGATCTCCATCATTGCGTCGGGGTCGTCTCGCCAACTATTGCTTCTACAACTATTGCTAACGCATAGTGATAAAGTAAAGCAATTACATGGCGCTTAATGATTGACACGCAGGTCATACAATAATTAAAGACAACCCTAAGGCTCCTGCCGGTTGTCGTACTCATCGACATGCAAGTCGTGAACTTATTACAAAACATGATCATCTCATACATCAACATATATCACATCATATCTTGACCATATCACATCACAACATGCCATGCAAAAACAAGTTAGACATCCTCTACTTTGTTGTTACAAGTTTTACATGGCTGATACGGGCAACAGGAAGAACCGTTCTTACCTACGCAAAATTACAACGGTGATTATCAAGTTTCTATTTAACCTTCTGCAAGGACCGCCGTAGTCAAATCCGATTCAACTAAAGTAGGAGAAACAGACACCCGCCAGCCACCTTTATGCAAAACAAGTTGCATGTCAGTCGGTGGAGCTGGTCTCATGTGCGTGGACATGTAAGGTTGGTCCGGGCTGCTTCATCCCACAATGCCATCGAATCAAAATAAGACATTGGTGGGAAGCAATATGAACCTCATCCCACAAGGCGCGCTCGGACTTGGCTTCGAGGCGAAGCCAAAGGGCAAGGGCGAAGCGCCGCGGGCCCCAATCGCCTGCAGGCCAGGCTGACGCGTGGCGCTTGGCGGGGCGTTGACGCTCTTCTTCAAGTTCCTCGGAGAGGACGGCCGACATCTGGAGTGCTGCCCCAGGGGAGGCGATCGAGACGATGGTCCCCTCACGGGCCGGCAAATCGGCGAGGCCCCTCGTGGTGAACTTGCCCTTGGCCTCGTCCGCGATTCCTCCAGCAGCAACGACGCCTCCTCCGAACCAAGCTTAAGCGACGACGACAGCTACGAGCCGCCGCACCGCCGCGCTCGGGCTTGAGGGAGGAATGGCGCCGGCCAGGCGTCATGGGCGACACCGCCTGGGTCGCGATCCTCAGGAGGTCCTTTCCTTTCGTTTCATTCCTGCGCAAAAATCATGAAGGGCCCCGTGGGGGTGTGTAAAGATCGTGACACTTTTGCCTTAATGTTAGCGTCCCCAACTTATGTTGTGTTCCGTCTCTCGCTTGGGCACGGTTCCTCCTTTTTATTCTCGCGGTAGCTTAGTGCTCTACGCCGACAGGACCCAGTTCCCAGGCAAGCTTCGGCCACCGCTGGTATGCTAGGTCGCGATGCCGTGGTCAAGGCCAGGAGGTGAGCGGCCCGAGGTCCGGTAAGAGCCCCCGAGGCGCGATGCTCAGGAGGTCCCCTTTGGCACGCAAGCGGCTCCCGAAGGACTGAAAGGGGAGTTCCTTTGCCCGAGCGAAATCGCATGAGGCAAAAATGTTGGTAATGGGGTCCACGCCTACGCGTGTGAGGTGACTTATCTTGGCGAGCCTACGGTGGTTTCCTTGTCGCGAGGGCGAGCTTCTTGTGCGACGTTAGGCTGCGCCCTTCTCCTGATGGCGCCCCCTGCAGGGCTCCTACCGACTCCAGCTCTCCCGCTCGTCAGGGTGCTCTACGTCCTCGGGACCCAGCTCTCGAGCGAGGCTCGGCCGCCGCTGGTATGCCAGGTCACGATGCCGTGGTCAAGGCCAGGGGGTGAAGGCTCGAGGGCCGATAGGAGCCCCTGAGGCGCTGTGCTCAAGGGCCCCCCTTTAACGTGCAAGCGACTTGCGTGAGAAAAGAGTGGCTGGCTCCGAGGGGGTACCTAGGAGGGGTTGCGCCCCATGGCATGTAGCGCGGTATCCTTCCGCGGTGGCGAGGTGTTGGCGAAGCTGCTCATGATCCTGCCTCCGGAGGTTCCCATCTCTAAGGCTCCAGCAGCAGAAGTCAAAAGCGGTGAGGACGGTGGCAGCGTTGTCGACGAGGGGCTTCCAACGAGCGGGGCAGGTGGCGGCAGTGGCGTTCCTTCTTAGTTTTACCCTGCAACATTTATCGTGCCTCGTGGAGGCGTAAGACTTCTGTTTAAGCTTGTGGAACAATCTGTGCTTGTAATAATTATTAGGACCCCGTGGTTTCCTTATTGCGCCAAGTTTTCTTCGTGCTTGCTTTTGTGCTCTGCGTCGGTAGGGCCCAGCCCCGCGCATACCTCGACCGCCGTTGGGGAGTCCGGATCACCAGGATGACACCAAGGGGCGAGGGGCTACGTGACTAGTGAGGCCCCTGAGTCGCGATGCTCAGGAGGTCCCCCTTAACATGCGAGCAGCCCTCATGAAGGAAACATGGACGCCAGGGTGTAGGACTTCGCGCTCTGCGTTGGCAGGGCCCAATCCCGCGCATACCTCGACCGCCGTTGGGGCGTCCGGATCACCAGGACGACACCAAGGGGCGAGGGGCTACGTGACTAGTGAGGCCCCTGAGTCGCGATGCTCAGGAGGCCCCCCTTGACGTGCGAGCAGCCCTCATACCTTTGACCACCAGCTTTCACCTGGGAGGAACGCGAGAAGACCAGGTACCCGGACCTGGTAGGGTAGCGTGTGCCAGGCGGGGCCTGAGCACAGCCCCCGTGTCCAGCCCCCTCGCGCGATCCTCTCGAGGGGGAAGCTGTGGGGTGTTGCCGATCGTAGAGCCGAGAGGCTATCCTGAGGTTGGTGCGGCCACGAGGGCGCCCTCAGTTGTTTATTCACCAGCGTGGAGCATGGTGCTTCCACTTTATCATGGGCATAGTCACTCCTCGACCATGTCGTCCGCCAGCGCGGAGCATGGGGCTTCCACTGGTACGTGGGTGGGAGTTCCCACTGGGGGAGACTCCGGGGCGTGTACAGCCACATTCGTACGCGTGGCTAGCACGGCAGAACTAGAGGAGGTGTAGCTGGGCACTCGTGAGCCAGTGCGGGACTCACGAGGCCCTACCTCAAGGCGGGCTGTGCCTGATTTTTGCAGCGCGGGGCGCGCGTAAGAAACTTGCGGGGCGATGGGAGGTCCTGCGTCGAATGCCCCTCCGAAGGTTATCGCATGAGAAGGCCGGACACCAATGACCCCAGGAGGTGACGTGAACGGGGCCGGCCCTCCAGACAGAGCTCAGCCATTGGTTTTATCGACGCTGCAGGGATGGACCCGAGCACAGACGCCGTGCCAAGTCTTCTCATGCAACGATCCCACGAAAAAATAGCCGGCGCACGGCTCCCGCTGCGGTGAAGCGCCGAACTGCGGTTGTACCAACCAGGCCGTGCGCCCGCACTTGCCCACACGCGATTAGCTCATGCGAGAACAAGGCACCAAGGATCACGGGAGGTGATGCGCACGGGAGCTGGCCCGCGGGACAGAGCTCGGTCACTTGGGTTTGTCGACGCTGCAGGGATGAACCCGAGCACAGACACCGTACCAGTCCTTAATCATGAGGCGATCGCGAGCGGATTCGCGAGGGCGCAGCGACATCATAGTGATGAAGCACCGGACAGGCAGTTGAGATACTTAGGAAACTCATGAAGGCAAAGCCAGTTCTGCCTGAGGATGATGCAGCCCGAGGGGCGCCCTCAGTTGAACAAACCAAAAAGTCATCTGGCACCATCGTTGTAGAAGCGTTGAAGTAGCTGAAGACGCGTACTGTAGAGATCGCTCCTCACGAGTCAACCGGCTCCTGAGCCCCGGGAGGCTCCAGAGGTCCGGGGGGCTCGCGAGGGTCCATCACCTCCTCGGTCAGGACCGCCTAGCGCCTGGCCTCATGAGCTGCCAAGGCTCCCTACATGAGGCGCTGGTACGAGGCGGCCACGTTCAGCAGGCCGAACGGCATGCAGACGTAGCTGCAGGGATAGCCCCCGCTCCGGCTGACGCGGGACGGCCAGAAGAGGTCCTGCGAAGCAGCCCTATTGAGGCATGGGATGTTGACGCAGACGCGCAGCTCGCTACCCATGTCAGGGGCGACAGCCGCACTGGATGATGCGGGGCGACGCTCACCACGCATGGCTCACGCCTCCTGAAGCTCCTCGATTGCCTTGGTGATGAACTCCTGAGCGCCCGGCGCCTCGCGCCTTGCGCCTTGCTCACCGGGGCGCGCGTCAAAGCACGCCCCCACGTGGTGCCCGAACGCCTCCCTCATGACACTGGTCAGGTCAGAGGCCCTCCAGACGAGAGCCCCCGAGCCCGTCCCGATAGGGGCGCCGGGCGCGCCTTCCTATGCGAGTGGGAATGACGCCCCAGCAGAGGGCTCGGGGCCCGAGGCACGACCGTCGGGCGCCCCAGCCTCCTGACGGCCCTTTGGGAGGAGCTACTTCTTCTTCTTGGGGATGGCCTTAGGAGGCAGGATGGCACCCTTGCCAGCTGAGTTCTCGACCGCCGCCGAGTGCCCTGGAAGTTGGCGATGAAGCGCTCATGGAGCTGGTCCCAGGAGGAGATCGACCCCACCGGCAGGTTCAGGAGCCAAGAATGAGCGCCATCCTTGAGGGCCATGGGGAACCAATTCACCATGACCTTGTCGTTGCCGTTCGTCGCCTCGATGCTCAGCTCGTAGAGCTGGAGAAACTCCGCGGGATCAGGAGTGTCGTCGTAGCGCGGAGGCAGGTCCAGCTTGAACTTGACGGGCCATATGACGCGGCGCAGCTCCGAGGTGAAAGCACGGCAGCCTGCCGCATTTACAGGTACCGGCCGCATGGGGGGAGCTTGATCTTGGCGCCCGCGTGCCACCGCCTCCGGCGGCACGCGGTCTTGACGTGGCGGCGCTGGGAGCGCGCGCGCCTCTCCTTGGGGCCGCTGCACCACCTGGCAGCTTTCTTCATCGCGCGCCGGCGCTCTGCGCGGCGGGTCGCGCTGGGGTGCCTCACGCATGGGCTCGGGGTCCGCGCCATGCAGAGGAGGAGGGGGAGGCGCGCCGTGAGCCACATCGCCCGCCAGGGATGGCGGAGGACGAGGCGAACGGGACGGTGCAGGGGCCTCACCGGCGGCGTTGACGAGCTCGGTGATGCGGGCGAGCCAGTCGTCGTAGAGGTCGTTGGCCGGACGATAGCGCAGAAGCTCACGCGCCATGAGCAGTGCAGCCTGCGCGTTCGCCGGCCCGCGACGAACGTGAGAAGACGACGCCATGGCCGGAGTGGGTGATGGGGTCGCGGTGCGGCCGTCGTGCTGCACGGACAATGGCAGCGACGAGTCCTGCTGCTCGCGGGCAGCAGGGTCGGTGGCGGCGTTGGCCACCTGGGAGGCAGAGCAGCGAGGGGCGTCGTTGTCCGCGGGTGCCGTCTGGGCGACACGAGCGGCCCGGCGCTCGGCATGGACACGGCGAGCGTCGGCCATAGGAACGACAGAACGGCGGTGGAGCAAACGTTGGAGAAGAGGCTTCGACACGCCCCTACCTGGCGCGCCAAATGTCAGATTCAGGGCTCCGCAGACCCAAGAAAGGTTCGAACTCTAGGGCGTGTGCGAAGAACTCAACCTATCCATCCTACCGACCCGTCGCCCCACGGCCTAACTCAATGAACAAGGAAGAAAATGGACACGGCAGTTTACCCAGGTTCGGGCCACCTTGTGGTGTAAGACCCTACTCCTGCTTTGTGGTGGATTGGCCTCACAAGGGGCTGAGGATGAACAAGTACAAGGGATGAACATCCTCGTGAGGTCTGCTCTGGTGAGTGTGGGAAGGATCCGATCCCGGGGGGTTCCTCTCCAATTTCGGTCCCGGTCCGGTCTTCGTCCCCTTCTATGGTGGTGGCTAACCTATATTTATAGTGGCCTCGGTCCTCTTCCCCCAAATCGTAGGCGGGAAGGGATTCCACAACGGCCAATTTGAAAGGGGACAAGCAGTACATCTTATCCTGATGAAAGGTGGTCTTCGCCTGCAAAGCTTCTAGCGTGACGCTGCGATGGGCTCGGTGATGACATCCGTCCTGCCGAGCTGGCGCCCTTGGTCTTGTTGCACTGGAATGGAAACCTTTGCCTGTGTCCTCGGGAACCCACGCCTGCGCTTCCCTCCTTAGCACCAAAGAGGAAACTGTCTTCTCTGTGACCGCTGGCGCCCGCCTGGTCTTGGTCGTCACGGCTTGCGTCACCGCAACCTCCTGAGGTTGGGTGCTTGCATAGGAATCTCCGCTTCTCAGGAGGCAGCCTGGGGAGGCCGCTCCCTCGGGAGGTCTTGGCGTCGCCCGCCTCGCGAGGCTTGGCCTCCCGCGAGGGTCTTGTCTTGGTGGTCTTGGAGGTGGACCGTATCAGGCCGTCGATGGAGCCACGCCATGGGCCGCAGGCAGGCAAGTCTGGGTACCCTAGTTCCCAGAACGCCGACAATCTTATAATGCTACCGTCGTTCTAAGCAAAATAAGATGCATAAAGGATAAACATCACATGCAATCAAAATATGTGACATGATATGGCCATCATCATCTTGTGCTTTTGATCTCCATCTCCAAAGCATCGACATGATCTCCATCGTCACCGGCACGACACCTTGATCTCCATCGTTGCGTCGGGGCCATCTCGCCAACTATTGCTTATACAACTATTGCTAACGCATAGCGATAAAGTAAAGCAATTACATGGCGCTTAATGATTGACACGCAGGTCATACAATAATTAAAGACAACCCTAAGGCTCTTGCCGGTTGTCGTACTCATCGACATGCAAGTCGTGAACTTATTACAAAACATGATCATCTCATACATCAACATATATCACATCATATCTTGACCATATCACATCACAACATGCCATGCAAAAACAAGTAGACGTCCTCTACTTTGTTGTTGCAAGTTTTATGTGGCTGATACGGGCAACTAGCAAGAACCATTCTTACCTACGCAAAATTACAACGGTGATTATCAAGTTTCTATTTAACCTTCTGCAAGGACCGCCGTAGTCAAATCCAATTCAACTAAAGTAGGAGAAACAGACACCCGCCAGCCACCTTTATGCAAAACAAAGTTGCATGTCAATCGGTGGAACCGGTCTCATGTGCGTGGACATGTAAGGTTGGTCCGGGCCGCTTCATCCCACAATGCCACCGAATCAAAATAAGACATTGGTGGGAAGCAATATGAACCTCACCGCCCACAACTCCTTTGTGTTCTACTCGTGCATATCATCTACGCATAGACCTGGCTCTGATACCACTGATGGGGAACGTTGCATGGAAAACAAAAAAATTCTATGCACACGCAAGATCTATCCATGGAGATGCATAGCTACGCGAGGGGGAGAGCATCTACATACCCTTGTACATCGCTAAGCGGAAGCGTTTATCAAGGCGGTTGAGGTAGTCGTACACCTTCATGATCCGTACCGATCAAGCACCGAACGCACGGCACCTCCGTGTTCAGCACATGTTTAGCTCGATGACGTCCTCGCCTTCTCGATCCAGCAAGAGAGACGAAGTAGTAGATGAGTTCTGGCAGCACGACAGCATGGTGACGGTGGTGCTGAAACTTCTCCGCAGGGCTTCGCCAAGCACAACGAACGTGGACGGAGGAGGAACTAGAACTAGAGAGAGGGGGGCACCGCACACGGCTTGGGGATTCGTGGTGTGTGTTGCCCCCTCCTCTCCTCACATATATATAGATGGAGGGGGAGGGGAGGCAACCTTAGGGGCGCCCCAAGTTGGCCGGTGGCTGCCCTGGGCTCCTGCCCTAGGTGCCTCCCCCTTTCCTTCTTTAGGGGTGGAGGAGATAGCAGGAGAGTGGCCGGCGGCTGCCCTGCCTTGGCGCCCCCCTTTCCTTCCTTGGCATGTGGCCAGGGGAGGTGGAGTGCGCTCAACCCCCTAGTGGGCTGGTGCGCCTCCCTCCTTTGGCCCATGAGGCCCACCAAGTACCGGTGGCCTCCCGGAACCCTTCTGGCACTCCGATAAAACTCCGGTGCATTCCGAAACCTTTCTGGAGATCAAATAATATCGTCCTATATATCAATCTTTACCTCCGGACCATTCCAAAGCTCCTCGTCATGTCCGTGATCTCATCCGGGACTCTGAACAACATTCGGTCACCAACTCACATAACTCATATAATACTATATCGTCAACGAACGTTAAGCGTGCGGACCCTACGGGTTCGAGAATAATGTAGACATGACCGAGACGCTTCTCCGATCAATAACCAATAGCGGGACCTGGATGCCCATATTGGTTCCTACATATTCTACGAAGATCTTTATCGGTCGAACCTTTATGACAACATACGTAGTTCCCTTTGTCTGTCGGTATGTTACTTGTCCGAGATTCGATCGTCGGTATTTCATACCTAGTTCAATCTCGTTACCGGCAAGTCTCTTTACTCATTCCGTAATACATCATCTTGCAACTAACACCTTAGTTACTTTGCTTGCAAGGCTTCTTATGATGTGTATTACCGAGAGGGCCCAGAGATACCTCTCCGATACTCGAAGTGACAAATCCTAATCTCGATCTATGCCAACTCAACAAACACCTTTGGAGATACCTATAGAGCATCTTTATGATCACCCAATTACGTTGTGACGTTTGATAGCACACAAGGTATTCCTCCGGTATCCAAGAGTTGCATGATCTCATGGTCAAAGGAATATGTATTTGACATTAAGAAAGCAGTAGCAATAAACTGACCGATCATATGCTAAGCTAATGGATGGGTCTTGTCCATCACATCATTCTCCTAATGATGTGATCCCGTTATCAAGTGACAACACATGTCTATGGTTAGGAAACCTTAACCATCTTTTGATCAACGAGCTAGTCTAGTAGAGGCTTACTAGGGACTTGGTATTTGCTTATGTATTCACACATGTATTTAAGTTTCCAATCAATACAATTATAGCATGAATAATAAACCTTTATCATGATTAAGGAAATATAATAATAATCACTTTATTATTGCCTCTAGGGCATATTTCCAACACATATTGCAATACTTGATGAGAAGTATGGATACACATGTTCTATACAATAACAAAACCAGGTTGGTACGCCCTGAGTTGTGAGTAGCATGTTGTTCTCATGTGTTACATTTGGTCTTTTCTTCTCAGCCTTGTAGTTCTAAATTTTCTTCCCGACACATGTGAAAAATTCACATTTTATCAAAACTCACGGCGTCAACATCAGTTCTTTTGCCCTTATTCTCACCTCTCATTTTTTGCAATTCATTTATTTACCCTCGGTCGATAAGTTTCGGTGAGTTCACGCCGTGTAGTATCAAGGCATCTAGAAACTAAACTAACGGGTAGGGGGTTGCAACAATGGTGGCCCCAAAGGTGCTTGTCTATGGGGGGGATGACAACGGCATAGCCTTGCAACGTGACTTGTTCACCTCGATGTTGCATTAACGTGGATGTGAGAAGAAAGGCGAGTGAGAAGAAGAAGAAGAGTTGAGGAAGAAGCGGGCAAGCGCCCGACGGGGAAAGAAAAGGATGTGGACCAGATTCTTCTGGAGATGATAAGGAAAGAGTAGGTGCGGGGCCGATGGAGGCACATGGCGTGCAAGAGCAGTGGCCGACACGAGTGCATCATTGCCCAATGATTCCGAACATTTAGCTTTTTTTAGGGGAAACATTTACCTATTTTGAACCCTTGCGTAATTGTAAATTTTACTGTTACAAATTATGTTAGATGTTTTTTGTCTGGAGAATTTACGACATATTTATTTATGGGCAATTTCAAACGAAATGGTCATGTGCGCACTTTATGTTGTCTCTTGTGTGGTATGTAGTCTCTCCAAACTCATGTCATCATTTAAAATTAACTGGAAAAATAGGTGGAAAATATGGATATACATATTCTGCACCAAAACATAAACAACTTAAGGGCCCGTTCAGAAGCTTGCTGGCTTCCCAAACGAGCCAACTTCTCGTGGAGCCAGCGAGCGTTCGGCTGCAGAAAACGATTTGTGACGCATTGTACCGAGAAAAAACTGTTCGCGGCGTGCTGTAGTGAGAGGAAAACGCTTCGAGGAGGCACTTCGGGAGGGCGTTCCCAAGTAATATCGAGCAACTCCAGCTTCTCGTTTTCGCGAAGCTGGGCGATCGCTGCTTCTGAAATATGCATTACGGACTGCTCGTTCTCCAGGAGCGGGCTTCTTGAATCTGCGGCGTTCGGCCAGCTCCTCGCCCGCTTCCGGAGAAGCGCGGAGCCGGAGCACTTCCGAACGGGCCCTTAGTACGGCCTGAGTTGTGAGCAGCATATTGTTGTCGGGTGTAAAATTTGTTGTTTTATTGTCAATCTCACTGATCTAAATTTTTCTTGACACGCAGAATTTCACCTCTCCTCATAACTTGTAGCCCTAGCCTCGGTTCTTGTGCCCATATTCTCCTTCTTGCTCTGTTTTTGTTGTTGCAACCCATCTATTTAACTCGAGTTGATTAGTTCTGGTGAGTTTGTACCTTGTAGTTCAAGGTGTCTAGAAACTGAACTAACGAGTAGCAGTTAACGTGGATGCGAGAAGAGAGGTGAGTGAGAAGAAGAGTTGAGGAAGAAGCAGGCAAGCGCCCGAGGGGGGAGAAAAGTAGATTCTTCCGGAGAGGATAAGGAAAGACTATGTGTGGGGCCCATGAAGGCACATGGCGCGCAAGAGCGGTGGCCAACGAGAATGCGCTATCACACCCTTGCGCAATTGTAAGTCTTATCATTCTATTTTTTTTTAAATGAGGCAAAAGATTTGCCATTTTCAGTGATTAAGAAGAGAGTTGCCCGGTTAATTAGAGGAAAACCGGGCGAAAACCTAGATACAAACCTCACAATTGGCACATGCGGACGACATGGCTACAACAACGCCAAACAATCGACCACAGTGTCGAGGACATGACAGCTCCGATTTTGCCGACAAGCTTCATAGAAGAAAGTTGCAAGCCTCGCACCGACCTAGTCCAGCACAACATCCGGAGAGCACCACCCGCAGAAAACCGCCCTCATGGAGTCATCGTTGCCACAGCGGCCCCGCCGCCCGCAGCTCTGACTTCTCTGTCACAGCCAGAAACCTGCATGGGCACACCCATTGGCGCACCGGACCGTCGACATCAGAAGGACAAGCCACGATCCTGCTCTGCTCGCTACCATCGTCGTTGCCACACGCGTCGCAACGCCACATCAACCTCATCGCCAGTCGGGCACCTGCCGACCACGATGTCGTGCACGTCCAGCCTGCAGGAAGTACAAATGGGACCAAGACCTCCAAGACGGCGCCCCAAAGAGGGAAAACAATGTTGGAGACGCCGCCGCCGTCTGATCCAACCAGGATCTTGACTTTCGCCCGTAGATCTTGACCCGAGAGATGAGGATGCACAAATCACCATGACTGTGCCTCCAAGGAAGAAAGCGACGCCCACGGGCGCCGCCGTCGTTGGGCGGCAAGCACCAGCCAAGCTTTCACCCGAATCAACAACACCACCACTCCCACACGGTCGACCGACGCCAACCAGCACCTCCACTGACCCGCGCACCCCTGCACAGCAACCGCACCATCGCCACACAGGGACCACCACCACGTCTTGCTGCCGAGCCAAAGCTGCCCTGAGAAGGGAGACGAGCCTCCCTCCACCAAGCACACCGCGGCCGCCGCGTCGCCCACGCGAACTCCACAGCCACTGACACATCAACCACCGTCCCGGGGGCCGTCGCCTCGGAGTCCAAACGCCATCAAACCAGGCCCAGGGACAGGAGGTCGCCATGCTGCGCTGCAGCCACCGCACCACGCGGAGGCATGGCCGTAGCAGGAAACCACCCCTGTCCGGCCGGATCCGACCCCGCCCGGCCAGATCCAGCAGTGGCCAGCCCTCCGTGGTCCACCATCGCTCCACCGAGGCCTCGGGACGCCACACCGAGCGGAGCTGAAGACCTAGCCGGGGAGCCGCCAGCGTCGAGATCCAGAGCGCCACACTCTCTCATGCCGACCGCTGCCATGGGGGAGACAGGAGCGTCACCAAGCTCCGCCGCCGCGCCGCCCTCCGCGGCCACAGCGGCCGGCCGCCGCCACGAAGCCAGGGCCGCCGCCCAGATCCAGCACATAGAGTGCGCCGCCGCCGCCCGGGAGATCCCCGCCGCCGCCGTCCGCTGCTCGGGCTTAGCCCGGCCGCGTCATTCGGCGGCGGTGAGGGGGTGGAGGAGAGGAGGGGTGATGGGTGACGGCGATGGGATTGGGCTCCGCCCGAGCCGCCCCGGGAGGCGACGCGGGGGACAAGAGGAGCCGACCTTTTTTTGATAAAGGATTGGTTCTCATTCTAAATTAGGTTAGATGTTTTTTGTCTAGAGAATTTAGACCATGTTTATGGGCAATCTCAAAGTGAAACGGTCATGCACGCACTTTACGTCGTCGCGACGCGTAGTCCAAAATCATGTTATTATTTGTAATCATTTGAAAATATGGTTAGATATATTTTACACCAAAACAAAAATAGCTCAATACGGTCTGAGTCGTGAGCAGCATATTATTCTCGGGTGTAGAATTTGTACTTTTCTAGTCAGTCTCACGAATATTATTTTTCTGACACGCGGAATTTTAACTCTCCTCATAACTTGTAGCCCCAACGCCGGTTCTTGTGCCCATATGCCCCCTCTCGCTCTGTTTTTTTCTTCCGATTCATCTATTTACCCTCGGTTGATCAGTTTTGGTCGTATCGTGTAGCACCAAGGCGTGCAGAAACTGAACTAAATTGGTGTGCGTCCTTGGCATTTGATGCTACATAGTGTAAAAAACATTCTTATATTATGAGACGAAGGGAGTACTTTGTGAGCTCCGCACATCTCTCCATGACTGAGCCTGTATGGCTGTATTACTGGCACGGTGGGCCCGAGCACTCAACGACATGCATGATGGTGCCATTCTGAACTGCACGGCTGCTATTCATAAACTTGGTACTCCGTAGTACGACTAATCACTGACCACTCTCCGGGTCCAGTCACACGCAGAAAAATGAAACAACTGATTGTTTGGCTCCATAGAATTTCGTCACTGGTCAGCTAAGCGATCCAGCCTGGAGTCGAACACCTCTCCCTCTCACCGTCTCACGTATTCGTTGCTGCGCCACGGCTCTTTCCGTGCAGTTTCGCCCTCGACTTGCGGTACGAGCATCACACCAATATTACGGACTGCCGGTGTTTTTTTTTCCTAGGGGACTGCCGGTGTATTGGACTGTAGCGAAGAGCAACAGCGCAGCACTGTAACACCGCACCGTTTGTTTCACTCACAGCAACAGTGCCTGGAGAACCCGAGCCGGATGTTCACGGGACGAGACGAGACGAGACGGCAACTCGTGGAGGGTTTCATCTACTATATCAACTTTTTTTGAGCAAAACATAGCTAGTCTTTTTTTTTTCGGGGTCAAAGGGAGTTTTTATTGCATTGTCACAGTGTTACAATCGAGAGGCCACAAATCCTCAATACAAGGTGGAATCAAGTGAACCCACACAGCAGTGGTTCGCTCGGTGCGGCTATAGTTTGCCAATCGATCTGCTACACTATTCTGACTACGGTGAATTTTCTGAGGTAGAAACTCCCTCTCCTTCATTAACTCCTTTATCTCCAGGATCAGTTGCCCATATGTTGATCTTGTAAGGCCGTCGCTAGACAACACCGAAAGAGCTACCGCCGAGTCCGACTGCACGACCACCGGAAGCACTGTGTGCTGGATGGCCAAAGCCATGCCTTGCATGATAGCGTGTATCTCGGCCTCCAGTGCGTCCAGTTAAAGATGTAGCGATAGGCCGCCATTAGGACAGTACCCGAAGCATCTCTCAAAACAATGCCGGCCGCTGCCGAGCCATCGACGTCCCGGAAGGAGCCGTCAATGGACAACGCGACAGTCCCAGGCGCAGGAGCAGGCCACGGTCGTGCAGGTTGTTTGCACTGAGCATCGCCCTCTCGTATATGATCCGAGATCGGCATTTTACCTTTAAGTATCTCCTCCGTGGTAAACCGACCAGCGAGCCGAATGGACTTGTAGTAGCTGTCGAGAAACTCCACTGTTGCCTCCACCGGTGGTACTTCCTTGCCATGTGAACTATCATTCCGCAGCTGCCATATCCGCCATAGCAACATGATCACCATGTCACGGACCTGATCCGAACATTGAGTGAGTAAACTCAGCAGCCACTCCTTGCCCGTATTGATCAACACACTATCTGATGGAAGGAGCCATCTGGTGCGCATGCTCATCCATATAAGACGCGCATGTTCACATGTGATTAAAGCATGAAATTCATTCTCTTCCTCAATTCCACAGAGCGGGCAAGTAGACCGCTCGGATATGTGTCTGTATTTTTTGCACGTCGCTGTCGGCAAGGCACCTGACACCACCTTCCAAGCCGCTATTCTCATCTTCTGTGGCACCGAGGCTTTCCACACACAATTCCAGATTGATCTTTTCCCATTTGGTGCTCCTGAAGATGATCCTTCTGCAACCGCTGCATCATGAGCGCATGTAGCCAATTTATAGGCACTTTTTACAGAAAATAGCCCATTCTTCTCCGGGAACCAAGAGATAAAGTCACAGCGCTGCCTTGGAGATGTTCTAATTTTCAGAATGTAATCAATGTCCATCTGCCAAAAGTGTTGTGTCAACCTATCCATCCGCCATGCACCATTCTCATCCAAGAAATCAGAGACGCGATTTAGACGGGATGTACGCTTTGGTGTTATAGGCCGGAATGAGGACGCCCTCGGAATATAATACCTTTCTTTAACAACTCGAGGCCATGGAGAATTCCTTTCCAGACTGCCGAGCCATGGTTGGGAAAAACCGTGTCCAGCAGGTTGCCCGAGGGGTAATACTTGGCCTTCAACAATCTGGCACAAAGGCTGTCCGGTGTGTCGATGAGACGCCATGCCTGCTTAGCGAGGAGCGCCTGGTTGAAAGCTCTCATATCTCTGAAGCCCAAACCACCCATTGCCTTAGGTAATCTCATTTTATCCCAGCTAAGCCAAGCCATCTTGTTCTTTCCTTTCTCAACACCCCACCAGTACTGACGCATCAGACGGGTCAGTTCATCGCACACCGAAGCTGGGAGCTTAAAAACGGTCATCACATAAGCTGGAATGGCTTGAGCAACTGATTTGATTAGAATTTCCTTATTACCAGAAGACATGTATTGCTCACTCCAATCAATCAACCTCTTCCTCAATCTGTCTTGACCTGTTTCAAATTTACCTTTATTCATTCTACCTTCTGGCACCGGCAAGCCAAGGTACTTAGGCTCAAACACCTCATGTTCGATCTCCAGTATTCTCTTCACCTCATCCACCACCACAGGCAAGCACGAGTCTGAGAATAGGATGGAACACTTTGCTGGATTAATTAACTGGCCCGTGGCCATCGCATAGATGTTCAACAAACCTTTCACCAGATTTGTCTGCTGTTCTGAAGCTTGGAAGAATAAGAGTGAGTCATCTGCAAATAGTAGATGAGAAATCTCCGGAGCAGTTCTACAAATTTTAACCCCTTTCAGCCCATCCTCCGCCATCGACTTATTTAACAACGCTGAAAGTGCATCGGCGATAAAGAGGAACAAAAAGGGGGATAATGGGTCACCTTGACGTAGACCTCTCAACGGGGTAAACGACTCCAAAATCTTGCCATTGAACTTCACTGAATATCTCACCGAGGAAACACATGCCATGACTCGAGAGATCCAATACTCAGAGAAGCCCCATTTGCGCAAGGCCCTTTCCAAAAACACCCAATCAACTCGATCGTACGCTTTAGACAAATCAAGCTTGTAAGCACATAGAGCAGGTGAATTTTCCTTCAGTGACTGAATATGATGTATACATTCGAACGCAATTATCGAATTATCTGTGATAAGCCTTCCTGGCACAAATGCATTCTGATTTTCAGAGATAAGCTCCCCAAGCAAGGGTCTCAATCTATTCACCATGCACTTTGAAACTATTTTATAAACCACATTGCAAAGACTAATCGGTCGAAAGTCTTTTAATTCCTGTGGGTGTTGTATTTTCGGGATCAAAACTATTGCCGTTTCATTAACCCCATCGGGCATGGTACCGCTGGCAAAGAACTCTTGTACTGCAGCGATAATGTCCTTTTTCAATACCTCCCAGTTTCGCTGATAGAACCTTGCCGGGAAACCATCAACCCCGGGGCTTTGAGAGGCCCTATTTGGAATAAGGCATCAGAAATTTCCTTCTCAGAAAACGCTGCATCGAGAGAAACGTTCATCTCTGGAGTAACTCTTGGAAGAATGCACTCCAGTACCTCAGTATGATCAAGAGTTGGATCTTTTGTATATACTTCCTTAAAGTACGAAGACGCCATCCTCTCCATGTCAGACGGAACGTTGCACCAAGTCCCATCAGATTTCCGTAGGCGCTGGATATAGTTCCGTCTCGCCCTCCACATCGCACGGCGGTGTAGATACTTGGTATTGCGATCTCCCTCCTTAAGCCACGTGATACGTGACCTTTGGAGCCACATCATCTCCTCCTGGTATAGGAGTTCGTCCAGTTGGTTCATCTTACTTCGGATTTGAGACCGATGAGCCCCAGCCACCTGAAGCTCGGCTAGCTGACCTCTCAATGCCTCAATCTCTTTTAGCACATTGCCAAAATTTGCTTTACTCCATTCCTTCAAATCTTTCATAAGTTGTTTCAGCGCTGCGGCAACCGATCCAAGGTCCCCTGACTGAGATTTTTTTTCCCAGGATCTCGACACCACCTCTGCCAGAGCGGGGTGTCTTTCCCACATAATTTCATAGCGTGAGACCTGCCACGCTATCGGGCCATCTGAACACCGCCCAGTTGTATGAGGACCGGGCTATGATCAGAGCATGGTGATGCCAAATGCGCCACCTGTGTTGCTGGGAAGAGGTCACGCCAAGCCTCATCCGCACAAGCTCGATCTAATCTTACTTGAACATTACGATCACCCTCTTGACCATTATTGTAGGTATAAGGAATGCCCGAGAATCCTAAATCCTCGAGTTCACATAGCAGCAAGCAATCTCTGAAAGCTAGCATTTGCGTTTCCGATCTCAGGTTCCTGGATAGATGCTCATGTTGCCACATAGCTTCATTGTAGTCTCCACAAACCAGCCAAGGATCTTGTGAGATTGCCCTTAGCGTAGCTAGGTGATCCCACATAAGATGTCTATTTTCCGTTCTAGGCTCTCCATACACAAAGGTCCCTCTCCATGAGGTCCCTCCTCCAACATCATCAATATGAACATCAATGTAGCGGCAGCACGAATCCAGAACAGTCACATTTAGAGCCTCGTCCCAAAAGAGGGCCAAACCACCGCTTCTTCCATCTGAACTCACACCATGGAAGCCTTTTAACCCTAGTCTCCACTTTAGTTTCTCCATCTTCAACACATCTTGCCTAGTCTCACTTAAAAAGACTAGTTTGGGGTCGTTGGCTTTAGTGAGGGCCAACACCTCTCGAACTGTCCGGCGGTTCCCCCCACCCCGGCAGTTCCATGCGATGATATTCATTGCGTCCGGCGGTCCTCCTCGAGGGAGGCCGCCGATATCTCATCGTTGTCAGTTTCATTACCCCTCTTAGCTCTTTTTCTGCTGTTGCTGCTAGTTGGGGATTTCTCCCCATGCAGGTCCTCTCCTGACCCATCTGTGATCGTCAAAATCCCTTTATGTGAGGGATCTTTTGGCGTTTCATTTGCCAAATCCATATTCAGCCTCTTCCGTGGATCTTTATCCAATTCCATTCTGTTGCCTTGGGATTTTACTGGGCTACTCGCTGTATCCCGGAGCGCCGGGTCTAATATCACCTGCGGATCACCTCCCTCTCTTTCAGTTCCAGTTGGTGCCTTCTGGGACGCCTTTTGTGTCGCAGGTTTATTCGGTTTGGGTGTTTGGAGCTCCACCCTTCCCTGATTTGGTCCATCCGCATACAGCCAGTCCCCAAACTTCATCTTTTTCTCATCATGAATACCCAGACCACACTCTTTAAACACATGTCCCACCAGACCACATACTTTGCAGAATCTTGCAAGTTTTTCATATCTCACCAAGAAAACTTGGCGTTCCTCACCCCGAACTATGCTCACGAATTTTGTTAGGGGGCGACGAATATCATGATTAACACGAACCCTCACATAATCCCCTCTAGTGTTGCCACTCAGCCTCATATCCAGAATATCTCCTGCCCCTTTAAGAAGCTTCTCCACAACTGACTACTTGCAAAAACCATCCGGCAGCTTGTGAATCTGAAGCCAGATCGGCATATGAACGATGGTATATTCATCCGTTTTACTGAACCCATCATATTGGCACATCAGGACAACCAGGTTACGGAACAACCAGGGCCCCTGAAACATCATGCGTTCCCAATCCCCCAAGCAGGAAGCTTGGACGACAAATAAATTTGGTCCAACAGGACGGAACCGAACCGTTTGCGCAGGATTCCAAGCCGCACGCATATCCTTGTAGAGCGCAGATGGACTGAAAGTTTTCTCTGTATGAACCCTAGCTAGGGCTAGCCATCTGACGCTCTCGTTGATTTTCGGATCGTCCACATCAATCTCGACATCCTCGAAGTCCTCCTCGCTGAGATCCAACTGGTTGAAGATGTCACCAAGGTCAGGCTTTGCGGCCGCTGCGCCGCCGCCACTTGTCGTTGAGTTCGCGTCCGACGGGGACGACATCCCGACGAAGGGAACCAAGGCCACACCTGGGGGAGAAACCCTAGACAGGCCGGACGGGGAACGAAGTAGACTCCGAGGCGATTGCGATCGCCTAGGAGGAAAAAAAACCTAGCCGCGGGGGTAGGGGAAAAAATGACTTTATTGATCAAGAACAATGTTTACAGGGATAATTGTTGGGTCATAAGGCGATCCCAACCACAGATGCCTTCCATGAGGAAGAAGAACACCATATCTAGCTATGTTATGAGCTTTAAAATTTGAAGCTCGAGGTTCAAACACAAAATTGCAAAAGGTAAAAACACTCGCAGTCTCTACAATCTCTTTGATAATACCACCATAATTCCCTCCAGACTGCTATATGGGTTCTTCTGGATCTACTATATCAACTGTTTATTATCATTCTCTCACAAAAAAAAAGCTGTTTATTATCCGCATAATAGAGCCAGCCTTTCTACCCAATCTCCGGCCGGTCCAAAAGGCTCGGCCCCGTTAATCCATCGCCGCATGATTCCTCTGTCCGCTACGAAATCGACGGATATGAAACAACGAGAAAAAGAAACAGAGAGGATAAAGGAGAAGAAAAAACACATGCTAGATAAGAATCCCGTCGGGCACGGGCATGGCCCACGTGTATCAAGTCATAAGAAAGCGAGGCAGTCCCAGTGGCTCCCACGCGGCACCGCAAAGCCCACACAGTGACGTCCCTGCCCCCGCCCTGGCTCGGGCTCGGCAGGGCGCGCGACCCGACCTGGTCCGAGCGACCGGAGCCAGACCCAGACCCAGACCCAGACCCGGCGGCCGGACCGAGCGGGCGGAACCCTCCTCCTCCCCGGCCCCCGAAACTTCTATATAAGCGCACCCAGAGCCACCCCTCGCCCAGTTCCCCTCCGCCCCCCTCCCCCCAAACACCAAAAACCCGCGGCTCCGCGTCCGCCGAAGCGAAGCGGGGGCGCGCACACGGCGGGCGTGGGCTTCTCACACACTCTCCCTCCCCCCTCTCTCCCTCCCACTCCCCAGCCCCTCCGATTCCCCGCCCCCCGCGCCGCGACGGCGATGCTCCGCCCCTCGCCGCTGCTGCCCGGGCCCGGCGCCTCCGCCTCCGCGGCGGCCCCGCCCGGCAGGGCCGCCAGCATGCGGATGTTCCACGGCGACGTGTTCCTCGGCGAGGCGGACGTCTTCTCGATCAAACCCGGGCCCGAGGGCGCCCTGCCCTTCCCCAGCAACGAGATCCGCATCAGCCACCTCTCGCCGGCCAGCGAGCGCTGCCCGCCCCTCGCCATCCTGCAGACCATCGCGCCCTTCTCCGTGCGCTGCAAGCTCCAGGCCAAGCCGCTCCCTCCCCACCCCAGCCTCCACCGCCTCTACCTCACCTGCTTCAACGAGTACAAGGTTTGCCTCGCCTCGCCCCCGCCGTCTCGTTCCCCTACAAACAACGAGTATGCCTGCCCGTCACGCCCATTTCAAATCGAAGCGAAACCAGCGACCATCCGCGGAATGCTATTTCCTCCATTGTTACTGAATCGCGGGTTGTTTACTAGGGATTGAAGCATTTTCCGCATTATTTAGTGTGTAAAATTTCGTTGGTTAGATTTGGGAGAGGGTTTGTAAAATTGTGTCCTCCTTTTCGTTGTGTAGAGCGCGGTGGTGGTGGTCGGAGACGAGGAGCTGCACCTGGTGGCAATGCCGAGCAAGGTGGAGAAGGTACCGTGCTTCTGGTGCTGCTCTGTGCGCGTTGGGCTCTATGCAGCGTCCGTTGGGATGCTCAACCTCCGCTGCCTTGCTATTGTGTTTGATCTTGATGAGACCCTCATCGTCGCTAACACGATGAGGTCCTTTGAGAGCCGGATCGAGATGCTTTCCCGTAGGATGGACATTGAGGATGACCCTGTTAGGGTAGCGGGGATGTCTGCAGAAATCAAGCGGTATATTGAGGACAGGGAGCTTCTCAAGGAGTTCATTGACACAGATACTGTTACAGACAATGGCAGAATTGTTGGCACCCAGAAGGAGGAGGTTCAGCCTATGCCTGGTGTCCAGGAGCGTCTTGTTCGGCCTGTAATCAGGTTGCCGGAGAGGAATGCTATTCTGACCCGCATCAATCCAGAGGTACGACTTAGTTAACCTTGGTAGTATCTGTTCTGCTGCTCTTATATCACTGAATTTTTGCTGCTGATTTTCTTTTGGGTGGGACGGGATGGCTATGGAGGTAGAATATATTTACATTTTAACCTATGCCATGGTTGGAGAAAATGATAATCCCTCCGTTCCATATTAATTGACACTCAAATGGATGTATCTAGCAGTGAAATACGTATAGGTACATCCATTTCAGCGTCAATTAATATGGGAAGGAGGGAGTATATAGATGGGTTCCCATTTGTACAACCTGACTTGTTATGTTCGGTTGTGTGGCCATGGATGATTTCTAGCATTATTATTTTTGTATATGTATTGTAAAATTGCTGCAATATTTGATCTTCTGAGTAAAATTGTGCATGCTCAAGTTCATTATTTACTACCCCCATTCCAAAATATATGACGTTCAAAGGTAGTACATGTTTAGGCATTTACGAATTGTTTGGTTGCAAAAATTGCAACACTCTTTGTATGCAGGATGTGTTGCATATTCGGTAAATATAGCAATGAGTTAACAACCTGAGGGATGGTAACAAGTACTCCCTCCGTCCCAAAATAAGTGACTCAACTTTGTACTAACTTTAGTACAAAGTTAGTGTAAAGTTGAGTCACTTATTTTGGGACGGAGGGAGTACTAAGCAGCACGAGTTTTAGGCAACCTAATGTTAGGCCTTTGATCTAGAATCTAGGCAGCAAACACATAATGCAGTTAGCATTGTATATATATGCAGCCTTCAGCAACAAACCTTTATGTTCTATTATTGAAGTTTGCATATTACTTGGCTCTCATGATACGGGCTCTTGATTAAAATAGTAAGTGCGTACGTGCAATGTACGCTCATATTTGGTAGAATATATTTTTGAGGGATGTTTGGTAAAATATTAATTGCGTGCTGATATTAGGTAGGATATTAATTATATGATAATTATGTGACTATTGCTAATATTGATATTTGGTATAATATTTATTGCATGCTAAACATGTTGAGCGCACACCATTGAAGCAATCTTGGTCGTCGGATTCACATGAATTGATGGCCGAGATTAGTTGGATCTTGCCCCTTTGGGTCTTTAAATATTGATATAGATATGGGGTCGACATTAATTTCTCCACAAACTTTTATATTCTGATGCATCAGAATAAAGACATTGATTAGATTTTATTCTTTTAGTTGCCTCAGCGTTTTGCACTTTGTTTTCCTTTTACTAATCCTCTTACCCATTTCATTGTTATATTGCACGTAGATTCGCGATACCAGTGTTTTTGTGAAGCTAAGGCCTGCCTGGGAGGATTTGAGAAGTTACCTAACTGCCAAGGGACGCAAAAGATTTGAGGTCTATGTGTGTACAATGGCTGAAAGAGATTATGCTCTTGAGATATGGAGACTTCTTGATCCAGAAGCCAATTTGATCAGCTTGAATAATCTTTCAGATCGTGTAGTATGTGTAAAAGCAGGTGAGTTTTCAAGAGTTTGAAATTTAATTTTTCGAGCTATTGTGCAGTGCTCTACTGTCTCAGCATTGTTCGGTTCTATAAACATCATCGTTAACACAATCTAGCCATTGTAAAATGCCCAATCCGAATGTATGCCTTATCTACATTTTTAGAAGCACCAAGAAATTCTGCATAATGATTTCCAAATGTTGATTGTTAGAATGATGGTGCTACTGCTTGATTTGCAGAAACGCGAAGTTGTGTGTACATATAGTTGTGTTTAGTTTGCTTGCTTCAGTTGTATTGTATTTTATTTGTACGGTTACAAGTTATGAACTCAAATAAGGTAATACTTGAGTAGTTCGATTTGTTAGTGCTACATTGTCTGTATTCTTGTTTCCAGTTAAACTGCTAGTTTCCACCATTGTGTGGATGGAACGGTACAATCTTTACTTCCTATAGCCTCATGTTCAGCTGTTGATCATGTTTGTTATAATTTCACCTGCTTAGCCACTTATCTTACTCATTGACAGGTTCCAAGAAGTCCCTGCAGCATGTTTTTAGAGACGGAGGATGCCATCCAAAGATGGCCATGGTGATTGATGATAGGCTGCAAGTTTGGGATGAGAAAGATCAGCATCGAGTTCATGTCGTCCCAGCCTATGCTCCATACTATGCCCCACAAGCCGAGGTATTTCTTTTGTTGCTTACATGTTCTCTGTTGAACATTATTGCTGTGCTGGAATGATGTGTGTATGTCCTTGCATATCTTAGATGGCAAACGCTGTTCCAGTGCTTTGTGTTGCGAGAAATGTTGCTTGCAATGTTCGTGGTGGTTTCTTCAGGTTGGTATAAATCGTTATTGAGATACAATCTATGCATTCTGATGATATCGTACTTACAGCTTTAATATTATCTCTGATTTGATAAAAAAGGGAATTTGATGAAAATCTATTGAAGAAAGTATTTGAACTATTGTACGAAAATGAGTTACTGGATCTTCCCTATGCTCCAGATGTCGGTGACTACTTAGTCTGTGAGGTAATGTTCTTGATACTTTCATGTCGTATATGTACAACATTTATGTCGTTTGAAGCTTTATGTTGTCTGCTAATTCCTTTCCAGGACCCTAATTTTCCACAAAGCAATAAAGATCCTGCCCCTATACCTGAGGGTATGAGTGGAGCTGAAGTAGAGAAGAGATTGAATGGGCGGGTAAGCCTTGATGCGATGTTTCTGCTTTAATTGGTTTGATAGGAAACCTTTTCTTGTTCTTTTACTTACGGCAAATGGGCTAATGATGCCATATTTGCTATGGGTAAGCACTGTTCTGTGGCATCATATGATTGCTCCAATGCTGCTTGCTTAATTATCAATAAAACCTACCTTTTGTGACATTCGAAAATAAAGTAAGCCCTACTTTGGCTTGAGCTTGGACCATATTTATTTATTTAAGAACATTAGTCCAAACTGGACTAATGAACCTTATTAAGCTCTTAATTTGGAATGAACTTTTAAGGATGAAGGTGAAATGTTATTTCAGGCATACCAGGCGGACCAAAAACAGATATCGTCATCAATCCGTCCATCAGGTACTTCTAATACTGTATTTATTTTGGTCACTTGTCTTTGGACTTTTTCCTGCTGGCCTTTCCTCGTCTTGTATTAGTCTGGTATTTTCATTTTGAGGATATACATTTTCTTGCCAAGGAAAGATTACTGTACTGTCAAATGGTCAGTTAAATATTGTCTTATATTTATATTTACTCAAATTTCGGAGTTGTGACTTCAGTTAGTAATTTAGTTTTTAGGAACCAGGAATGGGAACCCACAATAACATTTTATTTTATAAGAATGAAAAAGAAAGAAAGGAGTGCATGTACAAGTTCAGAGCCATCTTGTTAAGCATATTAAGGAATCTGCTCATCTGTCTTTCATACTCCCCCTGTAAAGAAATATAAGAGCGTTTAGATCACTACGTTTAGATCACTATAGTGTAGTGATCTAAACGCTCTTATATTTCTTTACGGAGGGAGTACCAATCATTATGCATTTCAAGTAGTTCTGTTATCACTCCATTTCAATATGTAAGGTGTATTTTGACTACTCAAATTCAAACTTTGACCACTAACTAATCAAATAATATGTGGGCTATGTTGCAAGAAGTTGATACTATAGGATTCATCTTCAAAGGTATCTTCTTATGATTGTGATTTTGCAACCATTAAGAACTATTGCCAATAAACTAATGGTCAAAGGTCATACTTGGACAGTCAAAATACAATCTACATTCTGAAATGGAATTAGTACCTTATTTCACTGCATACATTCTGAAATGGAATTAGTACCTTATTTCACTGCATACATTCTGAAATGGAATCTATGCCAACCTTTTGGTGTAGATGATGCACGAGTGCCAATCCGGGGAACTCTAGGCAGTTCAAATGTGCAACCCAATGGGGGCTCAATGGCAATTGTCCCTTCTTTGTTTGTCACGGTATTGCAAGAGATTGGACGACTATGCAACTCGAAGGTTTGCTGTTTCCTTAATGTTTTGGTGTATGTTTGGCTTTCCTGTTCTTTACTTTTTGAATTAATTCCCTGCTCTTGCGTCATATAGGTGGAGTTTAGGTCGACTGTAAGCACCAGCAAAATTACGCAATTTTCCGTTGAGGTTGGTGTTTCGCATTTGTAACTGATTACAGTAATACCAAATTATTTTGCCAACAACCTGGTTTGAATCTGTACTCAAGAGCCCAGACCATGACAAATATCCATTCAGGAGATAATGGACTATATTACCTTAATACTCAAACCTTAATTTTATTCTAGTGGTTTGGTTCATGATGATCTGATGATCATCCAGATGTTCAATAATGCTTCCTCCATTCCTGTATGTAGGGCATATTAGGTTTCACTAACCCCTAAGAATTACTTTGTTAATATGTGGGTTTACGACACAAAATTGGTATCATTAGATTTGTTTTCAAAAGTACTTACTGGTAATTGTGATTTTGTATAATATGAACCATGTATTTTGATGGAGTCTGTAAAGCCTTTTCCTAGTGGAACCTAATCTGCCCTACATACATGGAGGGAGTAGATGCTAATGAATGAACCTAATCTGTCCAAGATTCCACTTTATTTTGGAGCTGCTCTGAATTAGCTTTTAATTTGACAGGAACTCAATTAGCTTTCTTTGTCCGCTTGCTGTCTTAAGACTTATATAATCAATGTTGCCAAATTTCTGCTTAATTTTTTCACCTTCATTGTACATGCGCTTCTCCAGGTTCTATTTAGTAATGAAAAAATTGGAAATGGCATTGGAAAAACAAGGGATGAAGCTCAAGTACAAGCTGCTGAAAAAGCTCTCCAAAATTTGCAAAGTGAGTGTATATTCTTTACATCTTGAATTACGCAAGCTCGTCAGCACAAGAATCATTTTATTTTCCCTATTGCTATCTTTGCATTCATTCAACTTCTATTGTTGGAGTGTACCTGAGAAAATAAAATGACTAAAATGATGTCCTTTGCTCTACTGCTTCTATGGAAACATTCAACTTCTATTGTTGGAGTGTACCTGAGAAAATAAAATGACTAAAATGATGTCCTTTGCTCTACTGCTTCTATGGAAAACATCCTGTAGGGAGATCTTGACTTATTCATCATTCAGGATATCTGGTGCACATGCACATTAGCCTGTCTTCCAGAGTGCAAACCAAGCGCATAAATTGCACTCCTATGCAACATAATAAAAAGCTGGTGATGAGTTTCATTGTTTGTGCTCAATACTGGTAAATGGGTGCATGTCCCTTGCATATTTCAAGATCACCAAAAATGGTAGTTGTGGACACACACACACAGCTCAGTGAATTTCCAAGCAATCCTTCACTAATAAACCAATTACCACATTTGGCTATTTCTAATGAGCCATCCACCTTGGTCTTGCTAACATGAATGCGTAGCGACATGGAAAATGAACTCTATATATCTTAATACCACCATAAGGAAATAACTTCCTGTATCTTAACACCACCAGCATGGGCACCAAACTAATTTTATACTCCCTCCGTTCCAAAATAAGTGTCTCAAGTTTGTACTAACTTTAGTACAAAGTTGTACTAAGCTTGAGACACTTATTTTGGGACGGAGGGAGTAGTAAGTAACTGCTAGAGAGCTGCTCAAGCATCATTCACTCTTCTGGTGAATGAGGCAGATTGGGTTATTACTCACTAGTAGCATAGACAGGTCCTAGCATGTTCACTTTTCAGCTTTGCATTACAATTCATGTATGGATTTTCCAGTAACAACAATGACTGCTTACTTTTGAGCATTTTGTATACAAAATTTGCGAGTAAATCACGCTGCAGGTCAGCAGACCTGTCACATTGACATTGATCCAACCAGGTAACCATACTCCCGCTATGCATGTTTAGGCCACATCTCAATCCAATTTCTTCTCGAGCGCCCCCCCCCCCTCCCTATCGTTGTGCTGACTCCTCTGTATCTCCAAATCCTGTGCCCCACGCACGAACTCCCCTGTCCCTTACCTCATCATCATGCCTACCTTCGGACACGACAAAGCCAGACACATCGCTCTCATCTCACATCTGGCGAACCTCTGGACATGACAAAGGCAGACACATTGCTCTCACCTCACATCTGGTTGATATGGAAGGTTGGGCCTGCTTATGATGCATTAATGTTGGAGGTGGTTGCAAAACACCCAACTTGGCTGGGGGTTCCTGGATTTCCATCACCAGTTTCATATTCACCGCACAGGTTCCTGCACTTCGGGTGGGAAAAAGTTGGTGGTGTCTGTTGGTGACTTTGGGTCTACTAAGCGATATGTATCTTCTTAATTTAACCATGGACAGACATGTGGGGAGGGAGGTATTTGCAGCCTGACCCGTCCACTATGTAGATTATTTTAGTGTTATTTCTGTGTTGGAATGTCCTGTGTGTCTTTTGGCTCGGTTGCACTGCATGTCATTGTTATAACCAGGCTGGCATTATTAAATGACCTTCATTGATTCATCATTCACTTGAATGTTTTTGGTGATGCAAACGTACACTTTTTGTAGTTTGGTAACCTACTTGAACCAGTACGACGAGTTCAATGTTCCATAGTGCAATACACTGAATATTTCTTTGCTCTAGTTCATTGACTAGAAATTTGTTTTCTCCTAAATTCTCTGAACTGACTGACATGTAGGCAATTACTTGTCATATGTTGCTCCTATCGCTGGAGTTCTTAACAAAGACACAAGCAAGTCTTCTAGGAATGGAAATGGCTTTCTGGAAGACGATCTGGATTCAGATGGTGATACTGCCATGCAAGAACCATCTGGAAGTAAATCAGAACAGAAGGATCATTCAAATGTGGATAGGTTGCCCTCTGTATTAAGTCTTATTAGAGAACTTGTAAGACATGATGCTACACCTGATATTTCAATTTCTGATGTACTGTACCTTCTAAATGTGATGTACTCTTATTCTTTGCCTCATTGAATTCTAATGTGCTTTCACTGCCTCTAGTGCTTGGAGGATCAACATGTAGTATTTCGAGATCAAGTCCGGAATCCTGGCTCAGCAACCAATGAAGAATACCATTTCCAGGTTACTAACTTTAATAGCTTTTAATATATTCTCGCTATTATAAAGTTCTACAAGAATAGTTGTCGGCCTTCTGGCTTATACTGCAATGTACCTGAGTGTTACAGTTGTGACCAGTTCTCATCTGTGCGGCTGTGCCCAGTACCTGTCTTTGGCTGGACGCCGGTGGGTGCTGCCAGTATTGGTAAATGATCCGCTGGGTCTGCTAAAGGGTTGCAATATAAGCCAGAAGGCCGACGACCTTTTCACTGAAACAAACTGGTGTCTTCAAAGTTGGACCAAGCCGGTTTCAGATTCCAACTTTCTTTCAACCTGGCTTATACTGCTTTTTATTTGTTGGTTCCACCTGATTGCATGTCTTCAAACTTCAAATATTTTAATCCTTGCTTGAAAATTATACTTCCCAGTGAGTCTATAGTAAACCAAATTGATTTTGATAGTCTCTAATCAGCATTCGTATGTACAATAAATGTTCCTTCTGTGAGCTTGTTAATGCAACTAACATTGCAGTTGTTGTTAATCTTTTGAAGGTTGAACTAGCGGGACAGATTCTTGGGAATGGTATTGGTGTGAACAAAGATTTCGCGAAGCTTCAGGTATCATACTTCCTAGTGGTCTGCCCTTTTTGTTCGTGGCTTTTTTATGCTTTTGTGCCCTTGCCATATTAAAGTATTTTTGCATCAGACAATGCACTGATATGGCACAATATGGCATCTGCAGTATTTCAAAGATTGTGCATTGTATCCATATGTCTAGATGACATTCTGTTGTTGGACATAAAACCTGGTATAAGTTGGGAGTAGGTTGAAATATTTGCAACCTTCTACCTAGAATTTTAGTGTATGCACAGTTATTGGGGGCCCACTCCACAAATGGTTCAGTCACTACTCACTAGTACGTTTAGATGATGGCGTATTGCACGAACGGATGGCTCATCCAGTTTATTTTCCTGTGCTCCACTATACTAGGTTAAGTGCGATGACTTTCTCATCTTCTAACAAAAGTTATCCCCTGTTTTTTGGGGCATTATGTTGTTTCAGGCGGCAGAAGAGGCGCTGAGGTTCTTGAAAACAACCACTGACCCACAGATTAAGAAGCATTTGAGACCAATAAGGTAATTATTGTTCGTAGAAGAGTATGCTCTGGATACCTAGCATTTCTTTTTTTGAGTTAACCAAGCATTTGTTTCAGTGTGCAGTACTTAGTTTTAGTGCTAGAACCAGTTTTCCTATCTGAGATGCTATTGTTTTCGAAATAACAGTGTCGTCTTACAAATTATGTTGTTTCTATATTTGTTGCAGATGCAGCAGTTGATTTCTTCACCCTCTGGCCCCAACCAAATGAGTTGAAAGAAAGTGGAATGTGAAATCAATCCCTCGGCTATTAGCACACCTTTAGCCTTCGGATAGTCAACTTTTGGAAATGGCATTATGGAGAGCGGGACGTGGTGCTCTGTGGAATCTTGTGACCACCTTCGCCGGAGAATCTTCTCGTAGACTATTTTGCCTCCGGGCAACTACAACTGCAGCCGTAGTCATCTCGGTAGGATGCTGGCGTAGTTGGCTGTAAACAGGTAGGAATGTAGGATTAGTCGTGAATAGTAACTGTTTACCTGACGGATGCGGTTGCTTGTAAATTGTTCAGGGGCATGGAAACTGGAATGCTCGTGCTGATTTCAAAGTTTATATGTTCATAAGCGGTGATGATGATGTTCTCTGTCGGTCGTACTTGTGCTGGTTTTGGATCGCACAGGAGGCAAACTTGGTCTAAGCTCCTTACAATGCAAGGTGCTTCAGAAAAATAAATCGGTTTCTTTAAGCACTAGTGCTTATCTCTTGATTAGGCACCTATTATCTACAAATAAGCATTGATGCTTAAGAAAAAAATAATTTATTTCTCTAAGCATCTCTCATTGGGATATAACATCTCACAGAACTATAGGGCGTGTACACCACTATATTTTGAATGTCACGTAGGATAAACATTGAGGTGAGAGAAGAAAATGCTTGTCTTCTTTTAGTAGTTAAAAGACGATCTCTTAGCAATAATATTTGTCACTACATATCTATGTATTTTCTTTTAGAAACATAGTGCAAACGCCCGCATACACGTACATATACTCAACCTTATAGAAAGACACATATTCTACCTCTATAAGTACTTTCGAAAGACTGAGTCGACGAGTCTTAAGATTGATAAAGTCATCACCATGAGATCTGAAACAATACTCCATCTTTATGAGACACACATGTGACAAATCTGGAGCCGGGTACAACCACCCTCATAGCCATCAAACCATAGATGATTGGTCTTCATATTTAGATATATCTAATTACTAATGATAAGATTGAGAGATAATTTATTGTACAATATTTTTCATTATCATATATATTATGTGACGGATGTAAGATAATATTTTCTCCCTCCTTAAGGAATATAAGAGCGTATGGACCATTAAAATGGTGATCTAAATGCTTTTATATTTCTTTACGGAGGGAGTACTATTTTATTAATCATTGTTCACGCTCTTACACAGATAGACACAAATACATGTTACTAGACCATGATTGTTCGCCTACGAAATCGCCCTTGTTCTGTTTTACTCACACAAATATATATGGGTGCCGAAATGCCGCAATTTTCTATTCAGTATAACTTCTAGCTATAGTCATCACGGAATAGCAAGCGGAGTCTGCTCCTTGTTTGAAATAAGTAGATAAGAAGTCGAAACCACTGATAACAATATTAACAGCTTCCATTGGAGGAGTTCCTACCGGCAACAGCGTGCAGCGACTGTTTGCGTTGCAGCTCCCGGCAGTCTCAATCCTTCAGGGTTGCATGCGTCGTGAAAAGGAAAAATGGTTCTCAACTACAGTAAGAAACGTTATATGATCTGTACCGTACGTACACAGGATGCTTAGTTTTCATGTTTTCGTAGTGCCGATGTGGAAGCCAAGGTTCCGGAGCAACCCCTGGAGGGCTTTCCTCATCCAAACCATGTCGTTTTCGAACATACTGGCCGGCCTGTTCGCAGCTTCCTTGTACAAGATGATGTCGTCGCCGTTTATTCCGGCAGAAGCAAGGCTGCCGTTTTGTGCTGTCGCCATGTTTGCTCTCCTGCGAAGCTCCTCTGGAATCTTCTCGTCTTTCTGCAAGTTAAACTGCATCACAAAACAACAGGCAGTGATTGTTCAAGATCAGGTTGCCGGGGCGGAGCTAGGATGAAGCAGTCTTATGATCATATATATATCAACCAAATGAGAGTTGGAGAATCCATTTCACCTGTGGCCGGTTCGCTCCATGTACCCACATCGTTTCCGCGTCCAGGGAAGCTCCTACAGCCGCAGGTGCCTTCTCAGCATGCATGAAGCCCTCGTAGGTCGCCTGATCGTCATCGGTCCGGATATCATCTGCCAGCAGCACGTCGGCCTCTTCGGCTCCGATCGGCAGATGTAATGCCGCCTCCGACACTTCCTGGCACTCGGCGTCGTCCCAGTCTTCGTACACGACCAGTGCGTTGGAGGCCTCGGTTATCTGCAGAGCCCTGTTGCCGCCGTGCTGCCAGCGGACATGGCCGGAGGGGTCTTGCAGCAAGAACTTGAACTCGACCAGCCTGTTCGCTGGCAAATCCTAGCCCAGACCAAAGATGGTGAGAGTGAAAGAATGTGAGTGACTGGTTGGGACTTGGGAGGGGAGGGGAGATTACCGTCCTCGCCGTCCAGACGTGACCTTCCGACCAGTCCAGGGCGGTCGCCTTGGCCGGGTCCCAGAGGCCGAGCGCCGGGTCGTCGCCGACGACGAGGAACCGCTGGCCGAACGCGCACTTCTTCTCCAGCACGAACGTGACGCGCACCGTATTCGCATAATCTGGCGAGGGTACGTAGGCAGTCAAAATGGGTTTCCTGATCGACATAAATCGCACCGGATTTGCAGCGTGTTCCCGTACGCGCGCGCGAGTGGAAGTGGAGCTCACCGTCGGGGGGCGGCAGGAGTGCGGTCGAGGCTGGGCCGAAGGCCATCATCAGCACAACTCTAACAGAGGCGACGTCCTCGTCGGCGGCCTGCGCGATCTGCGCCGAACCGACGGATATCATATGTGAGAAGAGCTGACGTGATTGCGCGGGAGCAGAGCAGAGCCGGTGAGGCACTGGCACCAGAGTTTCAGAGCAAATTACCTCGTGCGCGACCGCCACGGCGCTGCGCGAGGGCGCGGAGGGGGTTTCTCCGAGCGACGCCACGACGAGGAACCTCCGCCGGGCGACGGGTCCGGCTCCCGCGCCTACGCCGTGGCGCCGCGCCCTGTGACCGGGGCGTGCCCGCGCGAGCACCACGCCTCCTCGGCATGCCACGGCCGCCGCGGCTTCCATCGCGGCGCCGGCGCCTGGCGCGTTCGTCGGGAGCAGAGTGCTTGGGCGGCAGCTGAGCAGCACAGTGAACGCTGACTGTGCTGCGGCCGTGCTTGTTTCTGGGGAACGGCGGGCGCGGGTGTGTGTGGCCGTGGTGGCTGCTGCTGCTGGGTAAGCACTTAGCCCGCGGGGGCGGGGCCCTCCTGGTTTCGCGTCTGGATCCGCGCGCGCCGAGAGGCCCGGTCAGCTCCCGCCGTTCTTTGCGTGGCAAGCAAAGGCCGCCAAGTCAGTCCCAACTGGTAGTAGCACAAAGTTCACCTGCTTTTCAGATGTAAACAATCAAATGAAATTTGGGAGATCTTCGATCGGCCTGGAGGACATTATTAATAGTTCATGTCATGCCGGCCAGTCTCCGACGACGAGGACGCCCCCATGGGAAACGGGCTCCGACGACACCACACCGGATCCTGCGGCTGTGCATGCCGGCTTCACCATGGAGTAGGCGCCAGCGCACTTCAACGCCGCCATGACAAAGGAGCAGCCTGCGCCGGCGCCTATGTCGGTGTTCCAGTAGGCGCAGGAGAAACATCGGTATAATCTGTCCCTCCTAGAGCAGCACCAGCTGGCGGAGGGCCAAATCGACGGTGAGCGCGCTAGTGAGGAGGCCGTGGCGGCCATGGCTGCGGCAAACCCCAACTTCGTCGCGGAGCAGCGTGCGATCTATGAGGCTGGCCGTAGGAGAATGTCGGAACGTTTTTTTGTTTGTTCTAAATGTTCGAAATATAATGAAAATCCGCCGTGTCTGCATGAATGTCGTCTGGTTTATATGAAATCCGTCGTGTTTGCACGAATTTCGTCTGGTTAGTTCAAAAAGTTATTAAAATGTATGCGGTCTGGTTAGCATCAGTGTGTCCGCTGACAGATGCCGGAGCAAATTTGCGGGTCAGCGTTGAAGATGCCTTATTACTTGTATGATAACATTATGCAGACGTTGTCCATGGCTTAGCAAGTTAGCATTAGCAAGCATCTGTCCTACCAGCTAGTCTAATAAACACAAGGTAAATAAAGATACATGTGATTCAGTTTCCTATTTCTCTGACAGATGGTAAGGACGGCCTTTCCTGAGCTCCTTCCTTCATACAAACATCTATTGGCATTTCTCCTACCTTAAAACAAATAATTTAAAATACACCTGCAACATAGTTTCATATCCCCTTAATACAGAATGTCAAGGACTTTTCTGAACTCTTGCCTCGAAAGTTTATTGAGGGCGATCGACGTGCCCCGGTCTATGTTCTTTGCTCCACCCATGGGTGGAATAGGCCAGGCATTCCTCACCACCGGATCTATGATCATACGCTCGAGAGAAGTCGCATTCCGAAGAAGGTAGAGTGCTAGCTCAACCTGCCCAAGTAAACCATAGAACCCTGTCATTTTGATAGTCTTGAGATGACGGTGAGGATGTGGCCGGTAGGCATCTTCACTTGGTTCACCATCAATTGCAGAGTCAAAACAATGCATCTGCATGATTGTATTGGTGTGTTAGACATACTTAACCAGAAAAATAGTCTATTTAGAGCCAACAAAACTGATTAAGTGTTTGGCATCCCACATATGGTTCATGAAAAACTCAAAAGAAGAAAATGGCAAAAGGGAGACAAGTTTGAGAAACTAATATAGCGGAAGGTGGATGACGGAAAAAACATCTATTCCATGCACCCAAGAGTTCTAGACAATTCAATACTAGCACATTTAGGGTGTAAAAAATTTCAGGGAAAAAAAACACAGATGTATAGTTCCTTCTTTGCATGTCGTTTTAGACAAATAAACAGTATCCAATATTCAACCTAAAGCATAGTAATGATATATTTTTGAGAAATCTGATGGTAAATCTAGGGTCATCTGGACAACAGAATCTCACAATATGATACCTTATTGAGGTTCGAGCATGGAAATAATATAATATACTAACCAGGGAAGCGGCGTTTTGGCTCCCGGCTCAGATGAGCCCAGGAGTGAACATTAAATTCGTTAGAAATAAAAAATCGTTTTTTTTTTGTGTGGTGAAAGATGCTTGAGTGCGCGATGTCTGTGCCAAATTTGGTATAGTTTGGAGATTTGAAGAGCTCTCAGAAAAAAAAAAATCAGGCCTCTGAGAAAGTTTGAATTCTGCACTGTTCGGA
This sequence comes from Thinopyrum elongatum, assembly GCA_011799875.1. NCBI lineage: Eukaryota > Viridiplantae > Streptophyta > Magnoliopsida > Poales > Poaceae > Thinopyrum > Thinopyrum elongatum. The sequence goes on along the minus strand of CM022299.1, from coordinate 492,126,276 downwards.
GGGCATTTTGTCTTTTTTGCCACCTCGAATGTCCAAACTTCACAAAATTTGGCACGGGTATCACACACTCAATCATCTTGCACGACAAAAAAAATAGGATTTTTTTTTTGCCATTTCTAATGATTTTACTGTTCACAGGGAGTATATGAGCCCCAGGCTCTGCTCAGAGATGAATTATCGATTGACCAGCCACTTCTATCAATTACTAAGAAAATATGAATACCATGCATTTCCAATGTGAAAAACTCATCAAGTTGCAGCACATTGGCGTGCAACACAAATATGTATATAAAGTAATTCACCGATGCAGGTAGTAAACCTAGGACCAAAATTGCCCCTGCCAATTATTTGCACAAAACATTGCACATGCACCTACAATTCCTCAATACTATACATCTCGCATTATCATTTCCACACACAAAAATATCCAAACTTCCATTTGTTTTCTGACCAAATGCACCCAAGATCATTTTAGAATTTTCCATGGTAATGTGAGATTACTTACATGGAGTACTAACTCTTCCAAAGCAGGGGCTAACTCCCAGCAGATAGGCCAAACGAAGAATCCCACCAGTGACTTCTGGCGACCCAACAATATCGATTTTCAGGACCAGACGTCTCAGATTTGTGAGCATGGTCGGATTTTTCACAAAATTTATCACCTGTAAGACAAGCATGGCAGCAGTGAAATAAGAATGAGCCAATGACTTGCTCATAAAGCACAAAGAAATGGAAGCTGGATCACGAAGGCAGGCGGCACCTTCCAGTGTTTAACGAACAAACCTTGGTTTCAATCGGAAACCTATGGAGAGGGACGGAACATGCGAAAGAGCATCGACAAGATCAGTGAAGACGTAATTGAAGCAGTCCGAGGATGTGACCAAGTCGACCGTCGCCTCCGAAATCTTCACAGATTCACCAAGCAATATAGGTATCACACGACCAGCGAACACAAACATGGTGAGGTTTGGAGCTCGGACATGCAGCTTCTGCAGCATAGAATACTTGACCTGCAAACAATGGAGCCTGCTCAGTTCCTCACCTATGCTTAGCTCGTCCAGTCTACACCTGGTGAGGCTTAGCCACTCAAGAAGAGCACATTTTGGGAGCAGGCACCCGAGATCCCCTGTGACATGAACTATTTCCAGAGAGAGCTTCTTAAGGTTTGCAAATCCACGGTGATCAGGAGGCAGTGTTAAATAGACGAACCCCAGACTAAGAGACTTCACACAAGAACCGCCGAGAAGATGCAGCGAGAAACTGTATTTGTCATCTGCGTCGGTACTGCCTTTCGGCCCTGGACATAAATCAAGAACAACATGCTTCGCCATCGACGAGGCACATAAATTGATCCATCTATCAATGTGAGGTGTGTGCCTTTTGCGAAGCGCAAACTTGACCACAAATTTATTCAGGCTAGATGACTTGAGCTGTCGCTGGATGCTGTTGACCCCCCTGATAAACCTTGTCCGCAAGGGTTTTGCAGGGCCTGTCGTGGCGTTACTGCGATGCGTCGTGGCTCTGGTGAATACTAACTTTGGGTAGCATTTCCAACGCCTTCTCCACTTCCTAGATAGTATGCTCATTCGCACGGCTTCTTTCATTGTCAATCGCGATAGTATACCACGCAGTACATCCTGCGGAAGGAATCAAAAAACAAATCAGTGGTTCTCCTCAATGTGTTTGAGCCACCAAAAAGATATCGTGTGTGTTCAAGTCTAAGTTCTACCTTAATTAATGTGTGAGGAACAAGTATTATCACCCTTCACTGAAAAAGAAAGATACACACGCGCTACTGCCCGTTAACAGATGCAAGAAATTAACTTACTGTGGGTAGATGGTGAAGCTGAAGATCCTTGGATCTTGTCATCTTAAAAGGTTTTCGGGAACGCCGATCAATCCTAGGTCCCTGCCCACAAACCATGGGGGCACTCGTTTTCATCACTGGAGTAAAATTGCTAGATCTGCAATGAAGTAATCATGCTATCATGAAAGCCCAGCACAAAAGGAGGCTTTTTTTACATGAGCACAGAAGGATCTAAATAATCAATTTTTCGCATGACTATTTGGTTCATCTGAACATTTGTTGCTGGTAGTTTGATTAACATCCAATCCAATCCATTAGCATGAACTTTTCTTTGCGCAGGGTCAAATGCCCCTAATGTATCAGAGCATGCTAGCAGGAGAATGCACATAAATAAACACTAGTAAATTTTCTTCACTGACCCTGAAGAATACAGTACAATGGTAATTGCTGGGAAAATCCCATCTCAAACAACTACTAGGACTCAACGTTGGGTGCAAAACAATTCTGAGAGCTGCCGCTCCCAAAATACCAGTCGATCTGAGTACACTATCTGACAATACGATTTTGGAACAATCGATTTACTGCAAAAATTGCGAACCCATCGGTATTCAGATGCGAGCCGTGTAAGACACGACCAAAACGAATCAAGGGACAAGGAAGAAAGAGGGGAGGGAGGGAGGGAAAACCTGGACACTCCTCAAGTCGCCGAGGGAGGGAGGAAAACCTGGGCAAGTCGCCGGCTCAGGAAGACGATGGAAGGACCGGAGAGAGGAAAGACCAAAAGAGTAACTGGAATTTGGGTGTTGCTCGCTCGCTTCGGCCCGGTTGGTACTTTATAGTACTCCATCCATTTACTTATACAAGGCCACTGTAAAATATATATGTTTTGCATCTATACAAGGCCACCAACAGTAATTGAGGAAAGAATTAATGATATTTCCTCGTACTAGCAACCCATTTAATACTTGCACGCATACTTTCATAATGACACTAGCTACTTCCTCCACTCAATTTCCTTGCATGCATGATGCGTATTAATGATCCTAGTAAAAGAAAAGAAAAAATTGACTTGCAAAGTATGCATTAAATTTTATTTTGATACCTGTAATATGAGTTTGTGGCCTTGTATATAAAAATGGAGGGAGTATTTCTTTACCGAGGGACTACTTGTTAATGGGCCTCCAACTCAATAACCATTGTAATGTGAGACAAAAATTTCACACGCCTTCAACCCAATAACCTGAGGGCAAATCCTAAACGGCGCCTGTTGCGCCCGTTTCTTCGCTGCGCGCAAACGGGCGCATACCCCCCATGCCGCGCTGGGCTGGTCCATTTCTTCTTTTTTCTGTTAAAACTGCATCCATCAAAACACGGTGAGTGCGATGGATCAAACTTGGGATGCCTCGTTTAAGAGAGCAAAGCAATTACCACTAGGCAACGAACCACTTGCTGTCTGTAAACCACTTTTCCTTCTTTTATTGTTTCTCCAGGTCGCGAGGTTTTCTTCTTCTTTTTCGTGTTCTTTCTTCATTTTTCTTTTCTTATTCCTTTTTCTTTTTTCGTAAATGTGTGATTTTTTTTCAAATTCGATGATCCCTTTTCAAATTCAATGAATTTTTTATCAAAATCGATGAACTCTTTTTTTAAATTCGATGAACTCTTTTTTCAAAATCAACGAACACTTTTCAGAATCGATATTTTTTTTTTCAAAATTGATGAACTCTTTTCCAAATCGATGAACTCTTTTTCAAAATCGTAGAACTCTTTTACAAAATGGATGAACTTTTTTCAAAATCGTTGAACTCTTTTCAAAGTCGACGAACTCTTTTTTCAAAACCGATGAACTCTTTTCAAAGTCAATGAATTCTTTTTTCAAAATCGATGAACTCTTTTTCAAAATCGATGAAATCTTTTTCACAATCGATGAACTTTTTTTCACAATCAACGGACTTTTTTCAGAATTGATGAACTCTTTTCAGAATCAACGAACTCTTTTTCAAAACCGATGAACTTTTTTCGAAATACGATTTTTTTGAAAACCAATGAACTTTTTCCCAAATGTTTTCAAATAATTTAAAAATCAAAGCACTGCAGTAAACATTTACATGTGTAGTAAATTGCGCGGCTACAAATGTACATTATGAATTCGCCCTGAATTTAATCAGTAGCGCGGCGTAATTCAGTTGGTCAGCGCTGGTCGCTCGCTGTTGGAGGGCGCGAGTTCGATCTTCTACTAGAACTATTTTCTCGGTGTTTTTTCGTGCAAACAAAGCTCTATCCACTGAATTTTTGCTGGGCCGGCCCAGTCCCATCGCCTTCGGGCGCCACAACGAGGAACCGGCGCTGAGAGCGCCGGTTAGGAGCTCCCTAACCTGAGAGCAACTAATTAAGGAGGACTCCTACGGGCATTTGGGGTGGGCTGGGAGCGCGTCACTTGGCGCGCTCTGGTCGCTCCCTTCGATTTTTTTTATTTTTCTGTACGTGTGTTTTTGCTTTTAGATGATTTTTTCCGGGTTTTTTTGGCTTCTTGGTTTTCCCCTATTTTTCTTAGCTTTTAGACTAAAAGATTAAAAAAAATACGCAGAAAAAGTGTTTTCTTTTTTCTCTTTCCTTCCGCGAGAGGCACGGATTTACTTCTTGTGGAGGCATAAATTTGCTTCCGCGACAGGCACGGTCGTGCCTCTCGGAAAGGGAAAAATGCGTTTTTTTTCTTTTCCTTCCGCGAGAGGCATGAATTTACTTCTCGCGGAGGCATGGATTTGCTTCCGCCATAAAAGGAAAAGAACGCGTTTCTTTTTTTCGTCCATGAGAGGCACGGATTTACTTCTCGTGGAGGCACGAATTTGCTTCCGCGAGAGGCACGATCGTGCCTCTCGAAAAAGGAAAAAAACATATTTTTTTGTAGCGTGAGGCACGGATTTACTTCTCATGGAGGCATGAATTTGCTTCCGCAAGAGACACGAATTTACTTATCGTGGAGGCACCGCCCTCTCGGAAAGGGAAAAAAACGTGTTTTTTTTCCTTCTGCGAGAGACACGGATTTACTTCTCGTAGAGGCATGAATTTGCTTCCGCGAGAGGCACGATCGTGCCTCTTCGGAGAGGAAAAAAACATTCTTCCGGTTCGGGGTTTTTCGTCCAGTTTTTTTCGTGAAAAAAAGTTCATCAAAACCTGTCAACATGGGATCTAGTTTTGAAGATTTCTGGGCTTGTGGGCCCCTCGGGCATCGTCTCGCGTTGATTCTTTTTTCCCAAAAATCACATATATTTCAAAATAAATCTCCGTAAATTTTTATCGCGTTTGGACTTCGTTTGATATGGATATTCCGTGAAACAAAAAAATGCAACAAACAAGAACTGACACTGGGCACTGGATCAATATGTTAGTCGCAAAAATAATATAAAATATTGTCAAAAGTATATGAAAGTTGTAGAATATTGGCATGAAATAATAAAAAATGATAGATACGACGAAGACGTATCACCGTCCTACTAACTTAGTATCTTTTTTTTCTTGTTTCTACCTTCTTATTCTTAGTGTATTAAACACCCCTTTTATCCTGTTTCCCTAACAACTTATAGAGTAGACCATTTCCAAACTCCGATTTGGGTGCATACGTAACTGCGTTAAGTGACAACGTAGTTGTGGGGTTTGTGATGGCTTCCTTTCCGCTCCCTGTGAGTTTGATACTCTACTTATCACGAAAGTGCTACAACAGCCCTGTGCACTTGCAGGTCATCAACATGCGAAGGAACAGATCCGGAACTGCCGCCCGTGTCCACCCACGATCGTTGTAGCGCGATGCGGAGGGCCAGCTCGTCCTCGGTGATGGCCGCCTCGCGGAGGAAAGCGTCCCAGTCATCGAATGGCTGCCGGTGCTCGACATGGTGGATGGAGATAGGATTGGACCAGATTGGAGAAAGGGAGAAGAAGAGACGGGGCGGAGCGAAGTGAAGTGGAGTGTAGGGTTTGCTCCGTGTGGGGTTTTGTGGGGACGAAGGGGGTCAGAGGTGGGTTGGGCTGACATGGCGGATGCGCGCGCCTCATATTCGTCCTACATTCGGGCTGGGTACGAGGGGTGCCAGACAACCCAGACGTTGGAGGCCGGTTTGAGACACCTGGGTGGGAATTTCTTTTTACTGGCTAGTGACCGGTCCACTCGCCCGGGCGTTTGAGACCGGTTTGAGATGCACGCATGTAGATGCTCTAAGAGCATGTCCATTATATGTTGTAAAATAGGGCAGATGCCACACAAACAATTTCTTAGGGCATTTGGACCCAAAAACATGCTCAAGGAGATGGTGTATCCGCATAAAGTGATGAAAAAAAAATTCCGGCAGCCACATATTTTGGCTCAAGTTTTGCATATCTGTAGCGCTCCAACTGGCTGCTGCAAGCAAAATACAAACACACCCGCGCGTACGTAGGCCAACTGCCAAAGGCAAACTTCCCACCGCCCCGATGCATGAGAGCTACGTCTTGCATTAAGCGAGACGAAAGAATCTCTCGCTGAAGCCTCCGTAGTAACGAGCCGGCCTAGGATCGATCCCAGGTGGCTACGGTGCTGGCTGGTGCTTCTAGCCACTGTGCCAGGGTCTAGTTCACATTAAGATAGGAGACGCGACAAACTTGAGGGAAAACACCCGGGTTTTTCTGTTTTCTCCATTTTTGTTTTTGTTTTTTTGGTTGGTTTTCTTATTTCTTATCCGTTTTTTTTTGTCATTATACTTTGATTTTTTCTTGTTTTTTCTTTTGATTTCTCTTTGTTTCTTTCATAGTTTTTATCCGTTTTTCTTTTCCTTCTCCTTTTTCTTTGGTTTTTTGTTTTCTTTCTTGGTTTTCAATATTTTTTTCTTTGTTTCTTTATTGGTTTTCATAGTTTTTCAATTATATTTTCTTTTTTCTCTCATTCTTTTGGTTTTCATTATATATTTTTTGTATATGTCAAGAACATTGTTCTAATACACATTTAAAACATTTAGGGTGTAAAAAATTTCAGGGAAAAAAAACACAGATGTATAGTTCCTTCTTTGCATGTCGTTTTAGACAAATAAACAGTATCCAATTTCAACCTAAAGCATAGTAATGATATATTTTTGAGAAATCTGATGGTAAATCTGGGTCATCTGGACAACGAATCTCACATATGATACCTTATTGAGGTTCGAGCATGGAAAATAAATAATATACTAACCAGGGAAGCGGCGTTTTGGCTCCCGGCTCAGATGAGCCCAGGAGTGAACATTAAATTCGTTAGAAAAAAATCGTTTTTTTTTTGTGTGTGTGAAAGATGCTTGAGTGCGCGATGTCTGTGCCAAATTTGGTATAGTTTGGAGATTTGAAGAGCTCTCAGAAAAAAAAATCAGGCCTCTGAGAAAGTTTGAATTCTGCACTGTTCGAGGCATTTTGTCTTTTTGCCACCTCGATGTCCAAACTTCACAAATTTGGCACGGGTATCACACACTCAATCATCTTGCACGACAAAAAAAAGGATTTTTTTTTTGCCATTTCTAATGATTTTACTGTTCACCAGGGAGTATATGACCCCAGGCTCTGCTCAGAGATGAATTATCGATTGACCAGCCACTTCTATCAATTACTAGAAAATATGATACCATGCATTTCCAATGTGAAAAACTCATCAAGTTGCAGCACATTGCGTGCACACAAATATGTATATAAAGTATTCACCGATGCAGGTAGTAAACCTAGGACCAATTGCCCCTGCCAATTATTTGCACAAAACTTGCACATGCACCTACATTCCTCAATACTATACATCTCGCATTATCATTTCCACACACAAAATATCCAAACTTCCATTTGTTTTCTGACCAATGCCCCAAGATCATTTTAGAATTTTCCATGGTAATGTGAGATTACTTACATGGAGTACTACCTCTTCCAAACAGGGGCTAACTCCCAGCAGATAGGCCAAACGAAGAATCCCACCAGTGATTCTGGCGACCCACACTATCGATTTTCAGCGACCAGACTCTCAGATTTGTGAGCATGGTCGGATTTTTCACAAAATTTATCACCTGTAAAGCAAGCATGGCAGCAGTGAATAATAATGAGCCAATGACTTGCTCATAAGCACAAAGAAATGGAAGCTGGATCACGAAGGCAGGCGGCAACCTTCCAGTGTTTAACGAACAAACCTGGTTTCAATCGAAACCTATGGAGAGGGACGGAACATGCGAAAGAGCATCGACAAGATCAGTGAAGACGTAATTGAAGCATGTCCGAGGATGTGACCAAGTCGACCGTCGCCTCCGAAATCTTCACAGATTCACCAAGCAATATAGGTATCACACGACCAGCGAACACAACATGGTGAGGTTTGGAGCTCGGACATGCAGCTTCTGCAGCATAGAATACTTGACCTGCAAACAATGGAGCCTGCTCGTTCCTCACCATGCTTAGCTCGTCCGTTCTACACCTGTGAGGCTTAGCCACTCAGAAGAGCACATTTTGGGAGCAGGCACCCGAATCCCCTGTGACATGACTATTTCCAGAGAGCTCTTAAGGTTTGCAAATCCACGGTGATCAGAGGCAGTGTTAAATAGACGAACCCCAGACTAAGAGACTTCACACAAGAACGCCGAGAAGATGCAGCAGAAACTGTATTTGTCATCTGCGTCGGTACTGCCTTTCGGCCCTGGCACATAAATCAAGAACAACATGCTTCGCCATCGACGAGGCACATAAATTGATCCATCTATCAATGTGAGGTGTGTGCCTTTTGCGAAGCGCAAACTTGACCACAATTTATTCGGCTAGATGACTGAGCTGTCGCTGGATGCTGTTGACCCCCCTGATAAACCTTGTCGCAAGGGTTTTGCAGGGCCTGTCGTGGGCTAACTGCGATCGTCGTGGCCTGGTGAATACAACTTTGGGTAGCATTTCCAACGCCTTCTCCACTTCCTAGATAGTATGCTCATTCGCACGGCTTCTTTCATTGTCAATCGCGATAGTATACCACGCAGTACATCCTGCGGAAGGAATCAAAAAACAAATCGTGGTTCTCCTCAATGTGTTTGAGCCACCAAAAAGATATCGTGTGTGTTCAAGTCTAAGTTCTACCTTAATTAATGTGTGAGGAACAAGTATTATCACCCTTCACTGAAAAAAGAAAGATACACACGCGCTACTGCCCGTTAACAGATGCAAGAAATTAACTTACTGTGGGTAATGGTGAAGCTGAGATACCTTGGATCTTGTCATCTTAAAAGGTTTTCGGAAAACGCCGATCAATCCTAGGTCCCTGCCCACAAACACATGGGGGCACTCGTTTTCATCACTGGAGTAAATTGCTAGATCTGCAATGAGTAATCATTGCTATCATGAAAGCCCGCACAAAAGGAGGCTTTTTTTACATGAGCACAGAAGGACTAAATAATCAATTTTTCGCATGACTATTTGGTTCATCTGAACATTTGTTGCTGGTAGTTTGATTAACATCCAATCCAATCCATTAGCATGAACTTTTCTTTGCGCAGGGTCAAATGCCCCTAATTATCAGAGCATGCTGCAGGAGAATGCACATAAATAAACACTAGTAATTTTCTTCACTGACCCTGAAGAATACAGTACATGGTAATTGCTGGGAAAATCCCATCTCAAACTACTAGGACTCAACGTTGGGTGCAAAACAATTCTGAGAGCTCCGCTCCCAAAATACCAGTCGATCTGAGTACACTATCTGACAATACGATTTTGGAACAATCGATTTACTGCAAAAATTGCGAACCCATCGGTATCAGATGCGACCGTGTAAGACACGACCAAAACGAATCAAGGGACAGGAAGAAAGGGAGGAGGGAGGGGGAAAACCTGGACACTCCTCAAGTCCGAGGAGGGAGGAAAACCTGGGCAAGTCGCCGGCTCAGGAAGACGATGGAAGGACCGGAGAGAGGAAAGACCAAAAGAGTAACTGGAATTGGGTGTTGCTCGCTCGCTTCGGCCCGGTTGGTACTTTATAGTACTCCATCCATTTACTTATACAAGCCACTGTAAAATATATGTTTGTCATCTAACAAGGCCACCAACAGTAATTGAGGAAAGAATTAATGATATTTCCTCGTACTAGCAACCCATTTAATACTTGCACGCATACTTTCATAATGACACTAGCTACTCTCCTCCACTCATTCCTTGCATGCATGATGCGTATTAATGATCCTAGTAAAAGAAAAGAAAAATTGACTTGCAAAGTATGCATTAAATTTTATTTTGATACCTGTAATATGAGTTTGTGGCCTTGTATATAAAATGGAGGGAGTATTTCTTTACCGAGGACTACTTGTTATGGGCCTCCAACTCAATAACCATTGTAATGTGAGACAAAAATTTCACACCCCCTTCACACCCAATAACCTGAGGGCAAATCCTAAACGGCGCCTGTTGCGCCCTTTTGTTTCTTCTGCGCGCAAACGGGCGCATACCCCCCATGCCGCCTGGGCTGGTCATTTCTTCTTACTTTTTTCTGTTAAAACTGCATCCATCAAAACACGGTGAGTGCGATGGATCAAACTTGGGATGCCTCGTTTAAGAGAGCAAAGCATTACCACTAGGCAACGAACCACTTGCTGTCTGTAAACCACTTTTCCTCTCTTTATGTTTTCTCCAGGTCGCGAGGTTTTCTTCTCTTTTTCGTGTTCTTTCTTCATTTTCTTTTCTTATTTCCTTTTTCTTTTCGTAAATGTGTGATTTTTTTTCAAATTCGATGATCCCTTTTCAATTCATAATTTATCAAAATCGATGAACTCTTTTTTTAAATTCGATGAACTCTTTTTTCAAAATCAACGAACACTTCAGATCTGATATTTTTTTTTCAAAATTGATGACTCTTTTCCAAATCGATGAACTCTTTTTTCAAAATCGTAGAACTCTTTTACAAATGGATGAACTTTTTTCAAAATCGTTGAACTCTTTTCAAAGTCGACGACTCTTTTTTCAAAACCGATGACTCTTTTCAAAGTCAATGAATTCTTTTTTCAAAATCGATGAACTCTTTTTCAAAATCATGAAATCTTTTCACAATCGATGAACTTTTTTTCACAATCAACGGACTTTTTTCAGAATTGATGAACTCTTTTCAAATCAACGAACTCTTTTTCAAAACCGATGAACTTTTTTCGAAATACGATTTTTTTGAAAACCAATGAACTTTTTCCCAAATGTTTTCAAATAATTTAAAAATCAAAGCACTGCAGTAACATTTACATGTGTAGTAAATTGCGCGGCTACAAATGTACATATGAATTCGCCCTGAATTTAATCAGTAGCGCGGCGTAATTCAGTTGGTCGCGCTGGTCGCTCGCTGTTGGAGGGCGCGAGTTCGATCTTCTATAGAACTATTTTCCGGTGTTTTTTTCGTGCAAACAAAGCTCTATCCCACTGAATTTTTGCTGGGCCGGCCCAGTCCCATCGCCTTCGGGCGCCACACGAGGAACCGCGCTGAGAGCGCCGGTTAGGAGCCCCTAACCTGAGAGCAACTATTAAGGGGACTCCTACGGGCATTTGGGGTGGGCTGGGAGCGCGTCACTTGGCGCGCTCTGGTCGCTCCCTTCGATTTTTTTTATTTTTCTGTACGTGTGTTTTTGCTTTTAGATGATTTTTTCCGGGTTTTTTGTGCTTCTTGGTTTCCCCTATTTTTCTTAGCTTTTAGACTAAAAGATTAAAAAAAATACGCAGAAAAAGTGTTTTCTTTTTTCTCTTTCTCTTCCGCGAGAGGCACGGATTTACTTCTTGTGGAGGCATAAATTTGCTTCCGCGACAGGCACGGTCGTGCCTCTCGAAAGGGAAAATGCGTTTTTTTTTCTTTTCCTTCCGCGAGAGGCATGAATTTACTTCTCGCGGAGGCATGGATTTGCTCCCGCCATAAAGGAAAAGAACGCGTTTTCTTTTTTTCGTCCATGAAGGCACGGATTTACTTCTCGTGGAGGCACGAATTTGCTTCCGCGAGAGGCACGATCGTGCCTCTCGAAAAAGGAAAAAAACATATTTTTTTGTAGCGTGAGGCACGGATTTACTTCTCATGGAGCATGAATTTGCTTCCGCAAGACACGAATTTACTTATGTGGAGGCAACCGCCCTCTCGGAAAGGGAAAAAAACGTTTTTTTTTTCCTTCTGCGAGAGACCGGATTTACTTCTCGTAGAGGCATGATTTGCTTCCGCGAGAGGCACGATCGTGCCTCTTCGGAGAGGAAAAAAACATTCTTCCGGTTCGGGGTTTTTTCGTCCAGTTTTTTTTTCGTGAAAAAAATTCATCAAAACCTGTCAACATGGGATCTAGTTTTTGAAGATTTCTGGGCTTGTGGGCCCCTCGGGCATCGTCTCGCGTTGATTCTTTTTTTCCCAAAAATCACATATATTTCAAAATAATCTCCGTAAATTTTTATCGCGTTTGGACTTCGTTTGATATGGATATTCCGTGAAACAAAAAAATGCAACAAACAAGAACTGACACTGGGCACTGGATCAATATGTTAGTCGCAAAATAATATAAATATTGTCAAATATATGAAAGTTGTAGAATATTGGCATGAAATAATAAAAATGATAGATATCGACGAAGACGTATCACCGTCCTACTAACTTAGTATCTTTTTTTCTTGTTTCTACCTTCTTATTCTTAGTGTATTAAACACCCCTTTTATCCTGTTTCCCTAACACACTTATAGAGTAGACCATTTCCAAACTCCGATTTGGGTGCATACGTAACTGCGTTAGTGACAACGTAGTTGTGGGGTTTGTGATGGCTTCCTTCCGCTCCCTGTGAGTTTGATACTCTACTTATCACAAGTGCTACAACAGCCCTGTGCACTTGCGGTCATCAACATGCGAAGGAACAGATCCGGAACTGCCGCCCGTGTCCACCCACGATCGTTGTAGCGCGATGCGGAGGGCCCAGCTCGTCCTCGGTGATGGCCGCCTCGCGAGGAAAGCGTCCCAGTCATCGAATGGCTGCCGGTGCTCGACATGGTGGATGGAGATGGATTGGACCAGATTGGAAAAGGAGAAGAAAGACGGGTGACGGAGGGGCGAAGTGAAGTGGAGTTGGTTTTCTGTCTGTGTTTTTGTTTTGATCACGTCTATAATTCTTTTTTTTTTCCTTTTTTTCTTTTTTTACGTTTATTCTTGTCTTTGTATTAAAACCCGTTTTGTTCTGTTTTTCTATTATATTCAACGTTTATAGACGCTATTGAGTTTAACTATTTTTTTCATGATGATCCCGATCTTGTGTGGCATATATTTTCTTGATTATGTTTAAAGTGACAAGCGTTAGCTTGTGGTTTGTGATGGCTTTTTCTTTGTGGTTGAACTTGGACCTATGAAAGTTGGCTCACCGTCCCTAGTTTTAGCATCTGTGCGAGTTAACTGTTATTTACATTCGTTATTGCGCCGTTGTCCCCGATCGTTGTGCGCGTATGAGGTGGTTGAGCATTGTGATGGCCTTCAGTCGAGCGTCCCATCTCGTGCTGTATCCGTGTGTCGGTCATGTTGGATGTTGGACTAATTGGACAGATTGGGATTTTAGGGTTGAATTGGCGTTGTATGGGTTTCGGAGCGAAGTGAAGTGGAGTGTAGGGTTTGCTCCGTGTGGGGTTTGTGGGGACGAAGGGGGTCAGAGGTGGGTTGGGCTGACATGGCGGATGCGCGCGCGCCTCATATTCGTCCTACATTCGGCTGGGTACGAGGGGTGCCAGACAACCCAGACGTTGGAGGCCGGTTTGAGACACCTGGTGGGAATTTCTTTTACTGGCTAGTGACCGGTCCACTCGCCGCGGCGTTTGAGACCGGTTTGAGATGCACGCATGTAGATGCTCTAAGAGCATGTCCATTATATGTTGTAAATAGGGCAGATGCCACACAAACAATTTCTTAGGGCATTTGGACCCAAAAACATGCTCAAGGAGATGGTGTATCCGCATAAAGTGATGAAAAAAATTCCGGCAGCCACATATTTGGCTCAAGTTTTGCATATCTGTAGCGCTCCAACTGGCTGCTGCAAGCAAATACAAACACACCCGCGCGTACGTAGGCCAACTGCCAAAGGCAAACTTCCCACCGCCCCGATGCATGAGAGCTACGTCTTGCATTAAGCGAGACGAAAGAATCTCTCGCTGAAGCCTCCGTAGTAACGAGCCGGCCAGGATCGATCCCAGGTGCTACGGTGCTGGCTGGTGCTTCTAGCCACTGTGCCAGGGTCTAGTTCACATTAAGATAGGAGACGCGACAAACTGAGGGAAAACACCCGGGTTTTTCTGTTTTCTCCATTTTTGTTTTGTTTTTTTGGTTGGTTTTCTTATTTCTTATCCGTTTTTTTTTTGTCATTATACTTTGATTTTTTTCTTGTTTTTTCTTTTGATTTCTCTTTGTTTCTTTCATAGTTTTTATCCGTTTTTCTTTTCCTTCTCCTTTTTCTTTTTGGTTTGTTTTCTTTCTTGGTTTTCAATATTTTTTTCTTTGTTTCTTTATTGGTTTTCATAGTTTTTCAATTATTTTTACATTTGCTTCTTAGGTTTATTTTTCATAATTTTTGTCTTTGGTTTCTTTTTTTATTTTCTTTTTTCTCTCATTCTTTTGGTTTTCATTATATATTTTTTGTATATGTCAAGAACATTTGTTCTAATACACATTTAACATTTTTTGAATACATGGACAACATTTTTCTATACATATACTAACATTTTTTTGAAATTCTCTATTAAAATTTTACCAATAAAAGTTTAACATTTTTTTAATACATGGTCAACATTTTTTACACACATTTAACATTTTCTAAATGCTTGATCATAATTTTTTAAATACTTTTTAAATATTTTTTTAAATGCTTGACTAACATTTTTTATATACATGTACATGGTAACATTTTTATATACTTGTAATATATATTTAAAATATTTGAAATTATGAACAAAAATAAAAAATAAAACAGAAAACGTAAAAAAAAAACAGTAAAAGGGGACTGTATTCCTCCCGGGCAGCTTGGCCGGCTCATAGAGCTTCCGTGACGCAAGGCTTGCCCTCTGTCTCGTTTACAGTGAGACATAGGGGCGGCCGCCCCGATGATCGCTCGAACCACGCGCTGCTCGGCAGTTTCGGGCCCTGCGGCCTGCTCCGTGCTGGCGCCGTCACGATGAGCCGATCCGGCCATCCTCGCCGCCCGCCGGATTTTTCCTCGGCTCCCCTTTTCTCCCGTTCCCGCTCCCTCCGTCCTCGCGCGCTGCTCTGTCCCGCGGCCGCCCGCCGGGTTCGAACGGGGTGAGCGGTTGGATCACGTATTCGAGGAAGGGAGTAGGTGGACCTGGCCTCAGGGACGCTGTAGACGAGCTCGGACGGGGTGAATAAACTACTAACCACAAAAATGGATAGACAGCTATTAAATCACACAGCTTCCAGAAGGTCAGCGGTCGATCGCCACGCCAAGATCCCCTGCCGTATATTATATATGCGGGCACGCGGTGAGGTGAGGTCAACTGGAAGGAATATATTTGTACGAAGGTTAACTTCTTCACTAAAGCATCACACTATTATAGGAATTACGGATGGGGCAGCAGTTTGAATGATCACTTACTACTAATAAATCCTTTTCAAAAAAAAAACTTACTACTAATAAATTAGGGACTACTACATCCCGATGGATCCAATATATAATTCGATGGTACTCTCATACTGCTGGTGCGACTATTTTTTATCTCTATTTCCTTGCTGCCCAAGCTTGTGACTCGCATGTTCTTTTTCTATGCGCTGCCGCGATCGATCGTGTTATTATTCGCGAGGCCGCACATGTCAAGTAGCAACAGCTACCAGCTAGCAAGCGATATACATATACGGAACATATAGAAGGTAATTCAAAGCCATAGCGAGAACCTAATTAAGAGCCGATCGGAGCCATGGGAGGGAGGGGGAGGGAGCAAGGCGGGGAGAGGAACGACGTCAACGGCGGAGGAGAGGACGGAGCTGACGGACATGAGAAGCCCGCGGCGCCGCGCGTGCCGCTCTACCGAATGTTCGCCTTCGCGGACAGGACGGACGCGGCGCTCATGGCGGTGGGCGCGGCGACGGCGGTGGCCAACGGGATGGCGCAGCCGCTCATGACCTTCATCTTCGGCGACGTCATCGACGCCTTCGGCTCCGCCGCCTCGTCGCGGGACGTCCTGCACAGGGTTACCAAGGTGCGTGCGTGCGTGCGTGTGTATGCGCGACCGTATTTTCCATGTTTGTATGATACGACAGCCGTAGAGCGAGCGAGGAGGCGTAGGAGAATTGAGAGTCGCGAGAAGGTTTGATTTGATTCCATTCAACAGCTTCAA
This sequence comes from Thinopyrum elongatum, assembly GCA_011799875.1. Lineage (NCBI taxonomy): Eukaryota > Viridiplantae > Streptophyta > Magnoliopsida > Poales > Poaceae > Thinopyrum > Thinopyrum elongatum. The sequence continues at coordinate 492,110,144 of CM022299.1, read as the reverse complement.
CATGCGTTTCCTTAGTTCTGACCTCTAGTACTAATATTCAGTTAGATGCGCTAGTGTTATGAGGAGATAGTGTATTGATGATTTGGTGGTACTCACAAATTCTGATATTATGTATGGCCAGACGTTGGGATCTCGGAAGAGAAACAGGCAACAATAGCAACAATTAGGACGAATATCCATTTTTGAGTCATGGTAGATAATTTGGTGTGTGAGGTGCACTTCAAATTTCAGATTATTTGAACATATGAGTAGCTCTCAGAAAAAAGATAAATTGGGTCAGAACAATATATGAACATTAAACTTTTTTACAGACCTCAAATTTGTCTTTTTGCCGAGATCTACTTAGATGTCCTAAAGATTTGAAATTTGGAGCGCACCTCATGCACCAAATTATCTACCATGACAAAAAAATGGGAATTTTTGAATTTCTCTATTATTTTATTTTGAATTATTTTTCATCACGGGTGCAGATGAGTCTGGACACCGAATCGCTGCTCTCTAATTAAGAGCGCTATTAGTTCTTTTTCAATGAATTGGATCTTAGGAATACAAAATTGTGGATTAGTCTATTCTTCTATGACCGTTGACTTTTTTACCCTGCTCTTCCGTGACGCCCTGCACAGGAACTTTTGGTCTATGGGTGTATATACACCCTATATGAAAAATATTAGTAATTAAATAAAAGTTGAAAATTCTGAAAATATTTTTAAAATAAACTTAACCTTCCATTGTACTCGCAAAAAAGATTCCACAAAAAAAAAGCACGTTGACTTTCGGGAAAAAGAAACAAAAAAATTGGTCAAAAAAGTGTGAATAGTGACATGTATAAGCAATAAATTTTGTTTTTTGCGCTGAAGTCAATGGGGTTTTTGTGAAAATTTATAGACCAATGCAAAAGAAAGTCAAGTTTATACCAAAAAAAAACTTCTAAACTTTTTTGACTTTTTTATTTTATTTTTTCTTCCCGTATTTGGTGTATATAAGCCCAGGAACCAAAGGGTATTTCCCCTCAGAACAGCCCTAATAGCCCCTACTGATCTTGCTTGTTCTTCTTCGTGAAAAAGATGCATCAACATTTTGGTTGGTGAAACATCGGAGGGGTAGTCCACTTTGCATCTATCACCTCTGTTTCGGATTATAAGATATTCTTGATATTTTAATATGGACTGAGTATGGATTGAAATGAATGAACAAACACACTAAAACATGTCTATATACATTTGATGCAGGAAA